>OZ023324.1:5981518-6008038 GCA_964007375.1 Ophion obscuratus
ACATCATTCCTAATGCTTTCAAACATTTCGAAACTGTTGTGTGATCAATTCCTAATGATTCTGCAAGCAATGCCTCTAATTCAAAACATTAAAATCATTATTTTTGAAGCATCCAAACCAATCTCTGCATATTGTTTCCGACAGAGCATCGTCGCCGTAAGTCTTAACAAGAATTCTGGGTGCTTCAGCTGTAGATTAAAAAAAAAAAAGTAGTAAACTTCAACGCAAATACTCTTTTTTTGGCACGAAATTTCACACGTTCAACACTATGAAAAAAACAAGTTGTTTACACTTCGGCGAAATGACATACACTAAATTCCAAGCTTGCTTATGGTACTTCTTTATAAATGCTTTACCATCTTAAACTTCATGCACGCGTTTCTGGTAACACCATCTGTTGGAACACAGCGAGAACTTATTCAGCGCCCTAATAATATTTTTTTAATCTATACATTAATGTATATTATATTAGGTGTACAAATAAGTTATCGGCCTGAGAATACAAACAGCTACATTGAATATTTGAACGAAACAAATTTCGCGCCAGGTCTGGTTTCGTGTAATACCAACCTAGTGGACTATTTTTCCGGACCAACAGCTTAACATAACCTCGAAATCTGCACATCGTGAGCACAGTGCTGAACATAACCTCTGCTTAACATAACGTCGAAATAACTTCTGCTTAACATAACGTCAGAATAACCTCTGCTTAACATAACCTCAACATAACCTCTGCTAAACATAACCTCGAAATCTGCACATCGTGAGCACAGTACTCAACATGACCTCTGCTTACCATAAGGTCGAAATAACCTCTGCTTAACATAACGTCAAAATAACCTCTGCTTAACATAACCTCAACATAACCTCTAAATCCGCAACCGCTTAACGTAACCTCGAAATCTGCACATCGTGAGCACACTGCGTAAAATGAGTTGCAATAACGCGCATACTAGGCACTGTTATCGGCCTGAGAATACAAACAGCTACAGTGAATATTTGAACGAAACAAATTTCGCGCCAGGTCTGGTTTCGTGTAATACCAGCCTAGTGGACTATTTTTTCCGGACCAACAGCTTAACATAACCTCGAAATCTGCACACGGTGAGCACAGTGCTCAACATAACCTCAACATAACCTCTGCTAAACATAACCTCGAAATCTGCACATTGTGAGCACAGTACTCAACATGACCTCTGCTTAACATAAGGTCAAAATAACCTCTGCTTAACATAACGTCAAAATAACCTCTGCTTAACATAACCTCAACATAACCTCTAAATCCGCAACGGCTTAACATAACCTCGAAATCTGCACATCGTGAGCACACTGCGCAAAATGAGTTGCAATAACGCGCATACTAGGCACTGTTATCGGCCTGAGAATACAAACAGCTACATTGAATATTTGAACGAAACAAATTTCGCGCCAGGTCTGGTTCCGTGTAATACCAACCTAGTGGACTATTTTTCCGGACCAACAGCTTAACATAATCTCGAAATCTGCACATCGTGAGCACAGTGCTCAACATAACCTCTGCTCAACATAACGTCGAAATAACTTCTGCTTAACATAACGTCAGAATAACCTCTGCTTAACATAACCTCAACATAACCTCTGCTGAACATAACCTCGAAATCTGCACATCGTGAGCACAGTACTCAACATGACCTCTGCTTAACATAAGGTCAAAATAACCTCTACTCAACATAACCTCTAAATCCGCAACCGCTTAACATAACCTCGCAATCTGCACATCGTGAGCACACTGCCCAAAATGAGTTGCAATAACGCGCATACTAGGCACTGTGTGCTTTTTGGGTTCGCATTGAAAAAAAAAAATGCTTCCGGGGCTAAGGACACGATGTCAGGGGGAGGGGGGGGGGGGGTGCCATATCCACTAGTAGAGTTAAGAAGTGGTTTCAAAGGTTCCCGACTGAAAATTTCGACCTCGAGAATGGCGAGAGAGCAGGACGACTAAAAAACTTAAAAAACGAGGATTTGGAACAGTTGTTGAACGAAAATCCTTGCTAAACGCAATCGAAGCTTACTACTGCATTGGGGGTTGCCCAATAAGATATTTCCGATCGCTCCAACGTCATTTGACTGACAGCCACTTCAAAACGTTCGATGACGTAAAACATTCCATTATCGACTTTATCAACGCAAAACCACCATGTTTTTACCACCAAGGAATTCGCAATCTGCGTGACAGATGGGAGAAATGTGCGGAAGCAAACGGTACTTTCCCTATTGAAGTGTACCTTGATTTTAAGCAAACAAATCCATTATTTTCATGAAAAAAGAGAATTTATTTGTACACCTAATATGAGACTATTAAATTGTTCAGCACTAAAACTCACAGTATTAATTACAATATTGTTAATATTGATAGTTGTGTATAATTAATTAATTAAAACCGTTAATATATGGAAAAAGTATATGATGATGATATATAGTAACTATACGAATATTATTATTGTTAATATTACTAAGTCTCTCTCGCTGTATACAAAATATCTAAATTAAGTAACGAAAAAAAAAGTTACAAAATAGAAACGCTTTCGTGAAAATCAATTAAACACCTAAAAAATTGGAAAAACGCATAGCGCTATTGTTTATTAAAATAAAAATTTAATTATTGATTTTAAAAACCAAAAGCTCTTTTAGCTTTGTAATTTATTTTAATCATAAACAATTATGATGATAATATATACTAACTTTATGAAAAGTATTATTGTCATGTCATAAAATAATAATATTTATAAAGTTACTCTATGTTATGAACGCAATTTTTTTTATATATTAATTGTTTCCTTCTCTCTCTCTCTCTCTCTCTCTCTCTCTCTCTATAGAACATTAATGCATTTTTTAAAATTATTACAAAATCTATCGTAACGTTATAAAAATTGTTATCCAAGAAAGGAAGAATAATAATGCTCTACATACTCTATATACATACTCTATATTATTACAATTCATTTTTTCGTACCAAATATGCGTATATACATAATTGTGTATATGTGTATATATGTGTATACGTATATTCATATGTATACGTATGGCATAACGATAATAATAATAATCGAGTTTTATTTTCACAAGTTGCTTTACAAGATTTTTACAAAAAATATAACATATTGATTATATTGTCATATTGATAGTAGGAATAATAATAATAATTTTTTTGGTTTCGTGTGTCTGTCTGAAAAAAGAGATGCCCCCTTCCATTTGACTTTGTAAATTTGTCCTTTTTGAGAAAGCGACTTAGGGTACTATAGATCGGGAATTTAATTGATCTTCTTTGTATTGATCGGAAAATCGGTAAATGAATAGGTACGAGGAATCATATCACAAAATATCTTCTACCGTCGTTCGTATGCGAAACTTGTCAGGGTTCGGGGATTTTCTACAACCAGAGGGGCACGCACGTCGAGAGGGATGTACTTTCGATGCTTTTGAATCGTAGGCGACGAATAATTTGGGATTCCCGGCCATATACAGGTCCTCGAAGTCAAAAGGGACACGCGCCCCTCGACCCGAGACCCTCGAACGTTTCGAGTGACCCCTCGTTGAAAGCCCTTCGGGAAAAACGGGTTTTTCCGCGATTCATTTACAGGTAAATGCTTTTTTTCACTGCACAATGGAGAGTCGAACTTTTATTTTACGTTTCGCGAGCGGGCCATGAGGGGGAGAGGGTGTGGTAATTTGTCAATTTCGGGGACGTTCTGCCACTGAGAAATACTTTTTTTTTTATCACGGTGCTAAATTTTTAAGGGAATTGAACTTCGAAAGGACAATTTTGAAAAAATTGTACCGGCAGATGCACGGTTTCATAAAGTTCAATTCGTTTTGTGGAAGAATTAATGTCATGAGATCCCGTGGTCAGGTGTAATATAATTGAAGAAATATTGGTCAGTGATTGTGGGGAAATCCTTGAGGAATTTTCCGAAAAGTTTTGGAAAAAAGATGCGCGAATATATGTAGTATGAAGAAATATATTTAAAAAAATTGCATATTGTTACTACGGGTATATGAACATATTCGAACTGATTAAATATTAAATAAATTATTATATAGAATGGAATATACAAAAATAATTATATATACGTATATATAGAAATTGAATAAAAATTTAATAAAATGTTGGTTAACATTTACTCAAAATAACTTTATAAATATTATTCATTGAAAAAAGAAAAAATGTAACGAATATGATTATTTATATTTAATCAATTCAATAATAGAGATTAAGTTTAACGTAATATTAAGGGCGGGGTAAAGTATTTAAATTTTTTTTCATTTTTTTTTAAATTTTAAATGAATGCATAATATATCAAGAATATTGTGTTAAAATTTCAAGACGATCGGAGTAAAATTGACGAAGTTATGAGTATTTGAGCGTCTATTGCTCCATGCCGTTCTCTTCTCTTCTGCGTTTTTCAAACCGTTTTTCTGAGACTTGTCATATTTGAAGTCCGTGTGCACGATAACTCAAAATCTACTGGACCAATCGCTTTGAAATTTTGCACAGTACTTCTTCACATAATTCACAAGGTATTGTCGAGAGCTTTTTTGTTTTTTTAAAATAATTACTAATTTTTCAACAACAAATTAGCCGATTTTTTTTAGCGAAAATCGGGTTTTTGGCTCCCAAGTGCTACGAAAAATCGAAAAATCGAAGAAAAAAAATCCTCCCGTCATTACCTCGAGAAACATCTCCTTTAACAAATGCATTTGGATTTTTTTGTTTCAAATGATTCTGTTGCGAGTTATGGTGCACACCGCAAACCAACTTTTTTTCGAGGCGCCTCCGGGGTTTAATTTTCACTCGCTCAATTTTGAATATTTTGCAACGCAAATTTAGGAGAATGTTGTTCAAATGTTACTTTATTATATGTAAATTTTTCAATAAACGAACACTATTCGTTACACCAAAAAAAAATCTTAAAAACATGCCTTTTTTCGCCGAATTAACTTTACCCCGCCGTTAAATAAAAATTCAAAGAATAAAGGTATTCGCATTTGTTCAATATCATGTAAATCTTGAGTGAATGATTATATATTCTCTTTATATAATAATTTACTCAATGATTGATAAATTCGAATACGTTGGTTAAATACATTTGATTAAATATTGAATCTTATTGAATAGTCGTGACAACTATATCCAATTTACTAAACATATTTCTTTATATAGTAGCAGTATTTTATTCCGCGTATACCCCTTTTAAGGGTGTGGACATAAATGCCCTTCCTTCCTCATTTACTTAAATTATTTTACATTGGTATTCTTATATCTATCCTAGTTGCTAGCTACACAAATTGTGTGAAGTAATCGCATAGTTGATTTGCTGGTTGCATTTTCAGTTGCGTTTTTATTTTCCGGTCAATTTCTAATCTCCTGCTATTTTCCAACAATTCCTCTAGTTCGTTTACTATTTCTTGGATTAGTTTTCCCTTAACTTTCGCACACTCGGAAATATTTCTTAAATTTTCAATTGCCCGCTTGCATATTCTACACTTTGCGTATTGCAAATATCCTATTTCCAAACACTCCCTGGACTCCATTAAAAAAAAAAAAAAATTACTAGAATTGCAAAGAGAACTATCTCCTTGAGAAAGAGAGAGAGGAAGAGAGCGAGAGAGAGAGAGAGAGAGAGAGAGAGAGAGAGAGAGCAAATAATTTTTAATTTTTTCTTTAGTTTGAGTTAAGGGGAAACAAAAAAATTAATTGCTCGTCGAGGTGTCCAGAGAGGGCGTTCGATGTCTTGTCCCGCGGGACGAGAGCCGTCACAAGGGCGTTGTGCTCTCGTGACAACGGGGTTGGCGCGTTACACGTCTTTTCCGGGGAACTTTATCGAAGGATCTACCGTAAAATCTGGACATTTACGATCGGATCCCAGGGGACATTTATTCTCTAGGCTCGAGCTTCGTGTGTTATGTGTCTCATTGTACGTATAAGTGCATATACGTGGGTGCGTATATAAGTATATTAAATATATAAGTATAATAAAATAAATATTGGAAATATATTATAAATAATATATATATATATATGTGTGTGTGTGTGTGTGTGTGTGTGTGTGTGTGTGTGTGTGTGTGTGTGTGTGTGTGTGTGTGTATCCTCTCTCTTTCCCTCTCTCTCTCTCTCTGTTTTTCCCTTATATTATGTAAATTAATACAAATCCTTTTTTCACCACCTTTTGTATAATTGTTCCATACCGTGCCCAAATAAATTTTCATTTCATTTATCGCTCTGTCTCACTCTCTCCCTTCCTCTCGTCGTCGTCTGAAATTGCACTCTCGAAAAACCGGGCTTTTTTACGGCTCGTCACCAGTCACGTTCTGCGACGAATTAAAAAAGTGCCCAACACTTATAGACAACAGCCTCAAATTACTATGAGCAACCCATCAAACCTGGTATTAGTTGGAAAGCAAAAGAAAAATCGAATTGATGGAATCGACGTGAAATTTGCGCTGCAGTTTTCTTTTTTGGCTTAGTTCCTTTGATTGAGAAATAAATTTACTTGAAATGTGAAGAATATTGCGTACGGAAATGGCTGAGGTGAGCAAAACCTATTGTTCTTCCTTCACACTGTACAATTAGATTGGATCGGGAATGTTGTTGGGAAAATTCGCGCACTTGCGACATGAACAAAAAATTCGGGACGTGAATATATATATTGGCATGGGCAAGTACATATACATATATATTGTGAGATTTCTCCGCCAGAACAAGATGAAAAGCTAAAGAATGTGAGGGCCATGTATATATTTGTATATACAAACACACACATATGTATATATATATATATATATATATATATATGTGTGTGTGTGTGTGTGTGTGTGTGTGTGTGTGTGTGTGTGTGTGTGTGTGTGTGTGTGTGTGTGTGTGCATATATATATATATATATATATATGTGTGTGTGTGTGTGTGTGTGTGTGTGTGTGTGTGTGTGTGTGTGTGTGTGTGTGTGTGTGTGTGTGTGTGTGTGTGTGTGTGTGTGTGTGTGTGTGTGTGTGTGTGTGTGTGTGTGTGTGTGTACATATATATACAGGGTGGCCAATTCTAAAAAAACGTTTTATGTCTTTGACAGGGACATCCGATGGTTATACGAAATATTTTTTTTGCCAAGGTATTTATTTGTCGGAAAAAATAGCTGATTCAGAGAGGAAAGCAACGAAAAAAAATTCTTGAATTAAAAAATCAAGAAAGTTATGGCGGTTTAAAGTTTTTAACAGTATCCCACGCTACGTACATTACAGCAGCGAATTTCGAATGGAGTATTCGACTCTGTGTCGAGCAATATGATTAGTTATGGCTGTCAAGTGGCAGTTTAAGGTTTTTCAATTAGAACAAAACTAAAACCCTCATCAAACCAAAAACGTGTTCCAATAATATCCAAATGTCTTAAAACGGTAAAAAATAGTGTTCCAACCTAAAAATTATGAACTTAAAAAAAATCCTATAAAAGTTGTTAGTTTCGGCCTGACATTGTTTGTTGACAAAAAGTCATGTTCCCATTTTTTTAAACCTGCTGGTCATCTCGACGTGGCCGTTTTGAATTTTTGACGAAAAGTGATTTTTTTTTACGTCCCCCTTTAAACCCCGAAAGTGTCACTACACTCAATACTCGATCGGAGCAGTATTTTTCGAGATAAAATCAGGTGTAAGATTAAAATGAGACACCCGGTATATATATATACATATATATATATATATATATATATATATATATATATATATATATATATATATATATATATACAAGAGGAAAAAGGACGCGAGGCGAGAAGTCAGCACGAGGTGAATGATTGCCCGGATCGGTGATAAAGTCATCGCCTTTAGCACCGCGTAAGATGATACATCGGGCGGTGATCCAGGAACAAGATTGTGTAGATGCATTGGGGAAAGAGAGAGAGAGAGAGATAGAGAGAGAAAGACAGAGAGAGAGGGAGAGATGTGCCTTTTGCAGAGCATGGTGCACAAAACACACACACATACACACATATGTATATATTTTTATATATATGCATTTATGTGTTCATAAAAATACTTTACAGAGTAAACTACAAATATATTACGGATATTCGTCTCTATAAATAAGGCCCAAAGACGAAGAGAACGAGAGAAAGAAAGAGTGGAGGCTCGTCCATCAATTCGCGACCTGCCTTTTTGGCCCTACATCCAATTGGCCTACATATGGTGCCACGGTCCAAATTCAAACAAAATTTCAGCCACAGGAGCCAACAAATCTTGGGTTCGTGAAAATACGACCGAACTTTGTTTGCCCAATGAGATTCTAAACGCATCCTGAACGGAAATGAACGAAACTAACGGAGTTCCTTCGCCTGCTTTTTTTTTTTGATCGATGCTCGTCGCGATCAATTTATAAGGTTCAGGCTTTGACGCGAAATTGTCTCGCGGTGTTTTTCGAATCCCGAGACTAGCGCCACCTCGGAAAGGATTTAGATTTTTATCTCTTCTTTTTTAGGAGTTATAATTTTTTTTTTAAATGTCGGTTCCGGAATTTTTGGAAACGTTCAAACGCTGATAACTCCTGAACTAATTGAGACATCGACAAATGTCACAACCTAATTTTTTATTTATTTTGAAGCATACTTTCGTTAAAAAATATGAAAAAAATGATCGATTATCAATGTCAACGTTTTGTTTGCTTCTAAAGTTAAAACTATTTTTTTCAAAGATGATTGCCTTTTTTTGTTTTTTCCAAAAAATTATGTGAAATAGAGTGACCAATTCTATGATTTTTAAGACTAGTGTCATTGTGGGCTCATTACTTCTATTTTTTTTTTCAAATTAATCATTTTTTTTTTTGAGAATATTTTCATCATTTCAATCTCCAATAATGTTATTAAAGAAGATTTTTTATTCAAAATCCTTTTTTTTCCGTTACATTCTGCACAAATAAGAAATAAACCATGTCAGGCCTGTCAATGCCGAATAGGAAAGCAAAGTAATTCATAGCATTATTGGAGATTAGAAAGATAAATATCTTCTAAAAAAATATGATTCGAAAAAAATGGAAGAAAAAATGGGCCCACGATGAGACTATTCTTAAAAATTATAGAATAGGTCGCTCTGTTTCACAGAATTTTTTGAAAACGGTGAAAAAGGGCAATCATCTTTAAAAAAAATAGTTTTCACTGTAGAAGCAAAGCATTGATAATTGATATTGATAATCGACATTGATAATTGATAAATTTTCCATATTTTTTAACGAAAGTATACTTTAAAATGAAAAAAATAGACTATCACATTTGTCGATATCTCAATAAGTTCCGGAGTTATAGGCGTTTAAACGTTTCCAAAACTTCCAAAATCGACATTTTTTGGAAAAATATAACTCCTAATTGAGAAGAGATAAAAATCTAAAAATTAGTGTAGATATTTCTGGGGTACAATTTTGGGGTACAATTTTACAAAACAAAGCCAGCAAAACCAAAAATGTTCGTGGTCACAGGCTAGGTTAAATGGCGTGGAGTGTCCCATATATACTCGTGTGCATGTTTAAAGAATTTCGCGAGCATTTCCTCACGATATTAAGCGAGATATCTCGAACGAGCAACCACGAAGTATCTCCAAAGGCCAGTGAATACAACCGAAAGATAAAAAAATAGAATCTCTCGACACTTGCGCCCAAGTGTGTGTGTGTGTGTGTGTGTGTGTGTGTATATATATAATATTTTTTTATATATTATAATATATCAATCAGTGTATTTATTTCCAAGATCCCAAAGCCCTCGTCGGGCTTTTACAAATTTGTATACTATAATATAATATTTTAAAAACATTTTACTAATGAATGTTACCAAACTTAATTTAAATGGATTTAGTTTCATATATTAAATGAATTTATATTAATTTACATTGCTATATAAGGGTATGCGAAATACTTTGATTTCTCGTCAAGATTAACAAACGTTTATTTTTTTCCTTCATTTGTCAATTTTTCCTTGCACCCCTTTTTCCTTCATCCAAGTCCCCCAATTATTTTCGACTTCGAAACAAACACTCGTATTTTTTCTTTTCCCTTCCACGATATACACACGTTTTTTTTTCTTCAAATTTCTATTCTTTTACAATCCCCTTCCTCGCTCGTTGAATCCTTAATAAATATTGCTCCCCCCTGCTCTGTCCATCGTGGCTCGTGTAGAGCATTGCATCAGTCGCGAAAAAAAAATCAAATTTCACACGTCGATTATTTATTCTTCTTTTTATTTCCTTCTAACAGATTTCTCCGGTGTGAAATTTGTCTTGTATGTGTGTGTGTTTGTGTGTTTTCGTCCTTTTTTTTTTATTTCGTTTCTTTTTTCGTTACGGTGCGCGGATTGAGCGAGAACAAACGGTTCTTTCGTCTCGATTTGCCATCGAGGAGGGCCAAATTTGGCGGACCACGGTGTACACACGCGCAAGGTTGGAGGAGGAGGAGGAGAACGAGATTGCGGAGTGAGAAAAAAAGGAGTTGTTAAAGACGAGGAAGATGAAGAGGAACGAAAAAAAGAAACGTCGATTCGCGAGAGAGCACACGTGTGGGACGAGTTTGATACGAAACGCGTTAAATCGTAGTTTCCGAAAGAGAGAGAGAGGGGGGGGGGAGACTATTACCGAGTCCCCCGTGAAAAAAGGCCTACTAGAAAGGACGATTTTTTTCCACCGACCGAAAAATTCGAGAAAAATCCCGGCACCAAAAGAGAAAAAAATAACCATAAAATCGAGCCAATAAAAATCAATAAACATAGCGGTGATTAAAAAAAAACAATTTTTTGTTTACAAAATTGTTTAAAAAAGACAAACATAGGAAAAACAACCAGTGGATCGTAAACAGCGTGGTAAGAATCGTCAAATATTAAATTTGTCGAGTGAAAATTTAATAAAGAAATTGAACGAATTACTAAAAAAAGAAAATCAAAGTGTTGGCTCTGAAAAAAACAGAAAACGATGCACCGAAGCTTACAAATAAATTGAAAATGCGGTTTGGCGATATTTGGAAAAATTGGATTCAAAGTTGCTTGTCGAGTTCTGTGAAAGGGGGTTGAAAAATCGTGGGGTATATTCAAAAATTGAGAAAAAGCCTCGAAATTGATAATTGAATTGTGTGTGTATGTGCCTATAATATAATTACAATAAAAATATTAAAATATAATAAATAATATAATATAATAATATTGTTATTTATTATATTTATTTTTTATTATATAATAAATAAGTATTATATTATATATTTATAACTTTATTATATAATAAATAAATAATATATATAAATGTTATTTATTATATTAATTTTTATTACCATTATTATTATATTATTCATTATATTTACATATCATTATTATTATATTTAAAAAAACGGAAAATGATTTTCCTCATCTATCATTTATATGTATCGCAACGGAGGTCGCGTAGCGTACGAATTGTAAGATACGTGATAACAGGAGGACATTTTGGCCAATCGGTTTGCTCCGATTAGAAAACACCCTCGCGACCGATGACACCGTGCTTTCCCCCCGCGACTACTCCGAGTTTCTCGGGTACCCTCGACTTTAGCCAATGGGAATTTGAGTATTACGCCCACACGCCAATAGCGAGGCTCCACAACGCCCCCTGATTAGATAGCAAAGAGCGAGAGAAACTCCGATAAGAGAGAGAGAGGGAGAGAGAAATCGATTTTTTTACTTGAATTATTCCAAAAATTTAGGGAATACTCCAAAATCATTTACTTAAAAATATTAGGAGATATTTTAAAACAAATTACTCCAAAATGTTAGGAACTACTAAAAAAAATAGCTCCAGAATGTTAGGAAGTACTTCGAAATAAATTACTCCAAAAATGTTAGGGAACATTCCGATAAGAATTACTCCAAAATGTTAGGGAGTACTCCGAAAATGAATTACTTAAAAATGTTAGAGAACAGTCCAAAATAAAATTCCAAAATGTTAGGGAATCTTCTAAAATTGATTACTCGAAGATGTTGGAAAATACTCCAAAATAAATAACTCCAGAATGTTAGGAAATACTCCGATGAAAAGTACTCCAAAGTGTTAGGGAGTACTTCGATAATAAATTACTTAAAAAATGTTAGGGGACACTCAAAAATAAATAGCTCTAGAATGTTAGGAAGTACTTCGAAATAAATGACTCCAAAATTAATTACTCCAAAAATGTTAGGGAACATGCCGATAAGAATTACTCCAAAATGTTAGGGAGTACTCCGAAAATAAATTACTTGAAAATGTTAGAGAACACTCCAAAATAAAATTCCGAAACCTTAGGGAAATTACTCCAAAATTAATTACTCCAAAAATTTTAGGGAACATTCCGATAAGAATTACTCCAAAATGTTAGGGAGTACTCCGAAAATGAATTAATTAAAAATGTTAGAGAACACTCCAAAATAAAATTCCAAAATGTTAGGGAATCTTCTAAAATTAATTACTCGAAGATGTTGGGAAATACTCCAAAATAAATAACTCCAGAATGTGAGGAAATACTACGATGAAAAGTACTCCAAAATTTCAGGGAGTACTCCGATAATGAATTACTTAATAATTCTTAGGGGGCGCTCAAAAATAAAATTACTCCAAAATGTTAGGGAATCCTCCAAAATCAATTACTCCAAGATGTTGGGAAATACTCCGAAATGAGTAACTCCAAAATGTTTGAGAATACGCCAAAATAAAATCACTTCAATTTTGTAACATTTCGTTAAACTCATTGATATTTTAAATATTTTTTTTCCTTTGGCTCGATCACATTTCTCCACGTCTTTTTTTCTCAATTGGCTTCAATTGTCCTCAAAAGAACTTTGAAAAGTGGTTCAAGTTTTTGTCCTACGAATTTTGTCGATCTGTCACGTTTCTATGCTCGATGCGATTTTTTCTTCGTTCATTATTTTGGAGTAACGATTACTGAAAGTTGGTATTGTTGTTATTATTATTATTGTGTAGCAATAATAATAATGTTTTCATTATTGGGCAATAATAATGACCATCATAATTACGTCATAATACCCATAATTATCATTATTATTCCTGTTATTACGATTATAATTATTGTTTTTCCAAAATGCCCGAGTATTTTTTCGACTTGCTTCATTCACATTTCTGCAATGCTGCAAAATCAATGATTCGAAAAACGAGAGAAAAATAAAAATAAAAACGGAGTAATTATTCGTATCAATCGTAAATACTTACAGTACAACCATAGTCGGTGTTCCTTGAAAAATCGTGGCTGCTAAAATCGCCCGCCCCCGAAGTTTCCAAATTGCGATCACCACGGCGGTCGAGTGAAGTTTTCACAGCACAAAATTCCAAAAATCCTTTTTCTCGGCTGATTTTCCGAATTTTTCCTCGTACTCTCCAAATTGAAAAAAAAAAAAAAACAATTTCACCAAGCACAGAACAGCTGAACAGTCAGTTCATTTTTTTCTCCGCCGTTGATCCACGTTTAAAAAATCCACAAATTCGACTTTTTATTCGAAGGCAATCGATTAAGTACGAGCGACGAATGTGCCGAAATAATTATTTTTTAATTATTTCGTTTTTGACGAAACTTGCATTGCACTTGTTTTCTTGACAAATTTCATTGTTTTTTTTGCAATTTTATCGTCAGCATTTGCTTATTATCATTATTATTATTATGCTTCACACTATTTTTTTAATTCCCAGCTCGTTTTACTTATAATTTTTTTCGCACGATTTTTAATTCCCGCTCATTTTCGTATTACTCCAATTTTTGTTTTTTTTTTCGTCCAACCGATTATTTAATTTTCTTTCTTCGTCAAATGATCGAAATATTCGAGATCGAAAGAGGAAGAAAAGAAAGGTGACGAATTTCGAGAGTGACACACGTGGGTGAGTGCGTGCGTGCGTCTCGGAATCGAGCCGAGGACTGAACGAGACGAAGCGCCGATGTCGTGTCAGTCGGCAGCAAGGCCGCCACACGTTGGTTCGATCAAAAAGCCCTCTCTCCCCTGGCGATCCTTGGCGATGTGCGAAGCTCGCAGGGAAACGCCTACGGGAGTGGCCTGTTTCGGCCAATCGCGGGGCCTCCCTGCACACGAACTCCTGGGACACCCGGAGGGTGACCGAATCACTCGTGGAGCGGACAATAATCATCCCCTTCTTCTACGCTCGATTCGGGGGAGCAATTTCTTTTTTTTTTTATTTGGTCGTTCAATCGATCCTGAACTCGGCCCGATCTGTGGCCGGAATCTCTTGAGGAATTTCGAGTGCCCTTTTAAGGGGCTAGCTTTGAAAAAAAAATAGTTTAATTTTAAAAATTGTTTGGGTTTGTTTGGGTTTATATTTTATATTTTTCCTTTTTTTATACATTATATTTATTTTTATCTTAGCGAAAAGTATATTTTGTTGTAGAAAATAATAAAGTATAATTATTATTCATAATAATTTGATTTCATTTCATCAATAATAATAATAATAATAACAATAAAATAAAAATATGAATTTAATAAAGAACTTTGAAAAATTGGAGTAAAAATAAAATGTGGACTTTATGATTTTATTTTGGTTAACGAAATAAAATATTAATACAAATTTTGGTCAAAAATATTATTTTTATTTTTATTCGAGTAAAAAGAATGGACCGCTCGAATTTTTCGTCCCGATGTAAAGGTACTGAACTGCGGAAAAAAAAAGAAAACAAGGAGAACGAAAAATAAAAAGAAAAAACAATTTTTCTTGCGACTTCGATTTGGCTTTGATGTGCACGTGTGCCATTTTTCCGTAAACGGCGACAGCAATTTCTCAGAGGGACTCGAAAGGGCCGAGATTCATTTCGAATTTGTGTGGGAAAAAGGTATTTCCGGAGTTTTCCGGATAAACTCAGCACATTGGAGAGTGAGAAGAAATGTATATATATTTTAGAAATGCTGTTTTTAGGACTGCAGCCTGCAAGAAAATGAAATGGTGCATCGAGGAGTGTTGGACAAAAGTGCAAAGGGATGAGGTGATAAAGGGCCGAACGGGCATAAGGAGGGTTGGAATTCATTTTAAAATACAGTCAATGTTTATTAATAACGCTATTTTATTTCTTGTATAAAAAAATATTCTTATAATACATACGTGTCATTTTCATTCGATATTTGAAGATCATTTTATTTTGATTTGTTTTTTCAAAATTATTTTATGTTGATTTTCGAAAATGATTTCCCTTTAATTTGGTTTTCTTATAACTTTTAATTTATTTCTTCGATTGTTTTTCACAATGCTTATTTTGCTAACTAATTAAAGAATATAGTGAATATTAATTAATAACGCTTTTTTATTTCTTTTACGAAACAATATTTTTATAATCTATGCATTTTATCTAGATTTGATGTTTTTAAATAATTTTATTTGGATTTCAATGTTTTGGATACTTTGATTTTGATTTTTCGAAATCGTTTTCCTGTTATTTGGAATTTTTAATAATTTTTTTTGTTTCTTCGTTTTTTTTTCTTAATGTAACATTTTCGCCCTCCTTTCTCCCTTTCATCCGAGAGCTCTGTGTTTTTTGCCCTTTTCTGTTGTACCAGAAACCTTTACGCCTTCGAATTCGATTTTCCATCTCTCTCTCTCTCTGTCTCTCTCTCTCTCTGTCTCTCTCTCTCTCTCTCTCTCTCTCTCTCTCTCTCTGTCTCTCTCTCTCTCTCTCTCTCTCTCCCTCTCTCCCTCTCTCTCTCTCTCTCTCTTGCACCCTCTCTCGCCCTCTCTTGCCGCCTCCTCCCTCTCATGCCTTTCCCCTGCTTCTCTCGCCCTCCCTCTTTACCTCTCGTTACCGTTCTCTCTCCCTCTCTTTCCCTCTCGCTCTCTATCGCGTTTCCCTCCCTTAAATCGAGCGCGGTACCCGCATCGAAAGAGACAACGGCCCGTTACACCTCGATCGAACGTGGAACACAAGCCGCGATGACGCCAAACACACGTACACACGTATACACATCGGGCAATCCACGTATCGTCATCGTGCCTCGAAACGCAAAAATCTTCGTATCCTCGAGCGAGGAACGTTCGAGCTACGTAATATTCGGGAGAAAATGGAGCAATTTCGATAACGATTTGTCCTCGACAATAATTATCGCACGCAGCTATTTTAACTATATATATATATGCTATTTTTTCATGATACTTTGAATTGTTTTCATTTTTTACTATATTCATTTATAATATTATAGCAATTACTATTCACAGTTTTAGAATGTTTTATTTAGTTGATCTATTAATGAATACATTAATTAATCATTTATTCTTTATTGTATGTTGATATACTTATTGATTTTACATGATTTATTTACTTCCCTTAGATATATAAGGTACGGATGGAAATCGTGATAAATTAATGATAAAAGAAGAAAAACATACATGCATATAAATAAAAGACAAGAAAATAAATATTAACAACTAAACTAAAAAAAAGATGTACATGAATATATATGTCTTTTTTTTGTTAATATTTCTTTTTTGTCTCTGATTTATATACTCATTAATTTACTACTGTAATAATTATCCTTTCTAATTATTATTGTATATTACGATATGTATTTTTTGAAACGTACAGGTATTTTTTATTACCTTATTGTCTCATCAAGATTCCCTTCCATGCTTCAAAATGACCTTACTATTGTTCTAAAATTATGATTATTTTTTTGTCATTAATGATACGTGTTTCAGCATCATTTGAATACTTGTTTGATTAACGCACACCATAACTTCGTCATTGTCATTATTGTTATTATCCTGGGGATCATATTTGAAAGCCCCTCTGGGGTTAAAAAAATGTTAAAGTCGCTAGGATTTCAAATGTGGGCACCAGAACAATAATAATAATATTAATAATAAAGTTATTTCGATCGTTCACCGAAAAAGTATTTAAAGGATTCTGAAGCACATATTAATCATAAAAGGACATTTATAAAAGGAATTAATTTTGCAACGATAACCATATTACAATTTTCGATTATAGTGACTTTGGAATTGACAAAGAATTTCAGAGTTGGAATTTTAAATAAAATTCTAAAACTAGAATGCGAAAGAAAATTTTGAAACTGTAATTTAGCAAACAATTCTAAAGCTCGAATTAAAAAAAAACCAAAACTGGAATTTAAAAAAATCCAAAACTAGAATTCAAAAAAAATCCACAGTTTGAATTTTTTTTAAATCAAAAAATGGAGTTAAAAAATCGAAACTAGAATTTAAAAAATTCCAAAACTGGAAGTAACAAAAATCGAAGATTGGTATTTAAAAAAATCCTAAAACTGAAATTAAAAAAAAAACACCAAAAAGGGAATTGCAAAACATTCTTAAACTGGAATCTAAAAAATTCCAAAAGCGGAATGTAATAAAAATTCCAGGCCAGAATTTTAAAGAAAATTCCCAAGTGGTCAGAATTTTGAATGGCTCTTATAATGATAACAATAGTTAATAAAAGTAGTTTTATGACAATCGGAGGCTTAATCTTCGAGCCTAAGAGATTTTCCCGCGCGTACCGAATTGAAAAATGTGGGTGAAAATTCGTGACGAAGTGACCAAAAAAAACGGGGACGATAAAAAATAAATAAAAAATTAAGGAAGGGTAGCGCAGTGACTTCACGCATGTGCGACTCGCGTACGGTCGTTTTAAATGGCACGTGCGTTCGTACCATTCGTCTTTCTCGTCCCTTCCCTGCACGCGGATGTCGTCTCGTCTGGCCACTTCCGACCACGTGACGATCGCGCAGGTGCCCATCCAGAATTGGTGATAAAGGGTTGACGTACTTCCTTCGGTGGTCGTTCAAGGAATGGTCCCTGCGAGGCAATATTGTGGATAAAACAAAGATCGAAACCCTTAATTACCAGGTGACCCTAAAAAAACGCAGGCAAAAATCACAAAGGGATCCAAATAAAAAGTGTGCTCTTTTATGAGGCTCGTTAAGAGCGGCTAATTTCGGTCGGCTGTTTGCGAGGCGCCACGTCGAATCAAAGTTGTCAAGAGTCCCGAAAAGGACGAAGGGTCGAGGGGGTGTTATGTGGAGCAAAGTTGGAGGACGGTTGAGCGCGGTTGTTCCGGTAGGTCTGTGTAATGTTTCCTATCGCTCGTTCTTCCCATTCTATCTTCGTTCTCTTGTCCCTTTGCGATCTCACCCTTACGCTCTCTCTGTGTGCCCCTCTCTTTCTCTCTCCCCCCTCTCCGCCCTCTTTCGCTTTTGCTCTTCGTCTCTTTCTGTCTCTTACTCCTCCGGAAATCTTCCTCCACCCTCTCTTTTTCCATTGCCCCCGCTTTCCCTTTAGGTCTAGGTCTCTCCCCTCATGTCTCGCCCTTTTCATCTTTCTCTCTCTTCTTGCTATCCTCTCTCGTTCGCTCTGTTTTACTCCTCTCTCCTTTCCTCATTTTTTCTTGCTCTCTCTCTCTCTCTCTCTCTCCCTCTCTCTCTCTCTCTCTCTCTCCCTCTCTCTCTCTCTCTCTCTCTCGCTCCCCTTCTCCTCTTCTCAATTCTACCCCCCAGCCTGCAACCCCCTTTAAACAGGCACGAAGTACGTGTATCTACTAAGTGGGACTGAGTTTCGCGGAGAGAGATTGTTTAAAGAGAGAGGGGGGTGGGCAATCAGGAGTGTTTGCCGCGAGTAACACGCGAAAGAGAGAGAGAGAGAGAGAGAGTGCGGGGGCGTAGAGCGAGCGGATCAAAGGATAATGGAGTGGGCTGATAGCGCGCTGATTTGATTGTTGCCGCGGCTATTGTCCGCAACTGGTCCTATTGTATAATCCTGTATATATATGTATATACCATGGATACGGATCTGCACAGATCTATGGGTCGTTCTACCCTGAAATGACGTACCTGCTTCCCACAATATTCTTGAGGGTTCCAGAATTTGCCTGCACTTTGTTCCATCTGGATGCGTCGATAATGCGATTTTCCTTTCGGAAGGAGACAAGCCTCTTATAGGACTGGAGAGCTTCCTTTCCGGGGAGGAGCTTTGGTAAATACTTAATAGTATTCATTAGCTTCAATCACTGGCTCAACGCTTTAGGTTTTTTTTTCGATGTGATTATGAGTATGTATTTAAACTGTACGAAAAACGATTTCTCATAACTATATGGAAAACGTGCGTTTTTCCGGAATAGTAAATCTCGAAGGGTCTGCTTGGAACCCAGAAATCAGCTCGATTTTCAATTTTTTTAGTTTTTGATAAGAGCATTGGGTTGATGAGGTCGGGATTTTACAGACTATCGTAGTCTTGCCGGGGAGAAGTTTTTTTTGTATTAAAAAATATTGATAAATAATGACATTATTGTTGTTCAAACAAAGTGACACCGCTTCTGCATAGCCCAGCCGTGGTAGGTGCTTCTAGCAACTAGGCTCATCTGAAGTAAAACATAAAAAGTGTCCTATAAAGGAGTATATTAATGACACTTTTGTATGATCGGATAGTTTGTTGAAATTTTGAAAATTACGAAAATGCCAACCTGGACGGTCGATTTTTTATCAAAAAGTCGACATCAATTATTTGTTATTAACAAATAGACAAACATATGAAAAAAATTATCCGGTTATACGATAAAAAATGTTATAAGCTATGCTCTGTCCAAATTTGAAGTGAATCGGATGAATAGATTTCAAGTTAGAGTTGATGTGAAGTTGGGATGAAGTCGATATGAAGTTGAGGTAAAGCCGATACAACGTTGAGATAATGTTGAGATAAAGTTGAGATGAAGTAAAAGTTGAGACAAAGTTCAGATGAAGTTGGGATAAAGTTATGACGAAGTTGAGATAAAGTTGTGATGAAGTTGAGATAAAGTTGAGATAAAGTTGAGATGAAGTTGAGATAAAGTTGAGATAAAGTTGAGATGAAGTTGAGATGAACGTCAGATAAAATTCAGGTGAAGTTCAGATAAAGTTGAGATAAAGTTGAGACACAGTTGAGATAAAGTTGAGATAAAGTTGAGACAAAGTTGAGATGAAGTTGGGATAAAGTTATGACGAAGTTGAGATAAAGTTGAGATGAAGTTGAGATAAAGTTGAGATGAAGTTGAGATGAAGGTCAGATAAAGTTGGGGTGAAGTTCAGATAAAGTTGAGATGAAGTTAAGATAACGTCGAGATGAAGTTAAGGTAACGTTGAGATAAAGGTGGGATAAAATTGAGATGAAGTTGAGATAAAATCGAGATGAAGTTGAGATAAAGTTGAGATGAAGTTGAGCTAAAGTTGAGATGAAGTTGAGATAAAGTCGAGATGAATTTGAGATAAAGTTGAGACAAAAAACTTAATCTCAAACCTTTTCGAAATTTTGAAAACAACGTAAACCTCAAGCTGTAAAGAAAAATCGGTTTTCGAGCAAAAAACAACTTTGATCATTCGTTATTAACAAATGGATGAACATATGAAAAAAAATAATCCGGTCATAAAATCAAAAAATGTTATAAACTACGCTCTGTCCAGGTTTGAAGTAAATCGAACTAATAAATTTTGAGATACGATTTACATCCTTTCGTAAAACATACTTTCGACAGAAAAGCTGAAGAAAAAAGGGTGATGGCAGCGCGGCGGTCCTCCGCAGCGCAGTGAGCAACCCTTCACAAAACTGCCCATAACTCGGTCAGTTTCTGGAATTTTTACGATTTTTTTTCGCGAATCAAAGTTAAGGGCCCAGGCTATAAAACTAAGCGATAAAAAATAGCATGTTTGAAATTTCAAGCTCACACAGATGCCTTAACACGATGATGTATAAGCGTATAAATGGGTACAATGTACATATATATATCGGGGAGAGATGGAAACGCGCTCTTTAGCAAGCGACAGAACAGTTAGGTCTGGCCCTGACACTATCTCTGGCTCGACGTTAATCAGGGAGAGCTGTTTTCACCGTTGAATCACGTCATCGCTCGACACACCGTGTCAAATCTCTTCTTCCCTTTGCCCCCGCCGCTCTCGCCCTTTCCTGCACCGGTCCATTTAGCCTGCAATAAAAATGAGGAAAGCTCTCGCTATTGCGAATAAAACTGCCCTCATCCCCTCTTCGTTTGCGAGATAAATTTTTTTGTTTGTTTTTCTTTCCTTCTGCGTTTTTCACATTTTCTCGTTTTTTGTGGCTTTTTCGCCCTTTCTTCGTCATTCACGAATCAACGAAATCCTTTTTTTCCTTTTTTGGCTTATCGCTCGCTACCGGTGAAGCGAGGCGACAATTATTTGACGTGTATATGCACGCGACGGTACGTGCACAGGACGGTTTTTTTCTTTTCGTTATTTTCAACGTGAATGTGGTGGCAGATAAATAAATCGTCGGCTTTTAATATTTTTTTAACTGACTATTTGTTATTATTTGTGGAACTGGAATATTTTTTTAATTGACCTTTTATTATTATTCGTCGAATTGGAACATTTGTTAAATTGACGTTTATTCATGGAAATGGATTTATTTTAAATTGACTCTTACTTGAAAATAATGATAATCTATTGCAAAAGTATAATTACAAACCATTTTCATGTAAGAAGACTTTCATGAACAAATGTTCATCTAGAAAAAACTTACATCGAATATTCTTTGGATAAAGATGTTCAAAATGCATACAAATTAAATTCTGTAAACGAAGTGTCACGGTAAGAAAATAAAAGTAACGTGGAATAATAAAATAAATTACATAATTTGTCATGAATATTTTCTAGTAAATTATAACTACTTTATAAATATTTACAAATATTTTATAGGTAATTTTCTAGTAAATCAATTATCAATTATAAATAGTTAAATAGCGATTTCTTTTGCTATTTATTTAAATAATATTCTCTTTCAAAGCAACCTTAGAAAGTGCCCTTTTTTAAAAAACAAAGAACCCCGAGATATTTCATCCATAAAATTTTTGGTTCTCCCTCAAAGATACGGCACATTGATAATAAATGCTCTACTCGAAGAATTCCACCAGCAGTGAAAAATCCTCGTAAACCGCTTATGGATATTTATTTTCAAGTACAAAAACAGCAAAACAATTAACGAACCAATTTAAAGGTCTGTCAGTTTTTAGACTTTCTCGTAATCGTGTGCGTGCCATTATTTTCATTCGTAATTGATTCCTTTCAATGTTAGGACCCTAAAGGTAGGAAAAAAAGATAGAAAAAAGAACGGTGAAAAAATGAGGAAAAAAACGAGCCTTTTGCACGTTTCTGTAACTAAATTAACGCGAGTTCTTATTCTAACCTCGTCAAAGGGTTTGGAGAGGAACATTGCGCGTTTCCTTTGTGTACATCTGCTTTGCACGGAGCATAAGTTTTAAATACAATGCTAGTCGCGTGCCACCGAGTTTCGGCGTACGACACACACGCACACATACACCCACCCACACACATGAATTCATATATATATATATATATATATAGGCTATTCCACGTAAAATTAATTAAAACTCGATCCCAGAATAATTTTTTGGGACATTTATTATTATTATTTTTTTTGCTATTCTATCTCTCTTGCAGTGCACCATTGGTCAATAATGGATCGAAATTGGTTCAGAAGTCGCAAATCTTCGAGGAATTCACTAACCACATTTTTTTCCTAATTCTTTTTGCCTACTAGTTTATTTAGTTGGGATTTGGAAAAAGGTATGTTACTAAGCAAACATGGAATTTCTTGCCTGTGAATTTGTATGAAAAAAAATAAATAATAAAATAACAATGCCATTGAGATGTCTCTGTTTAAGGGCCTCTGTGTAAAAAATGTGGCCTAACGGCTGGATCGATAACTTGACAATGGTTAGTCTAAATAAAATGTATGATCTATGTAAATGTGAAGAAAAAAAATTTCCTAAAATTGCGGGTCTTAAAAGAAAGAGTGCAATTTTGGCCAATTTTTTTACTTATATTCGGAGGCATAAAAAATAATAGATTAAAAAACGGCTGCGTAGAACGATATCTATGGCAAGTACGGAAATTTGGGTTTTTTGGAAATTGAAAATCGAACAGTTATAGCTAGAGTTATGATTCCGGCCAGGTCGAAAAAAGTCGTTTCGAGAAAAACGCGATTGAACGTTTTATTATACGTAAATCGTTGCGATACCTGCTCTCACTGAGTCGTCTGTAACTAGGTCAATTTTTAATATTTTAACTTGAACATTTTTTTTGCATATTTGTGGATATGTATACTTTGAAAAAATGGGGGAAAAATCGAGATTTTGCTTGTCACAGGGGTGTCGCCTAAATATAGTGAAATTATATTAACATTAATTTAATTCAATGATATTAACATTGACATAATCAAATTATATTAACATTAAATCGCAGTGTTACGGGTCGAAAAAAGCTGATTTTCACGATTTTTTTCTCGATAGTTCAAAAATGATAGTCAGTCTGTTTTTTTATGTCAACTCAAAGCACTCATGAAAAAAATAAAATAAATTTTTAAACGTGTATTTTAATTTTTTTTAGATTTTTTTAACAGTTGAAAATATCTACGAAAAAGGGAGAAAATTTGTAAAAAGATAATTAATCAGTGTGAAAGCCGCTAGCTTGCTACAGAGGTTTTAAAAAATCGTAATCGACAAAATGGATTTTTTCTTAAGTTTCAAAATTTTCAATAAATCAATGAATTATTTCACGATTTTTTTTTTATTATGAAGTGATTTTACGTAAATTTTGAAATTCGTTTAGACAATGTTATACGTTTTCCATCATTTACAGTCAACTATGTAGACTTCCGCTAGCATGATCTTGATGAACCTTGTAATTTCGGAACATCAAAATTAGGAATTTTTAACCGTCGGCGCATTCGAAGTTCGGCATTTCAACCCGGCCCGCATGTCAAGATCATATATGCCAGCGAAAGTATAACATTGTCTAGACAAATTTCAAAATTGACGCAAAATCACTTCTTAATAAAGAAAAGTTCTTTAAATAATTCGTCGATTTATTGAAAATTTTGAAACTTTAAAAACTTTCATAGCCGAATTATTTTGACGGTGTTCAGATTTTCGGAGTTTGGGTCTTTCGTGTAAAATTCTTTCGGAGTTTTGATCTTGCGGGGTAGCTTTCGTTCGAAGTTTTGAGCGTTCTCATAATTCAAAGTTCGGAATTTCAACCCGGCCTCATTTTGAATTTCGAAACATTAAAATTCGGAATTTCAACCGTCAGAGCATTCAAATTTCGGAATTTCCACCCAGTCCCAAAATGGCGGTGGTTTGAAAAAAAGTATCGAATTTTGCCTATTTTTTCGACAGTTCTTCGTTAAAAAAATATGATGATTAAGATTAATGCTTCGAAAGCAAGATAAAGAATGGCGTGAAGAATGTTGTCAAAATTTAAGATGGATAGTTTGAAAACTCTTCCTTGGAGAGTGTACACCATTTTGAAAAACGACATTTCGAGAAAAACGGGTTTAAAGTTTCGAGTGCGGAATGTTCAAATAAATTGTCCACTTACGATCATTCGGCGATGCTTATAAGATTTTCATAACCGTCCATACTATCGGATAACCAAAAGAAAAATTTCTTTTTTGAAAATTTGACACATGTAGATAAATTATATCAGCATTAATGTAACTAGCGCGAATGGCGCACCGCCCCGGGGGTGAAAGGATGTTTGGAAAGAACCGGAAGTTGTGAATTTCCGGGTGTGAGCTTAAGGGGAGGGTAGGGGTTTCAGCGTGAAAAAAAAACACTTTTTTGAGATTTTTTTTCATCTATTTGGATAGAGTAAATTTATTGAAACCTTTTGTACATTGTTAAGTGTCATTTCAAGAACATTCCGTGAAATTTGTACGCGAAAATATCCACAATCAAGCCGGTGACGAAGCTTTTTCAAGAACGCCTTAGGAAAAACACGATTTGTAGTGTTCACTGTATGTCAGCTAGAAATTAAATATCTGAAATCAGGTACCATGAAAATTTAGTCAAAGTATCATCAAATCCTTCCCAACGGTTTTTAATAATTTTTTTTATTTCTAAAATTTTGGTGGTCATGTTAAGGTCATGTAAACGTGGCCGAATGTCCTTCGCAGGACATTCGAAGCAGCGTTCAAAATCAAATGATGCAATAAAATTGCATCGCTTGAGACATTCGAAGGCGCCGACTCAATTTACACCAAACGGCCCATACGCGTATCGTGAACCGTTTTTTTTCTCCTGTTCCAAAGAAAGAGTACTCGTTGCTCGCGCTACTTGATTATTCCGTCACCTGTCATTTACCGTACGCACGTGCGGGAAGAAAATTTTCGTCACCCCCGCGCTCGTGCGCTCTTCACAGCCGTTTCCTCGTCGCGTTTTTCCTTCCGTTAGCGTTTGGACTATTGGGTATAAAAAAAAACAATGAATTTCCATTCACCAGATCGCACGCGCGCGCGTTCCTGAAAAACTACCCTCAACCCCTTTCTTTTCCTCGTTTGCTTTTTTTTCGCTCGCGATTTCCATACCTTCCTTATTGCATATTTATTTGACACTTATTCCATACATATTTATTGTATTTTTCTTTCTCATTATTATTGTTATTATTTCACTCTTGACAATTTTGTTCTTCATCATTATTATTACTATTCATTATATTATATTACTTATCGTTATACATTATATTTATAAAATTATTATTATCATTTTGCTGTTACCAACTTTCGTCTGTCGTAATCTTCTCGTTGAAAGCGATGGACATGGCCCTTTTGTCATCCAAAATGAAAGCATCCGAGATCGTTTTTTTTTGTTTCCATAATCGACACTGATAGAAGGGCGTCTGATTTTATGGATCGAGTAATGTTGGCTGCTTCTAGACGAAAACACAGATATACAGGGTGTCCGGGAACCGAATGAGTTCCCTGAAATGGAGGATTGGGGGTGAAATTCTGAGTCGATTGATATAAGCATGTGTGTGTCTCAGATCAACTCCTGAATTATTATGATTTTTTAAAGATGGACGCACCTGATTGGCTCGTCTTTACAAAATTAATAATAATTCAGGGGTTGATCTGAGACCCACACATGCTTAGATCAATCGACTCAGAATTTCATCCTTAACCCCCCTATTTCAGGGAACGCATTCAGTTCTGGGACACCTGGTATACACGACCCGGTTGACCCATAAAAAAGCATCAAAATGAATCGAAAAGAGCAGTTCATACAAGAAAGTGTTTCTTACCAAATTTGATATATATATACATTTACGTGTTCGTATATATATATATATATATATATATATATATATATATATATATATATATATATATATATATATATATATATATATATATATACACATACATACACGTACACACGTATATATGTATAAATGCAAAAAATCTTCTCTAATTCATATATATATATATATTTGAATTAGAGAAGAATTTTTTTGCCTAAAGTGTCTCCAACGAGATCCCCACTGTCACCCTACAGAAGGAGAGGGAAAAAAGGTTGTTCATCCACGCGGCAGATGACGAGAAAGGGGTACTTGTATGTATGTATGTGTATATATATATATATATATATATATATACGTATGTAAAGGGACATTGCTGTGAGCGACGTTCTCGCTTATTCTATCATGTTAACA
>OZ023324.1:6008238-6023238 GCA_964007375.1 Ophion obscuratus
AAATAAAGCATATGGAAACAAAAAAAATACTACCAGATTTGCTTATTAAAAATGTTTGGATTTTAAAATTTTTAACGCCGTGACACCCCCATGAGCTCCATAGGAGCACTGCAATTTCTTGAAGCCATGACACTTATATGAGCCCCATATGCACTCACGTATTGTTGGATATTCATGAGCCAATTTTCCTAGTGCTGATGAATTCACTGCATGCATACTCGCGCGAGAACAACTTTGCTCCATTTGGATTTGTTATTGCGAATCATCATGTGATGGAAATATGACTTGAAGCGGATGATAGCTGTGTGATTTTCTATGCCTCATAGATCTACATATGATGTCAATATGAGCTACATGTGTTTATCTGGGCAGTATTAACAAAGATAATCAGTGATAATAAAATAATACAATCGATAGTATCGATTTTGCATTGGAATACTTCAGAAATTCGTGATTAAAATAAGATTTCGAATTATCTGGTCCAGGCCTGTCGTTTCGGAATTTCGATAGTTCGATTTCTCGTAATCTTCGCGGTCACACGGGGCTGTCCTTTCGATTTGTAAAAGGCACGTTCGCATTCTATGTACATTAACTCGTAGTAACCCGATCCTTGTCGTATAATTTTGTATTTTTCTTTTTTCCTCGAGAGGGGGTTATCAACAAATGTGTTCAAACATATAGGGTGTCGTTTCGAAAGGTGGCGTGTACTAATGCTATACCCACACACACACACACATATATATATATATATATACGCATAAGTATATGTGTGTTGGTAGGATTCTGTGTACGAAGATCGTTTCGGCATAAGTCCTTGTGTCAATAATCCACCCTGTAATCCTTTCAGGCAGAGTCTTCTCTCTCCACCCTTTATATGCTCATACATATACGTACTAATCCCCTTTTGGTCGGGCTCTCGTTTTCATGCACTTACAACCGTCGAGAATTGATTCCCAAACGACTTTTTAATTTTTTCCGACTTGAAGCAAACTAACGATTTTTCTGTGCGATCGATCATTTTGCTGTCGTTAGAACGAACTGCATCTGGAGAGTCCAAATTTTGAGAGACCTATCCATCGTTTTCCATTGGTTCCACAAAATTGAAAAATCGTTTGTTATATATATACAGGGCTACTGGTTATTGGTCACGATCCCGTGATAGGGTTTTAAATAACCCAGTAATGCTTTATGCAAAAGTGAATCTCTTTCGAGATATTATTATTTTTATTATTTTTTTCAAGAGAGGCGTAGACAACTTTAAAAATCAATCAAAAAACAACTTGAGGATAACTTGAGGACACAGTAACGAAGAATTATCAAGAATAAAATAAGGATAAATATTAGACGTGCAGAGTTTTGGACCCCTAATTCAAAAATATTTGCAGGTTCTTATTTTATTGTTGATAGTTCTTTGTTACTATGTCCTCAAACTACAAATAATAAAAAAATTGATTCCATACAAAAGTGTTTTTTTTTTAATACCATTTCTAAGTTGCTTGTCCCTCACATTGTAGAAGAATAATATCCGGAAAATGGTTCGCTTTTGCATAAAGTATCACTGGGTTATTTGATGGTGGAAAACATGTTCTATAACCCTTTAATTGAAAAGTAAAAGGTTATAGGACATGTTTTTAACCCCTTAACTGAAAAGTAAAAGAGTGTAATTTTAGTCTAATAAAACTTTGGCACGATCATACCGCTTTTCGATATTTTCAAAATTACGCAAATGCCAAGCGGTAGAAAAAAAGTTCAACCAAAAAAAAACAATTTTGCAAATAAAACATATACTTTTAGTATAAAAATGAAACTATCGTATGACTGGATAGTTTTTTCGATATTTTCATAAAAATGATTCGATAATACGAGAGAAAATGTGATTTTGGCTGATACTCCAGCCAAGTATCATCAATACGATGCATCAGTCAATAATAACAACTACTCCCACACACGTAGACAACACGCCCTCTCGAAAATGCTTTTGTGACGCAGCGTCGGAGCTCCACCGAGAAATCCACTCGACTCTCGTACGCACAGGCCCCCTCGGAGTACTCGAAAATCTATCAGGCATTGAGAGCCAAAAGTGATGTTACAATAGAAATCGTAACAAGCATACACAAGCCCCGGGATCGGTCGCGGAGATTCGGCCAGATTTTTCACATAGTGATGCCTCAGTCCGACTGTCAGTTCGGGCACGAGCCACGTGTTTTCTTGCCATGTATATAAAGTACACGTATACACGCACGTATCTACGTATAATACGCGCGTGTACATATGCGCGGCGAGGATACGCGTGGGCTGAATGAGCCCTTCGGGAAAACGGAAATCCGTTCTCAAAGTCCGAAAATCCGAAAGCGCGCGCGGCGAACAATTGGAAAAGTCAGGCGCGAGCTCCGTCTAAATATATATATATATATATATATATGAACGTATATATCGAAAAAAGGATCGATCTCCGCGGGGAATCCGGCGGCTCGTACATCATCATCCTGCAGCAGAAGCTTTGTGTAACGAGCCTTGAATATCTTTCGAAAATTGTTTCGATCGAGCGGGGTCGTAGAACCAAGTTGGCTACCCGATAGGGAGTGGAAAAAATCAAAAGGAAAACGCGGAATGTGACATTTATATATACACTGAGAAAAAAGAATTGTTGAATGTGCAAAATGCATTTTGGTGTCTCGAAATTTTGTTGTTTTAAGGCGTTACCCCCACTTGTAGCGCAACAAAAGGCCTTTTTCATGAATTTTTTTAAAGAAAACTACAAAACTTTTTTAATCGATCAATATACCATCTTAAAGAACACATCTTGAAGAACTTTCAGTAATTTTTTTATTGAAAAATATTACATTGTTTAGTGGCAAATGGCCGTCAATGAAATAATGTTTTTATATACACGATTTGCGGTGACCAACATTGAGGCGAAGTGGATCATCAGAAAAAAAAATGCGGATGGATTTAGTCAAATATAAGTATAAACTAGTCTTTAGTCGAAGGATTTTAAAAAATATTCATTTTTCACAAAATGGCGGACGGTCAAAGTTAATGGTTCGATTTTAACGAAAAAAAACGGCCGTTTTTGGCTATAAAACAGCCATTTTTTTCGAAAAAAAAATCGAACGATTAAAGACTACATTTTTATGTATTAAATAAGCCTGCAAAATTTCAAGAAGATCGGTTCATTAGTGTTCGAGTAATCTTGGTCACCGACTTCAGAAATTCCATTTTGAGAAAAACGCGTTTAAAGTTTCAATTTCCGGCCGTTTACACAACGGATTCTTCTCTTTCAACGCTCATATCTCAGTCAATTTTGTTCGGATCGACTTGAAATTTTCAGGACATATTCTCAGATACTTATACTTCAAAAAAATGCAATAAAAAAAATCTTTTTTTTCAAAATCGCAAGTGGGGGTAACCCTTTAACAGTTGCTCAGACATGCTAAATAAGCACATAGTTTAAATGTAAATATATTTGGTTACTGCCCAACTATACTGTTTTGTTATGCCAATCAAAAATCAAGTTGAACGTACTTAAATTTTGTTAAACCAACTGAATTTTGGATGGATGAAGGCATTTTTTTTTCAGTATATATATATATATATATATATTTTGGGGTGGCACAAATTTGAGCTCTTTTTTTCTATCTTTTTCTCACCATCCAATTATTTTCTTTAAAGAAAAAAAATTGTCGTGAAATCTGCGAGCGGTCAAAAAATATTTCGAGGTCGCTCGAGCCTCCGAAAAATCCGATTTTTTTTTCTCGTTCACTTCTCATCCATGAGTTCAACGCTTTATAATTTTTTAATTAACCTCGCGAAAGCTCTGGCCGGTCAATGAATAGTTGTCGCTCAAGAGTTTCGAAATTTTCAATTTTCGCCAATGTTTTTTTTACTCTTCTCACTCATAAATTTGACGCTTTGTAAATTTTTCAACACAATTAATCATTTTTGTTTAGAAACAGATATTTCAAATTTACCTCACACTACTAACCCAAGAATTATAAACTTTGTTCTCATAAAATAATTCTTTAAAGATCTTGTCCGTGCACAAAATTATAGGTTCCCCGTTTTTTCGGGTTAGAAGTGTGAGGTAGATTAAAAAAATTCGCGTTTAAAGTAAAAAAGATTAATTATTTTGAAAATTTTACAAAGCGTTAGATTTATGAGTGAGAAGAGAAAAAAAAATCGTGACAATTGAAAATTTTGAAGCTTTTGAGCGAAGACTAAATATTAATTGGCCGGCTAGAGTTTTCGCGAGCTTAATTAAAAAATATAAAGCGTAAAATTCATAGGTGAGAAATAAACGAAAAAAAAGATTTTTAACGAAAATTTGAATTTTCGGGAGGCTTGAGCGGCCTATAAATATTTTTTGACTGTTCGCAGCTTTCGCGACAATTTTTTTCTTCTTTCTCACATTTGTGCCACCCTAATATATATTAATATATGCAGGGTGTTAGGAAGGTCGGTGCAAAGCCTTAAGGGCGTGATAGGTCACCTCGTTAGGAACATATCTAACCTAAGTTACCTTAGTCCAAAGACTAAAGATTCCGAGTTATCATGGTAAGTATGATTTTTTGGAACATTTCCCAAAATTAGGTACTAACTCGTTCGTAAAGATCAAACAGACAATGATTGGTAAGAAAAAGATGATTTGCGTCTTAGCTCAATGTGTATTTAATCGACAAACACAAAAAAAGTATCAAAGTTATCTCGAGTATGCGCTTTCTTTGACAAGGCATTGAAATGCAACTTATGTCAAAGATTAAGGGTTACTTTGATATCATTTTGATAAAAAGATGTAATATTTTATGCATTATACATGGAATTAAATGAACAACAACTATTTTTTACAATCAAATTGTCATCTTCATTAAGGGGTTCCCCCACTTGCGATTTTGAAAAAATCGATTTTTTTTAATGCATTTTTTTGAAGTATAAGTATCTGAGAATATGTCCTGAAAATTTCAAGTCGATCCGAACAATATTGACTGAGATATGAGCGTTGAAAGAGAAAAATCCGTTGTGTAAACGACCGGAGATTGAAACTTTAAACGCGTTATTCTCAAAATGGCATTTCTGAAGTCGGTGACCAAGATTACTCGATCACTAATGAACCGATCTTCTTGAAATTTTGCAGGCTTATTTAATACATAAAAATGTAGTCTTTGATCGTTTGATTTTTTTTTTTGAAAAAAATGGCCGTTTTATATCCAAAAAACGGCCGTTTTTTTTCGTTAAAATCGAACCATTAACTTTGACTGTCCGCCATTTTGTGAAAAATGAATATTTTTTAAAATCCTTCGATTAAAGACTAGTTTATACTTATATTTGACTAAATCCATCCGCATTTTTTTTTTCAGATGATCCACTTCGCCGCAATGTAGGTCGCCGCAAACCGTGTATATAAAAACATTATTTCATTGACGGCCATTTGCCACTAAACAATGTAATATTTTTCAATAACAAAATTACTGAAAGTTCTTTAAGATGTGTTCTTTAAGATGGTATATTGATCGATTAAAAAAGTTTTGTAGTTTTCTTTAAAAAAAATCATGAAAAAGACCTTTTTTTTGTGCTACAAGTGGGGGTAACGCCTTAAGGGATCGTCACAGTGTAACGGGTCGAAAAATAACTGATTTTCGCCTATGTGATTTTATTGTCGATGATTAAAATACGCTAATCAACCTGATTTTTTAATGTCAAATCAAAGCACTCACGAGGATCAGAAAATAAATAACGTTTAAAGAACTTTTGAATAACATTTTTAAAGTTATATATATATATATATATATACAGGGTGTCCCAGAACTCAACGTTAAGCCGACACGGGGTGACAGGATTGATTGTAACCATCATGAGAAAAATCAGAAAAAAATCTATCCCATGCAGTTTGAAAATTATGGGCATTTAAGAAAAACCTAGAAATTTGGTCAAACTGTAACAATTTTTCGGTTATTGTGAAACAAACCCAAACAAACCCAAACAATCCCAAGCTTCCTAGAATTAAGACTATTTGTTAAACTATGAATTTAAAATTTTCAAAATTTGTCTACTTTGAAAGGCCCTGCTTTATTTTTTTTGCTGTATTTTTTTTTCCGATTTATTTTTTTTCTGATTTTTCTCATGATGGTTACAATCAATCCTGTCACCCCGTGTCGGCTTAATGTTGAGTTCTGGGACACCCTGTATATATATATATATATGGCACAGTATTCTACTACGGACAGTATTTTCCATGCAATATTCGATCCATCCCGATGCGTTTTCCATATCTGTATATTCATCGACCCAACACATTTATGTATACCTCCATATCCATGTGTGTACGTACATATATATATATATATATATGTGAAAATAATACTACATAGTAATGGAATGAAATGGTAAGCTGATCAGTCACGTCATGCCTTATTGGAACGTCAAACCGCCCACATCGTGCCGCACAATTAATCCATTCATGCGCGCGCGTAGTTGTTGGAAAATTTCTAATTTCGCCCGAAACCCCAAAATAAATCCCACGGATACGAAGGAGAGGAGGAAAAAAAGGCAGATGAATAAATGACGAATGATAGAATTTACGAGATTTCCCACGATGCGCAATTGCGAAACAAGGATATACACGATGCGTGTGTGGGTGGATGAGAATGACAGTGAAGGTGTCACTTTTCTTCTTTTTTGTTTTTCTCTGAACGAGGCAACAGGCTTGACAATTTTGCGAGGTAAAAAAATTAAATTTTCGCTCTGCATCTTTCGGCTTATGATGAAAAAAATGAGATAAGAAAAGAACGAGGATCTGGGAATTTCGAATGTGACGAAAAATTCGGCTTCATGTCTACTTCCTTTTTCTAGCCTGCATTCTGTATTTAGGGATATCTTTGGCATGAAATAAATGTTCAATTAAAAAATATGCATGCAATAAAAGTTCATTTAAAAAATGTTCATCTAATAAAAGGTCATTTAAAAAATCTACATTGAAGAAATGTTCATTTAAATAATGTGCATGAAATAAATGTTCATTTGAAAAAATTGCACCAAATAAATGTTCATTTGAAGAAGTGTATCAAACAAATTTTCATTATAAAAATGTGCATCAAATCAATGTTCATGAAATAAAAGTCCATTTAAAAGAACTGCATTAGGGAAATGTTCATTTAAAGAATGTGCATGAAATAAATGTTGATTGCAAAAATATGCACCAAACAAATGATCATTTAAACATGTGCACCAAATAAATATCCATTTAAAAAATATGCATCAAATAAATGTTCATTAAAAAAATATGTATCAATATATTTTGCAGTTCATATAAGAAATGTGCATCAAATGAAAAATCATTTAAGCATGTGCATTGAAGAAATCTTCATTCAAAGAATGTGCATGAAATGAATTTTCATTGAAAAAATATGTATCAAACGAATGTTCATTTTAAAAATGTGTACCAAATAAACGTTCATTAAAAAAATGTGTACCAAACAAATGTTCATGTATATAATTTTAATAAAATAAATGTTCAATTTAAAAATGCGCATCAAATAATTCAAAAAATCATTCAATCATTCAAGTGTTCATTCAAAAAATATGCATCAGATAAAAGTTCATTTGAAAAATGTGCACCAAACAAATGTTTACGAAAAAAAAGTGGATCAAATAATTGTTCATTTATTTGATGTACATTCTTCATGTGGTTCCGTAGCTCGCGCTTTCCCGCTTCTTCTCGATTCGCCGATTGGGAGGGATTCGAGGCGGGGTCGAGGACGAGCACCACGTGCCAACCCTTGAGGGGAAGAGAGAGGTGCGTAAAAAAAACGCTTATCACAGTACAGAGCGTTTACGGAGACGCGATGCGTGACCATGGATGACCACCTGGTGGCTCGCGCCTCCACTTATTATACGCTGAACTCACATACGCGCATCACGCGTGTCAAAGCTGGGGGTGCTTGGTCACGTGTCCGTCATGACATTCCCTCGAAAACGTCGAACGTATACGGGCAAAGATGATTTCGAGGACATTCGACTTTGAGGATCGTCCTCATAGTAGCCAATTGTCCCCATACTCGACATTACCTAAACCCCAATGTCCTCAAAATCACCTTCGTATGATCGTGAGCAAATTCCCATAAAGATAATTTCAAGGACCTTCCTGCCCAAAATTAATGTTTCGTTGCAAAAAAAATTTAGTGGCCGTCCTCAAAACAGCCTGATGTGCTGATAGTCAACGCTAGATCGATATATCGGGTTCAAAATGTCATTTCCCCCATCTACATGTACACGTTACCACCGGTAAATGTAGGCATTACTGGGTAGTTCGTCATCCCTCAAGCCCTCAGGCGACCTTCTGGCCTTTATTGCGCTGCGAACTTTAGGAAATCCAGACGTTTTTTATGACCGCAAATGCACATTTGCCAGTCTTATATAATCGATATTACTTAATACTTATATATTGTGGAATATATGAGTATTAAACAACATTGCTTATTTAAATGTTTTGGGTACGTAGGACAATTAGGAAATTGCACATTGCCTAAACATATAGCACATATTTATAACGGTGATAATAATAATAATAATAAAGGGAAAATATATTTGTCGGAATGGAGAATAGAAAAGAATAAAAAAGTGTAGGTACAAAATATTAATAGAAAATATATATTTACACAACTTTTTTATATCTTCATATGCAGATGAGATATAATTGAAATAAAAATATTTATTATTCACATGATATGCACATGATAAACTGTTAAAAATGTATACATTTACATTCATAAAAGTATAAAATTTAAGATAATATACATAAATTTATGCTGAATTTAATAAAAAAAAATTCTATTCGAAATCACTTTTTTTTTGTTAAATTTCGTACAAATGAAAAATAAACCGTTTCTGCCCTGTCGAAGCCGAATTGGAAATCACAAAAACATTAATAGCATTATTGGACATTGAAATGGTAAAAAGCGTCAAAAAATATGATTGATTCGAAAAAAATAGAAGGAAAAATGGGCCCACGATGAGACTAGGCTTAAAAATCATAGAATCGATCACTCAATTTTAGAGAATTTTTTGAAAAAATAAATGAAGGCATTTATCCTTTTTAAAAATAAGTTTCACTTCAGAAGTAAAACAAAATGTTGACATTGATAGATGATAATTTTTTTTTCATATTTTTTAACGAATGTATGCTTCAAAATGAAAAAAAAAATGATATAGCGCCATATGTCGATATCTCAATGAGTTCAGGAGTGATCCGCGTTTTAACGGCGGGGTAAAGTTAATTCGGCGAAAAAAGGCATGTTTTTAAGATTTTTTTTTGGCGTAACGAATAGTGTTCGTTTATTGAAAAATTTACATATAATAAAGTAACATTTGAACAATATTCTCCTAAATTTACATTGCAAAATATTCAAAATTGAGCGAGTGAAAATTAAACCCCGGAGGCGCCTCGAAAAAAGTTGGTTTGCGGTGTGCACCATAACTCGCAACAGAATCATTTGAAACAAAAAAATCAAAATGCATTTGTTAAAGGAGATGTTTCTCGAGGTAATGACGGGAGGATTTTTTTTTTTCGATTTTTAGATTTTTCGTAGCACTTGGGAGCCAAAAACACGATTTTCGCTAAAAAAAATCGGCTAATTTGTTGTTGAAAAATTAGTAATTATTAAAAAAAAAAAAATAAGCTCTCGATAATACCTGGTGAATTATGTGAAGAAGTACTGTGCAAAATTTCAAAGCGATTGCTCCAGTAGATTTTGAGTTATCCTGCACACGGACTTCAAATATGACAAGTCTCAGAAAAACGGTTTGAAAAACGCAGAAGAGAAGAGAACGGCATGGAGCAATAGACGCTCAAATACTCATCACTTCGTCAATTTTACTCCGATCGACTTAAAATTTTAACACAATATTCTTGATTCATTATGCATTCATTTAAAAAATGAAAAAAAAATGAAAAAAAAAATTTTAATACTTTACCCCGCCCTTAACGTTTCCGAAACTTCGGAAATCGACATTATATATATATATATATATATATATATATATATATATATATATATATATATATATATATATATATACATTTATAGAAGCTTAAAATTTCAAATAAAACTAACATACATAAAAGTAAGCAATTATATGTATATATATAAATTTATATATGTTTCATACATGTATCTGATATTTTGACCTTTTTGACGTACATATGAAGAATGATTTAAAAAATTATGTCCCGAAACAAGCGTACCGAGATAATTGGTCGATTCCCAATGGCCCAACTCTTCATCCAAATTGGACAAGCAAATAAACCGATATTTAAGAATGGCTTTCCCATGGATATACATAAACGGATCGTTAACTGAGAAGGAGCAAGAGAGAGAGAGGCTTTATGGGGCGCGAGGTCTCTTCTCTCGCTCGATGACAGCCATGGGGGTACACGTTTATAGTGTGCCCCCTGTGGCGAGTGGCAATACGCTACCAGTCGACGTGAAGGATTCTGTATCAAGAGGAAGAGAGCGAGAGAGAGAGAGAGAGAGAGAGAGAGAGAGAGAGAGAGAGAGAGAGAGAGAGAGAGAAATTCAGGGTTAAAGAGACCCCGAGCGTAGAACGAAATAAAGAGGGATGCTGAATCTAGCGATAGGAGAGAACACCCCATAAACACAGGACGTTACTCGAGTCTCTGAGTGTCTCGTGTGAACATATACTTGTCGCTTTTCGGTACATTATAAACACGTCATAGGTTTTTTTCCCTTTCTTTTCTCTTTTTTTTTATTCTTCTCCCTATAGTGGCCACTTTAAAGTCTCGTTAGGAAAACGAAACTTCGAGGACCCTTACACCAAGAAAAAATTCAGCTGTTACGTGCAATAAAAGTGCACTTTAAATTCGATCGTCCACGCGTGACATGAAAAATCCATTTTTTACATCAACCGTAATTTTCACCCCAAAAATAAGTTGCATAAAATAAATATATATTTTTTGGCTTTTCGTTTTTTGATAAAAATCCCATCCTCGTTGAAAATGAGGAACTTCCATTCGACTTTTTAATTCTCCATACAATCAGGCAAGAGAAAAAAGGAGAACGCAAAAATCCTCGACACTTTGGTCAGACTGGCCGGAATCATTTGGGATTAATCGAAGTTTCCCGCGAACGTGATAACGGAAGGGCTTTCCCTTTTCGTTTCGTTTTGTCCCCCTCTCGCCTCGCCGAACGGTGATGAGGTCAATATGTCCGATAGGAAAATGCTCGGCGATGTGGCGAAAGAACAAATGAACGGAATTAAGGGGCTTTTAACGTTGAATCCGAGGACACACATCGGGATGAACGTCTAGGGGCAGATAACTCCCCAGGGATCAGGGGTAAAATAGAGAGAGAGGGGAGAGAGAGAGAGAGAGAGAGAGAGAAAAGAGACGCCATGAAAAAGCTTGTACCACTACATCGGGTACTATTACCACCACTAATACTTCCCTATCTACTATTAATACTGGTTCGTACCACGCGAGAGGGGTGCCCCTTTGATTGGTGTGGGAAGATTCACCGCCGGTCTCTCTCGCTTCAGTTCACTTCCCTGTGTACTTAAATCAGTATATATATGTGTGTGTGTGTGTGTGTGTGTGTGTGTGTGTGTGTGTGTGTGTGTGTGTGTGTGTGTGCGTGTGTGTGTGTGTGTGTGTGCATGTGTGTGTGTGTGTGTGTGTTTATATCTATATATTTATATACATGAAGATTTAAATAAGTATATATAGTTGCTTCCGCACCATTATTTTCTTCCCCAAACTGCCCCTTTTTTACATTCCTATATCTCCAAACCGATTTTATATACTTTTATTTTTCATATGAAATTTTTTTTCTTCGATATGGTAATCAAAATCAGTTTAAAAATTGCTCGAATTTGGGAGCAGCCATTGGTGGGTGTTTTTTCTCGAATGTTTTCGATCATTATTAAAATAAGGAAGAATAATCAATTTCAGGGAGTCATCCCATGGGACGTAAATTTTTTTCGCTTTTTTTGAATTTTTAATATATTTTTATATAATTTTTTGGATCATCATTAAAATAAGGACAGATCATTATTTTCAGGGAGCCATCCCATGTTGCAGCTATTTTTTTCGCTTTTTAGGAAATTTTTTTTTGATCTCTTTAAACACACTATCTTTAAAATTTTGTGTGTATTTAATTGTAATATTGTAATATTTATTAACATTTTTACAGTCGCTCAGAATTTTACCAAACAAAAATAATGAGTTGATTCGACTATACACCGTTCGGAAGACACGCATGTGTGAGGAAAGTTGCAGTCTTTTATTACACTTTACAGTTTCTTTTCACGTTTTACAGTTTTTACACTCATGTGTAAAATGTATATATACAGGGTGTCCCTCTTATCTCTGCACCTTGAAATAACCCGGTAATTATTGACGTCACGAAAAAATATTCCAGACAAAAGTTGTACGGTGTGACGGGGGCCGTCAAATGCGACCAGTTATTTTTTATTTCGGTGGAGGCGCTGACGCACAGTGAAGGTCACCTCCACTCTTTTAAATGGAATGGTACATTTTTTTCAATCACATTGTGGAGCACCTGAAGCCGCATAAAAAACATTAGGAGGTCAAATTCGTTCAAGGTCATTCAAGGTCATTCAAGGTCAGTCAAGGTCATTCACGGTATCATCGATACTGACCTTGAATGACCTTGAACGACTTTGTTGGTTCAAGGTCATTTAAGATTGGATCGTAAGGTTGGAGATCTGGCAATACCATAACCTTGAAATATTAGCGATTTGTATCAGCATCACATGATCTTTTTCGTGCAAAAATGTCGAGTTTCGAGCCGAATAAGCTCCATTTGCGGGAACTCTTGCGTTTGGCGTTTTGGCATTGAACCAAAACTAAGACGGCATCGTCAAATTCAAAATGAAAAAATAGAAAACCTCTTTTGTTGGATTGCGTAACCTCTGGATCGTGTAACGTTAAACGGATGCGTTTTTTAAATTTCAACAAATTTTTTTCCCATTTTTGTGGTCAAAGTTTGTCTGGTAAAAAAACAATTTTTTTTCTTAAATCATAGAGTAATATATGTAGAATATTTTCCCAAAGTTTCAAAGCGAAATTCGAAAAACTTCGAACGTTACAGCTCGTCAACGCTGTGCCTCAACGCTCGGATTCGAAGCGCGCGCCGCAGGTAGAAACGAGAGCGCAAAGGGGCAGTCTGAGATGGGCAAAACGTAATAAAATTAACAATTACAAGTAGCACTGTAATCGATAATTCAATTCCTTTGTAACGGATTACTCAAGTAATTAGTTTCCACAAGTAATTAGTGCAATTTAATTCGCATTCTAAATAAACTTTAAAGGCGTCTTGCTCGAAACTACATTTTCGAAATTGGCATGCAGGATTACGCAAAAACTATTATGCCGATTGAGTTGGAATTTGGTAGAAATATTGATATAAGATTGCCAGCTTCTACTTGTCGAGAATTATTTTTGAAAAATTAGAAAAAAAATAGTTTTTTAAATCGAAATTTGACAAGAAATTGTGGTGAAATGTTGATTTTTGGCATTTTTTTTCATTTTAATTACTGTCAAATAGAAACTATATGTGTTCTGGCTGAACAAATTTTTGAATTTTTTTGCAAATGAAATTCTACGGGAAGCTAGTCAGCACGCCGGTTCGCAACTGCCGCGGCAACCTTGCTGTAACACTCTGCCATAACTTCACCATTTTTATGATAAAGGAATTAAAAATTGTTTTGTATAGTTAAATATACTATTAAACTATATATACTGTTCGATAAATTTAGAATAATGTTTTCTTATTTTGAAAAAATCCCTCAAAATTGCTTAATTTTTTCCTATTCAAATGTATATCCCGGCTTAATCGCGTTTTTCTCGAAACCATGCTTCTTAAACTGGCCGGAAACATAAATCAGCCTCGTATACACCGATTCACTTGAAATTTTGAACGTATCTTCTCAGATGCATTGTCCCTGGAACTACGTATGGAATTAGCGGTTGGTTATGAACTTTTTTTTTCATAAAACATGACTCATATGATTTTTGGCTCAAACATGAAAGTTTTTATTCATAACTGCACTACCTTTGTAAAAAAAGGTATTTTCTAATTCCCAGTGTATACCTTTTTGTCCATTTTTTAGAGTTTTTAAAAAAGTTATTCGTTCTACATTGAGAACTACAAAAGAAATTTTTTCGGCTGCGGAACACTTTATACAAAAGGTACTGTGCAATCATTTTTAATTGAAAAATTACGAAAAAAAATTCACATTTCAATCTATGTACACTTCGCACAAAAATTTAGGGAGCAAGAAAAAAATCCAAATTTTTGGGCGATTTTCAACAGGCTGTAACTCATACAAAAATGGTCGTACAGCAAAAATAAAAAAAGCAAATTGTAGCTCTAAGTGTCTAGTTTTCGGATCTGAGTTTGAAAATTTTTTTTTGAAATTTTTTTTCGAGTAATCATAAGAAAACCACCGAAAAAAAAATATTCGAAATTTTTTTGGTTTTTTTTTTAATCTACGGACGTGGAATTTTTTTTTTCGACTTAACCTCTATATGGATCGGATAGCGTGTTTATTCAGCTTTAATTTGGTTTTTTAAAAATCTCGATACGAGCATTTCTCGCTGAGATATCGGTGTTTGAATGGAAAAAGATCATTTTGTCTTTGATTACCAATATCTCAGCAACCAATGATCGCACAGAAATTTTAAGGTTGGTTTCAAAAACTTGAATAAATTCTCTACAAGGATTGGCAATTGAATTTTGAAAAAAAAATTTTTTTTCAATCATTACATGAATTTGAAAAAGCGACCAAAAAAGGGCTTTTTGTGGTTTTTTGGAAAATCAAGCGCCCAATCAAAAATATTGCGGAAACCACTAATATTAAGTGTGCCTTTTACTGTTCAATATACCCACAAAAACCCTACGAAGTTTCAATTTAATCCAGCCAACCGTTTTTTTTCCCACTTGATCGAATTTTTGAAAAAATTAAAGG
>OZ023324.1:6028238-6053238 GCA_964007375.1 Ophion obscuratus
AAGAAGAAAAACATTGGTCAAGATTTAACTACTATTCCACTGAATAAATGTACCTAATTTCGAGTCAATCCATTCATTACATGTCGAGGAATCGTGTACACCGTGTTGAAAAACATCATTTTGAGAAAAACGCGCTCAAAGTTTTACTAGCAGTTCTATCGTTGTAATTATACGTTCACCTTCAATCTGCGGTTCCTGCACTATATGGTGGACATTCCTATTCATTTTGAGTTGCCTCAAGCGACGAACAAGTGTCATTTCCACAGTAGCGTAACCCCTTAAATTCGCGACGGTCCTTAATTTTTTTCCAAACCAATCGTTGATTTTCGGAACAGGACGGTGCTCGAAATTACCTTTACATAGATATGTTTACATTTATCCAAATATGAATTTAAGGACGTTGGGCTTTACATAGTGTCGAGTATGGGGACAATTGACTGTGGAGGCGCTCCTCGAAGTCTTCGAAATCACCTCTCCCCCCTATATATATATCTGGCCCTTGATACCCCTTCACAGAGGAAGTCACGACACACCGCGAAGATGTTTATCTTGCGCGGTCTGACTCAAGCCTTCGAGCGGGCGGCATAACCATACCAAGATTACAAACGCGTCCATTGGTCATTGGCTCACCGTTAATTATTGTCGGGAATACGGATGATCGACAGTTTTTCGCGCGAGGGACAATGATTTTTCGGGCCGTGAACCCGCGCGTCCTCGGGACTAGTCGCGACGGTCTTTGTTAAACTTTGGAAGCCCCGCGCGTTGAGCAAAGCCGCAGAAGCGGTGAATATGAATGAGTCAGACGGATAAGCTGTGTATGTTTGTATATACATATATATATATACATTTTTTCAATTACACTTTTTTTATTCTTTTAAACTTATCTAGACTTATTATTTAATTTTGAATGTATTTAAATAATTAAATTTATCAAATTTATTTTTATGTCTAGATCTCTATTTAACTTAAACGTATATAAAAAGTGAAATTGAAAATTATTTAGTTTTAAATTCAATTGTTATTTTAAACAATAAATGAATAAATAAATATATATATACATTGTTAAAAATTAAAACGTCGTTAGATTTCGTCGCGGCAGGGTTCGAGTGAAGGCAGAGAGAGAGAGAGAGAGAGAGTGAGAGAGAGAGGGTGACAGAAGGAGAGAAAGCGAAGCGAGCTCCTACCAATTGAACGAATTAAAGGACCACCCTAACCATATAAATACTTGTCCGTGATGTGCACTCGGGTAAAGTAAGCACGTCGCTCCTTCTACTATTTATACACACACAAATACATATATGTATATATATATATATATATATATATATATATGTATATGTATATTGAAACTATCTTAATTCGTTTATTATTAGTCTTATTACAAACGCCGTTTCCCTTTCTGTGCGCATATATATATATATATAATTATCTGTATGTACATATTACGGATTAAACGTAACATAAATTGAAGACTTATTCATGATTAAAATTTATACATGTATATGTGTACGTACACACACGCGCACACTAGTTGAATTAATTCTGGATATTTTTAATAGAAATTATCTTTTTATTACAAGCTTTTATTAAATTTTCTTTGGGCGTATGTCTATCTTTCCGGTTCAAAATTTGTAATACATTTTTCAAGAACTTGTTGGCATCCAATTGAGCTGCAATTTGGCATGCCTATGTAACGTTGGTGACGATGCAATAATATGGTACCATGGATCTGGTCTGAGGATGGATGTAGGAGGTGGGCAATGCAACCCCTTAATGGCATATTTGTGCTCATTTGTTGAGCACAACAATGTGAATGGAGTTTGTGCTCATTTGTTTTGTTATTATAAGCATTTTTCATTACACATGATAACGAGAGTCTGAGTAGTGGGAGGTGGGAACTGAATTTTTCTCATGGTAAATGGTAGGACAATCGAGTTTCGGCTCATTAACTTTGTTGACTTTAGCACTATATATAATTGCATTATGATAAAGTTTTTCGCGAAACCCTTGTAACCTAAGGCAAGGTTTTTGATTGCGTCGATGTCTGAATGGCATGGCAAATAAATAAACTAATTCTAATACTAAAAAGTATAAAATGAGATAATCGTAAAAGAACTTTTCAAAAACAAGCTTTTATTTAAACGGTACTGTACTAAAAAGTAAAAAATAATGGTCAGTGAAATTCAAAATCAAAACAGTGTAACTGCAAGAAAGACCCTTCCTTGGTCGCTCATCATAGGTGCAAGTACTTACAAGGTACACAAACTCAGATGTTTTTAAAATATGAAATATACATTTTTAAAGCTTGAAGCGTCAAACTTCATAAGTACTAATACAACTTTAAAATCTCTGAAAAAAGCCTCGAGCTTTTAAAATGTATATTTTATATTTAAAAAATATCTACGTTTATGTACCGTTTAAGTACTTGCACCTATGATGAGTGACCAAGAAAGAGACTTTTTTGTAGTTATACTGTTTTTATTTTCAATTTTACTGAACATTATGTTTTACTTTTTAGTACAGTACTTTTAAGGGGGGAAATCACAGTAGTACACAAAAAATAGGCATATTTTCGGGAATTAATTTTGGCTGAATAAAAGTATCAATCGAAAATCTGTAAAGTAGGTTTCATAGCAATACTAAAAAAGTACAAAATGTAATTTTTTTAATAAAAAATATTTAAAAATGGCGGCTGCGCAGCATATGCCCCAAGGCGCCTTTTTTTGAGCTCGCCGAAGACATAACTCGAGAAAATTTTTACCGATCGACTTGAAATTTTGACAGTAGCTTCGAAACATCTTTCTCCACGGAGCTACGTAGGATTTTTTCGATATATTGATTTTTCGCAAAATGGTGCATGTTTGAAAATAAAGTTAAATTTTTAACAAAAAAAAACGCCACAAAATCCTCGATAAAAAAAAGTAAGCCATATAAAATAAAAAATCCTACGTAGCTCCGTGGAGAAAGATGTTTCAAAGCTACTGTCAAAATTTCAAGTCGATCGGTAAAAATTTGCTCGAGTTATGTCTTCGGCGAGCTCAAAAAAAGGCGCCTTGGGGCATATGCTGCGCAGCCGGCATTTTTAAATATTTTTTATTGAAAAAATTACATTTTGTACTTTTTTCGTATTGCTATAAAACCTACTTTACAGATTTTCGATTGATACTTTTATTCAGCCAAAATTAATTCCCGAAAATGTGCCTATTTTTTGTGTGCTACTGTGATTTCCCCCCTTAAGGGTCTACGTGGGTTTGAAAATGTGAAAAAAGTCCATTTTTTTACATTTTATTATCAATAGTGCTAGTACGATATGTCTAGAATATTCTTCCAACGTTTTAAGGTCTTTTACGTATGAAAAAGTGATTCGCTCATAAAATTAATTACACGTCTATTTAGTATGAATATCAAGCTGTAACATAAATTTAAATTTGAAGTAAATCGAGGGAAAATTGTTGAATTTATTTGTCACGCCAATTGGAAAAAAGCTGTTTCGAGTATAATAAATAGATGTGTAATTAATTTTATGAAAGAATCGCTTTTTCATACGAAAAAAAATGTTATATTCCCACATGATTTTATACCCGTCACTGTGGCCTAAAGCCTTACGTCAATATATCGCATTTTTCTCAAAACACTATTTTTGAAGTCGGTGGACACGATTTCTAACACTATTTTTGAAGTCGGTGGACACGATTTCTAAAAAAACTAATGCACCGATCTTATTGAAATTTGCACACTTCTGTAAAATGGCATTGACTAGTGATTGAACGAAGATTTTTTTAAAATTACCACTAATTTTACAAGGCTATACGTAGTGTAAATTGTACCAAAAATTGAACTATTTTACAACTCTGCCAAAAATTTGAATTTGAATTAAAAAAAACATCCTTTGTTTAATCACGAGCTATACTTATCTACTAACAGAAAAAAATTGGTTTTCGAATTTCAGATAAAGCTATCATGAGTTATCCTGACCACCACGAGAACACTTTTCTGAGGGGTCTCCGAAAACTCGGTCCCACCGACTGGATTTCCCAAATCTTTGGATGAAATTTGAAAAAAATATTGTTGTAATGTTGCTCTTTTATGTGCTTAATATTTTGAACAAAATAATTTATATGTTATATATTTTTTTAAATAGAGAAAATATGTTTTTATTGTTTCGAAACCCACGTAACCCCTTAAATAAAATCTCGTTTTGAAAAAGTTTTTTTATGTTAGTTTTAAAAAAAATATTTACTCGAAAGATGTATGTTCCGCGACACCGAAAATATACAGTAATGTTTTTATTTTAATCTACCCGGTGTCCCATTTGAATATTGCACCTGATTTATCCCGAAAAACACTGCTCTGATCAAGTATTGAGTATAGGGAAACATCACTCAAAACTCACAAAACTCATTCACCAGAGAATCAGAAAAATATGGGCCCGTCTATACCGGTACGGGTTTTCCACAGTTTCCCCATACCGTCGGCAAACGCGGTTTAGTGTAGCTGAAGAAGGCTGTGGACGCAAAGAAAGGTTAGGCTAGATTAGCGAAGTGCGGAGGGGGATGATGGGAAAAGGTTCAATTCGGAAGGGTAATACGGAAAAACGCGCGAGGGTATTCGTTGGAACTCAGGAATTAATCGAGACCGGAACAAAAGGAATATAAAAATAGTGCATGTGGTTCCTTATCTTATCATGCCGTTCACCGCTCACTTGCGAGTCTTTGATTCCATTTTTTATATAAATATTTATATGTTATGGATGGAATTAAGCTCGACTACATTTTATGAAATGAATAATACATTTTAGTAAAGATTAGACCTTTTATTAGGATTAAATTTTGATAATCATAAATTAATTATATTCATTATTTTCCTTTTGATTAAGATGAATTAAGTTTATTTTGAAGTGACTGTATATTCGCATATTTCATATACAGGGTGAGGCACATAAAGTGTTACAGAGCAATAGCACTCAAGCAGCAGAGAGAAAAATGTACCATTCCATTTAAAGAAGTGGAGCTTGACCTTGACGTAGCTGCAGCGCTTCCACCAATGAAAAAATAGGGTGGTCCAGTATGACGGCCTTCTCGACATACAAACTTTTGTCTGTAACATTTTACAGACAAAAGTTTGATATGATTAATAGTTTGAGTGCTATTGCTCTGTAACACTTCATGTGCCTCACTATGTGTGTGTGTGTGTGTGTGTGTGTGTGTGTGTGTGTGTGTGTATATATATATATATATATATATATATATATATATATATATATATATATATATATATGTATGTATGTATGTATGTATGTGTACACACACACACACACACACACACACACACACACACACACACACACACACACACACACACACACACACACACACACACACACACACACACACACACACACACACACACACACACACACACACACACACACACACACACACACACACACACACACACACACACACACACACACACACACACACACACACACACACACACACACACACACACACACACACACACACACAAGCAGGCGCGCTCGTGAAGGGATGAAAATAAGCGCAGTAGAAACGGACCTCCATCGTTCACGTCACGATCATCAAATTATCTCGAAATAAATTTGACGCTACTGGAATTCCAGCGACAAGCGATACCGCATATGTCTCGACAAGTATACCCCGCCCCCATGTAAGAGAAAAGAGAGCAGCGGTGAGTCGCGGAGAAAGGGAGAAAAAAATCGTGACCGACCGAAACCGAAAGCTGGCCAGCCAGCGTGAAGAATTTATTCACCGCGATCGCCAATTTGCCTCACCGCCGTGACAATCGAGTCGCGATGCACGATCATGTGTTTTGTCTCCGTCCATTTCAAACGCTGCATTTTATGAATTTTTTTCGCGGTTGTTTAATTTAGAGTTTGGATTTTTCGATTTTCTTGCGAAGCATTTTTGAAATGCTTTTTAAATTAAATTTTTTTACATTTAAGTGATATTCAATCTTTAATGACAAAACACTTCGGCGTGTACGAATTTTGTTTGAGAAATTTGATTGTCAGGATTGTCCGATTTTATTTTAATAGTTTCTTACATTGTTATTTGACATTTAGGGGAGATTTAATTTTTAGACACAAAATAGTTTGGCGTGTACGAATTTTTTTGATAAATTTGAATGTCCGGACGCTTCGATTTTATTTTGATAATTTTTTTACATTTTTATTTGACATGTAAGTGAGATTTAATTTTCAAACGCAAAACAGTTTGGCGTGTACGAATTTTTTTTGACAAATTTAATTGTCGGAATGTTTAGATTTCATTTTGATAATTTTTGTACATTTTTATTGACATTCGAGTGAGATTTAATTTTTAAACACAAAATATTTCGTCGTGTACGATTTGTTTTTGGGGATATTTCATTGTCGGGATGCATCGATTGAATTTTGATAATTTTTTTTTGCTCTTTTGGTACTGGATGTGCTTTTCGAGATTACACTCTTGGCACACGTCTCCTCAGCGAACGATGTCCCTTAACCTTGTACCATTCTCTTTCTCTCTCTCTTTCTTTCTCTCTCTCTCTTTCTCTCTCTCTTATTCGCTCTCGAGTGCCCTTTTTTTCCTCCGTATTGTCTTTGGGTTACGGATCCTCGAGTTTCTCGTGTGCACTTCGTGTGTGTCGGACAGTAGAGACGAAAAAAGTTGCAGCGAAGGGTCGACCCTACGGTTTCGATCTTTTTTTTTTCCTTTGGCCCTCGAGTTTCGTGTTTGTCCCCACCTTCCACCCCCCACTTGAGACGATTATCAAGGTGGTGTGCAATTAAAGGGATGAATGAAAATCTGCCCGGGAATAATTATTCGAGACCCGGCTACGACCATGTGCTATTTTTCTCATCTCCCTTCCGGACGTTTTCTTGTTGTTGCTCTGAAACGAAGAAATGAAAAAAAAAGATCGCCAAAACTTGAGACGAAGATCGGATTTTTTGCAGTGGTAGCGAACTTTGCGAATCAATGAAGTAAATTAATGATAGTTAAAATAATTAATATGATAACGATAATAGTGAGTATGATAATGAAAATAATTAAGATGTTGATGCCAATGATGATATGTTAATAATGAAGATGTTAATTGACCTGTAATAATGAAACATCAATAATTAACGTGTTAATGATTGTGAAGTCCTGTTAATATTATAATTAACACTTTAATTATAGTAATCAGAATTTAATTTGAAACTATTGATGTTGATTAATTATATATGAATAATTTTTTCATAATTATCTGCATTCTCAGACGTACGTATTCATTTGCAAAAACATCAATTAACTTTCATACTTTTATACAAAAATAATTAACCTTAAGAAATATTTTTTTTAAATGCCTACATTAAAGTAACAATTTTTTTTAATTTGAAATACGCGACACTCGGTCATTTCAGTCATCTTAAAAACTGTTGTAAAAAACACACAAAAATGAGTACATAGGGAATTATAAAATATACCATTATAGTGGGTAATAATTATAATATATACAATTGAAGTACATAGTACACTATGCACTGTCGAAGAGTTGAGTATAATTGAAAAAAGGTATACAAAAAGTACTTGAATAAACACACAAACGTATTAAGTACTTGACGTGTTTATTAAGTACTTCAATAAACACACACAGGAATAACGATAATAAACGATTTCTTAGTTAACATTTGAAATTTGAAAAAAATATCAATTAAAGGAACAATGATTTTTCCTAAACATTTGTGTTCAAAATACGCGTCATGCCGTTCATTAATTTTAGAAATTATTATTTTAAAAAATTACCCGTAAATAAGTGCATAGGGAGTTATAAAATATACCAATATAGGCGATAATAATTATAATATATACAATTACAGTAGAATTACAAGTACAGTTTAGAGTAATTCAAAATTAAAGTACAATAAGACTGAAAAGACCGGAAATGTTTTTTTAAATTTATATTTCCAATTTAGAAAATTCATTTCTTTGACACCTTGAGACTTTTGTTCAATACTTTTGGAAATGATAATAAGAAACAAACAAAATTAGTATATCGGAAACTATAAAATAGTCCATTATAGTGAATAATAATTGTAATATGTACAATTATAGTACATACTACATTATGCACTGCAGTATAGTTTATAATAATTGATAACTCAAGTACAATAAGACTGAAGATTTTTTTTCGCATTACCAAGCCTCTGTCTGCATTTTTCTGTTATCCGATTGACAACTCGAACATTTTACGACCATATTGCTGGCTCCTGACCATCTATATACATATATACATATATATATATATATATATATATATATATATATATATATATATATATATATATGCACATACATAAAATATATATGCACGCGAGACACTGATCCACCCCTTTACAGCTGCCATATAAATACCGGGCTAATTTATGCCCAAACTAAACGCTCGACACTCCATTTCGTGGGTGTGCTCGTATTTGATCTATTTCTACACTTCATCACATGCGCCCTCGTTGTTACACGCGGACTTTTTTCTGCTCCGTCGCATCATCATTTTTTTTATTCACCTTCCATACTCATTTTATTTATGGCTACCAGTTGACACGATAACTAAATGGAATGAACTGTCCGCGAGTACAACTGCAACGAGTTGCGTGATGAGATAATTTAGAGAAAAAAATTTCTAGTAAAAAAAGTGGAATATATATGCTATTAGTGGAAAGAAGAATAAAAAAGCAGTTTAAATATTGAAACTCTGGATTTTGATTTTTTTTTAATTTCTATCAAGTTTAGATTTTTACCGAAATCTACTTTTTTCCGCTTGAGCTTTTTAAATTTCAGAGTACGAATTTATAAAGTTTCAAAGTTTCTTTGAAAAATTATTTAAATTAAAAAATTTAAAAGTTGGAAGCAAATTGGAGGGAAATTTCATTTCCAAGTCCCTCTGAGCAAATGTTTCTTATGTAATTTCCCAAAAATGTGCGCTGAGAGTGAGAAAATCATTAAAAAAATAAAAAATCGCTGAATAGGAAAAGAAAAGGTAAGCTTTTTTGTTTTTTTTTAAATACTACGTCGAAACCTTGCGCTCTTTTTCGCCGAGATCGGTAGGTTTCCGACCCAGTAGGAAATTCGAAAAATGCACCTTTCTTTTTGTTCTCTCTCTCTTTATAAATAAATAAATAAATAAATAAATAAATAAATAAATAAATAAATAAATAAATAAATATATATATATATACATACAGGGTGTCCTGTTATGAGTGGATAATCCTGCAACTGTCGATAGGTCAGATCATGTTCTACTATATGCTGGAATTTCAGTTTAGTAAAAGTCCCACCGTATTTGAGATAAAAATCCTCTGCTTTTGGTTTTTCGCCTGCCATTTCTACAAATGATAGCGTTTTTTGACCCGGTTAAAAAATATATATATTTATATTTTTGGTTATTTGTTTTATCTGAAAAAGTCTTCTTTTAACCTTAAATGTTAAGGAAACTTTATGATAAAAGATCTCAAGCAGTATTTTCATACAAACAGATTCGAACATCTGACTGTGATAGCCTGCGGTGTAAAAAAAATGTACTACGCATATCGTGCCAATTACTTTGAAAAGTCGCTTAGTTATTGTCGATTCATATCATTCGTAGAAATGGCATGCGAGAAATCAACAGCAGATGATTTTTTTTAAATAACATAAAACCCAAAATCTCGATAACCGTGGGATTTTAACTAAATTGAAATTCCTGCATCACGTAGGACATAATCTGACCTATCAACAGTTGCAGGATTATCCGTTCATAACATGACACCCTGTATATGGAGACAAAAAAAGAATGCATTTTTCGAAAAATTCGAAAAAAGGGCGCAAGGGTTCGAGGGAGTATTTGAAAGATAAAAGAAAGAAGTTCCGTTTACTTTTTTTTTATTCATATTCTGCGATTATTATTTCTTTTCCATTTTTCCTACTTTCGTAAGGACGAATTAGGTGGGAAATGACATTAAAAAATTTCCTCAGAGCGATACGAAAAATAAAATTGCGTCGAATTTGCATCCAAAAAAATGTTTTGTTTTTTCAATTATATATATATATATATATATATATATATATATATATATATATATTAAATACTGGGTAGGGCCACGCCTGCGCCTCGCGGTCTTTGGGGGTCCTGAAAATGAGCATCGACGGGGATGAGCGAAGCGAGCCCTCCTCGAGCCCGTACACTTCCCCATCGCGGCATCACAGGAGGGTGGTTGGCTCAATCGCGTCGCTCCATTTCGCGGTGGCGCTTTATGGTCTCATCCATCCCCTCGACAATCGTTACGTTTATTAGCCACTGTGGGCGATAAAATTCAGTACGGCGTAACTGTACGGCGAGACCATCAAAATTGATACAATTATTGAATTTTGCAAATGCATCTTTAAAAAATCAAGTCTACTGTCTAATCATTTTTAAAAACTGTAGGCTAAGAAAAAAATATCATTGATCAGTGAACTTCGTCTGAAAAATCCAAATATCAACATTCACCGAAGGGTGGAGTAAAAAAATTTATTAATTTTCATTTCTTAGGACTTTTTAGGACCCATTAATCGAAGAAAAAAAATCGCTATAAAGTCTACAACATTTGAATAATTTATCTTTTCATGCGCTCTTTTATTATGAAGTCAAATGGGAAAAAAGAGTCAATGGCGAAAAAAAAATTGCACGAAATTGTCTGAAAAAAGTAAATATTAACATCCACTGAGGAGTGAAGACAGTTTTTTCTTATTTGTTTCGATTTCCTAGGATATATTAATGGAAAAAAATCATTATAAGTTATACAACATTGAATAGTTTATGTTTCCATACGCAGTTCCATTATAAGGCTAAATTTTTACTCCCAAGAGGGAGTGAAAATAAAAAAAAAGAACATATTTTACAGTGCGTTGTTTTGTTATTCGTAAAATTCATAAATTATTCCCAACAGTATTGACGTTTCCAATAACCTCATAGCTAAAAATGTCCAAAGGGAGTAAAAGTTCAACAAAATTAATAAATAAAAAACAGAACACCTTAAAAAGTGTGGTATATAAATTTTTTTCCATTTTAATTTTTTTTCGAAAACAGAACAAATCGAACCCGTTAAAATCTGTTCATTTTTCTTGTGTTCTTTTTTAAAAAATATTTCCTCTTTTTGACATTTTTTACTCATACTTTTATCGGGGAGCCAAAGTTGTTTGGAAAAAATGTATTAATTTCACGAAAATTGATAGCGCACAAGTTTAATTAGCCATTTCTCTTGAGCGGCCAATGACTGTGGGCCCCTTACCCGACATTTTTTAATGTGCACTGACATACACACACCCACACACTAATGCGTATACAGCCCCACTAAATCGAGCGCACATTCGGTCGGAGACGAGTTTAAGGGTGAAGGAGCGTCAGTAACACCAGTTGCGCGAGGCCGTAATCGGTGCAATTACGTATGGAAATTTACTGATTCATCCAACAAGCTCTCTCGCATTCAAACTTTACGGACTGTTGACCATCGCGATGCGTTTTATAGGCACATACACACACATTTCCCCATATATATATATATATATATATATATATATATATATATATATATATATATATATATATATATATATATGGGAAAAGGTTATTTCGAAGACATTCGACTTCGAGGAGCGTCCTCAAAGTAGCCAATGGTCCCCATACTCAACATTATGTAAACCCCAACGTCTTCAAAATCACCTCTGGTCAAACTGGAAGCATATCCACATAAAAGTCATTCCAAGGGTCGTCCTGTCCGCAAAATCAACGATTTGTTTGGAAAAATATTTAAGGACCGCCCTCAAAACTACCAGATGTGCTGATAGGCAACATTACATCGATATAACCGGTTCAAAATGTCCTTTCCCCCTCTATATATGTCCGTGCTGTCCCTTCACCCCCGATTTATTCACCCCTACCGTGACTGCTTCGACAGCAGGATCATTATTTTGGCATTTAGATCGGCTGACCTGTATGCAACTCTAATTTATCACGAGACATTCATCCGGCTGTGAAACTTAGGAACCGAATGGTTGTCCCTTGACTTTTCGATGTATTTATATATATATATATATGAGAAAACGTTTTTTTCTAATACACTCAGGTCTGCATACGTTTGAAGAAATGTATAGTGTGCTCAACCACATTTTAACTATATTTTATATTTCTCTGAGAGGACAATAATATTTTATAGCCATAGTTACTGCCAAAAGTATAGTAGGTACTGCTTATTGATATTTAAGCAGTTGCATGAATTATGCACATATGTTAACCGCAGCCACCGATCTAACAAACATACGTTCATTCTTCAATGCTGTAAAATATAGTAGGTTTTCATAAAATGGATACTCCCTGAGACTATCGGAAATTTACTTCCCCAAGACTCTAATGATGAACTGAAATATATTGTAGTCCCCCGAAAAAACTCCACGTGAACTAACTGAGAAAAAATGCGGTGCGTTTCTGGGCTGGGATTCGAACCCGGGACCTTTCGATTGCCGGTCGACTGGCCTGACCACTGAGCTACGCCAGCACGCTTACCTCCCCTTTCTCAGATAATCACGATATTTGTAACGCAACGTCACAATCTATACATTGATTTCAAATGTTGCATGTGATTTGCGACGATGCTTATAGTGATTTGTACCATATAAGATCCGACCTGCCATATGCGTATCCGGTGTATGTCTACTAAATGCATAGAATATTTCATAAATCGAAAATAAAATAAAATACGCAAGTAAGAGTTCTACGTCAATGATTTTGTATTATACTTCGCTATTCCCTGAGCTCCTGAAATGATTTGTTTCGAAGAAAAGATTTTGCCTAATCGGAATCGAAGCTAGAACCTAACTGCCTACCTTCTACCCATCCTACGCACGCTACCACTACGTTACCCAGTACTTTCGACATCTTGAGTACAGATATGGCATAAGAGACAAAAGTAATTCCGGCTGTACTTCCGAATGGCTGTTACCTAAGATTTAGGTGAAATTTTGCACAGATCTTTTTTTTTTTATATAAGTCACTGTTTAAATGGATTTTTGGTGCTTCGGAATAGTTTTGTACCAAATAATAGTGATTTATACCATATTATATGATACAACGTGATAAATGCATAGTAATGTGTGTCCTACAAGAACAGAAGGTGGACTGCAAGAAGTTTCGAACTGATATCCTATTTTTGCAATGCAACAAACATACTATGCAACAGTTTGTAAGACATGCGTAGTACACTATTAAGGCCCCACTTGTAGCGCAAAAAAGGCCTTTTTCATGAATTTTTTTAAAGAAAACTACAAAACTTTTTTAATCGATCAATATACCATCTTAAAGACCACATCTTGAAGAACTTTCAGTAATTTTTTTATTGAAAAATATTACATTGTTTAGTGGCAAAGGACCGTCAATGAAATAATGTTTTTATATACACGGTTTGCGGTGATCAACATTGCGGCGAAGTGGATCATCTGAAAAAAAATACGGATGGATTTAGTCAAATATAAGTATAAACTAGTCTTTGATCGAAGGATTTTAAAAAATATTCATTTTTCACAAAATGGCGGACAGTCAAAGTTAATGGTTCGATTTTAACGAAAAAAACGGCCGTTTTTTGGCTATAAAACGGCCATTTTTTTCGAAAAAAAATCGAACGATTAAAGACTACATTTTTATGTATTAAATAAGCCTGCAAAATTTCAAGAAGATCGGTTCATTAGTTTTCGAGTAATCTTGGTCACCGACTTCAGAAATGCCATTTTGAGAAAAACGCGTTTAAAGTTTCAATTAGCCGGTCGTTTACACAACGGATTCTTCTCTTTCAACGCTCATATCTCAGTCAATTTTGTTTGGATCGACTTGAAATTTTTAGGACATATTCTCAGATACTTATACTTCAAAAAAATGCAATAAAAAAATCGATTTTTTCAAAATCGCAAGTGGGGTAACCCCTTAAGCTGCGGTTACTCGAACTGCAAGTGCACATCTTCGCTATAAGTCGACTTTGCCATAATTTTTTTCGAATAGTCACTTTTCGTAAGGTCTTCTAGCAGATTATACTCGAGAAACGTTAATGTTTATCACATGAATTGTACAAACTTGAAAATAATATTGGGAGTACAACTTTGCAGTGACCGTTTTTTTCAAAAGTTTAAGGCTTTATTATAAAAAAGTGGTTACATATTTTTTAATCAAAGTACTACCCGTCGCTAACTACGACCTCGGCCCATCTTTCAGGTAGCATTCGAATCCCGCGTCGATAAAAGTCTTGGTCCTTGGAGGCAATCCAGGAATCGACCCAATTTTTGACTTCTTCGTAAGTAATGAAGTGCTGGTCAGCCAAATCGTGTGCCATTGATCGGAACAAGTGATAGTCGGAAGGGGCAATGTCTGGAGATTACGACGGGTGGGATAAAACCTCCCATTTCAGCGTTTCTAAGTACTTTTTCACGACATTTGCAACATGGGGTCGGGCATTGTCATGCTGCAGTATCACCTTGTCATGTCTTTCGTTGAATTGTGGCCGTTTCTCTTTGAGTGCCTTACTCAAGCGCATCAACTGACGTCGGTAGAGTTCCCCTGTGATGGTTTCGGATGGTTTGAGCAGCTCATAGTACACAACGCCCAGCTGGTCCCACCAGATACACAGCATCACTTTGGATCCGTGAATATTCGGTTTGGGCGTCGATGACGCAATATGACCAGGCAGTCCCCATGATTTTCGGCGTTTAGGATTATCGTAGTAAACCCACTTTTCATCTCCAGTCACAATCCGGTGCAAAAATCCCTTCCTTTGTTGTCTTTGGAGCAGTTCCCGCAAATGCTGAGAATTCGGCTCGTAGGTTGCCATGTTTGAGTGCCAATAACTTTATAATGCATACACGTATCCGTTAGCTTTTTTAAATTGTTTACATTGGCAGAGCCTCTAGTTTAAAATGCCACTTTTTTTTATTGAGCTAGGGCCACTACTTCGGCCGCAGTGGCTCTCTAAGTAAAACGGTCACTGCAAAGTTGTACTCCTAATAGTAGAAGTTTGACTGCACTAAACCTAACGTACAGTATACACCATTAGTATTCGTAGGCCGATTTTGTTTTAGCACTGAATGAACTCATCTATATTGTCAAGCCTTTTACAATAGTGAATAATCATTTTGGGGATAATAGATAGTCAAACACGTCAGCTACATCACATGTTTAGGTACACTTCTCGCTTCCAGTCGTGTTAGCCATAATATTATTGCGCTGTCAATATGTCGAACTATGATGAATTTTACTGTCCGTTCTTTTACCATGGACTTTTTTTTTCTCAATGTGGGCTTGGGGCCGAAAAAGCAGATTGATTTAAAAAAAAATCCAATGAGACTATTGCGATGACGAGGTCGGGATTTTACGCACAATTCATTCATAGTCTAGCAAAACTCGGGAGAAAAACTTTGATTTATTTCGATGTGCTATTGGGATTCATTATGCGATGCAAATATGACTTGAAGGTGAACACTCATAAGTGACACAAAGCTGTGTGGTTTTCTATGCTTCATAGAAGATCTACATATAATGCCAATAACCAAGTAGAAATTGTGCTAGCCTGCCTGAGCGACGACCTAGTAACTGGTTCGCCCAATTGAGCTCATACGGGCTGACCAATGGTTGGTTCGCTATAAGCTAGTGCTATTGTGAAAGTTTTCTTATCCAGCCCTTGTCTAGTCTCTGCCCAGCTGATCTTGGTCACAAATGACAAAGTGAGGTTACGTGACTACGTATAGTTCCATCGTGCGATTGGCTCATGGCTGGCTAAGCAACTTGGGTTACAGATTGCAGATTGGATTATAGATGGGAACAATACAATTTAAGGTTATGTAATTCTATGCGATTATCGCATTCAGTGCGAACGCAATTGAGTCATTGATTCGGTAACGTTATTTACTTTTGTTAATCTACCCATTTTTCAATAATCTAACATTGTTTAGTGTGAAATACACTGCCGTCCAAAAGTTTGGAAACACTCGCCCCAGTTACGAGACACAAGAAGCTTCATCGCTCTTTTAAAAGTGACGATATCTTAATTTACCAAGCGGTGTTTCAAAAGGGACATGATATGCTCCATGAAAACATGGTCTTTTTGGCTATTTTTTGGGGGTTGAACTTTTAGTGCTCGACTTGTGATAACATTTTTTTACAGTTTCTCCATGAAAAACTTAAAGCGGAGAATACAAGCTTCAATGTCGTTTTTTAAAAAGTTTCGGAAGATTTTTTTTTTGCATAAATATTCAACTTTTTGCAAAAAACGACCACATTTATAAAATGTAGCCTAACTCTGAGACTAGTGGGTTTTCCTATAACTACTTAGAGAGTAAAAAAGTTACATACAATCGTTTCGGATTTACCAACATTTTTTCAGAATAAAAAAAATTCAAAAATTCAAACTTGAAATTATGGACAGATGAATCGAAGTTTTTAGTTCTTGGATGAAAAAGCCGTCTAGATGAGGTAAGAGACACGATTTTTGAAGATAAAGAAATATTTCGGTGACTTAAGAAAAAATGATAAAATTTTTATTTTATTTTAAAATTTGTGAAATTTTTTTCTTTAAATTTTCTTCAAATTATTGAATTTTCGTTCTTCAAATTTTCTTCAAATTTTTTTTTTTTTATTCTGAATTTTTTTTGTATATCCAAAATGATTTTGTGTAACTCTTAGCCTCTTAGTAGTTTTACGAAAACCCAGTAGTTTCAGAGTTAGGCTACATTTTATAAATATGGTCGTTTTTTGCAAATTTTTTTTTGCAAGAAACTTTAAAAAAAACGAAATCGAAGCTTGTACTCCCCGCTTTAAGTTTTTCATGGGGAAAACGGTTAAACATTTTTTTCGCCAGTCGTGCTCTAAAATTTCAACCCTCAAAAAAAGCCAAAAAAACGATTATTTTTCCAAGTGTGTACATAGTTGAAAAAAAAATTAAAAAAAAAGTAATAGTAATTAAAAAGTAAATTAAGATATCGTCATTTTTAAAAGAGCAATGAAACTCCTTGTGTGGCTCGGAACCGGGGGGTGTGTTGCTAAACTTTTGGACGGTAGTGTATGTAGACGATATGAAAATTCAGAAATTAAACAAGTAGAACTGGCTCAGTGGACAACGTCACAACTCATCACCCGGAGGTCCCGGGATCGAAACCACGTTACGGTGTAAGCGTTTGTCTGAGATGGTTTAAAATTGAACCATTAATCTATTTACAGTGCAAATATCATAACCGTAATTAATGTACAACGAAGAATATCGTAAACGGGTCCAATGATGTAAATAATGTGCAAAAAAATTGAGAAAAAAATATATATATATATATTATACATAGCCGCAATTTCTTTTTTATCTAGTCACCATCTAATTTGTGTATTCAGTCACTAGAGGACCATAGCGTTACAAGGCTGGGTAGTCGATAGGTAAAATGGCTAGCTAATGGCGATTCGAAACATAACATTACCAGCTTGTGGCTAGTAAAGCACTAGTACTGTGCAGAGCCCTCGATACGGCGTGACCCTAAAGTCCATTTCCGCCACACCAGCGAACCAAATTCCTTCCGGACACGCGGGCCAAAGCGTCTTATTATTATTACTACCCGGAGAATTATAATTATTCGAGGACGAAGGGAGCATTATGTGTCAAAGGGCTAGATAAACTGCCGCGCGAGTTTCGAGAATACGGTGACGGAATCTCATTGTGTTATCGCCGGCGGCCGACGGAGCCACTGTCGAATTCCTCGAGGATCGTCCTATACGTACAACAGCCTCGTCCTGTTGTCAACAGAAAGATGATCCCGGTTGCTATCAAAGGGTCTTACGAAAGTAAAGGACGAGAGATCGAGCGGAATAAAAAAGAGAGAGAGAGAGAGGAAGAGAGAGAGAGAGAGAGAGAGAGAGAGAGAGGGAGAGAACGAGTGGGTTAGAATGAAGAAGGAAATTCCTGAAAGAAACGAGAGAGACCGAGGGAGGCTCGTACCTCTTTGTGAAGTGGCATGTCCGTCCTGTGCTTCTTATATTTATACTCGTACGCATCTTCTTCGACCGAGAGAGAGAGAGAGAGAGAGAGAGAGAGAGAGGAGAGAGAGAGAGAGAGAGAGAGAGAGAGAGAGAGAGAGAGAGAGAGAGAGAGAGAGAGAGAGAGAGAGAGAGAGAGAGAGAGAGAGAGAGAGAGAGAGAGAGAGAGTTTTAGGTTACTCTATGTCGCCGTGTGTGGCGCCTCGGGTGTCTTCGATCCCTTTTCATATAGGTAAATGAACGCGCGATTTCATTCCTATTTCAAAACGGGAAAGCGCGCGCTTACTGCTTGTCGCGCATGAAACGTTGTTGGTGGCAATTCCCGAGATCTTCCGGAATTTCATATACAGGGTGATGCACATAAAGTGTTACAGATCAATAGCACTCAAACCATTGATCATATTCAAAAAAGTTTCAGTGTTCGAGAAGGCTGTCATACTGGACCACCCTATTTTTTTTATCGGTGGAGACGCTGAAGCGACGTCAAGGTCAACTCCACTCGTCTAAATGGAATGGTACATTTTTTCGTCAACCATCTTGTGGAGCGCCTCACGCCGCATAACAAACATCGGGGGGTCAAAGTCGTTCAAGGTCATTCAAGGTCAATATCAATGATACAAATCTACATATCTCGGATCACTACCAAATATTTAGTAGTGATCCGAGATATTTAGGTTTGTATGTCATTTTAATAGGTGACCTCGAACGACCTTGAACGGCTTTGACCGCCTGATGTTTTTTATGCGGCTTGAGGTGCTCCGCAAGATGGTTGAAGGAAAAATGTACCATTCCATTTAAAAAAGTGGAGGTGACCTTCGCTGTGGGTCAACGCCTCCACTGGAATAAAAAAAATTGATCGCATTTGATGGCCTCCTTCACACCGTACAACTTTTGTCTGGAACATTTTTTTTGTGACGTCGATAATTACCGAGTTATTTCGGGTGGCAGAGATAAGCGGGACACCCTGTATATGCAGGGCGTCGGGAAGGTCGATGCAAAGCCTTAAGGGGGCGATAGAACCTCGTTAGGTGATAGGAACGTCGTTAGGACCATATCTTACCTAGGTTACCTTAGTCCACAATTTCAGGATTTCGGGTCATCATGATAAGTATGATTTTTAGCAAATGTCCTACTATTAGGTACTAACTCGTTCATAATGTTCAAACACAATAATCGGTAACTAAAAACTTATTTGCGTCTTAGCTTAATGTTTATTCATTCGACAAACACCAATACAGTTATCCGTATCTACAAAACTAACTAAATGGGATGTGTTGAATAATTAAAAACTGGTCAAAAAATAAAAATACCTTGTATGCGGTTTTTTTTAAATAGCACTAATATAAGAGGTAAACGAGTTAGCACCTAATTTTAGGAAATTTTAGAAAAATCATACTTACCATGATCACTCGAAATCCTCAGACTTTGGATTAACGTAATCTAGGTTAGATAAGTTCCTAACGAGGTGACCCATCACCCCCTTAAGGCTTTGCATCGACCTTCCTAACACCCTGCACATATATATATATATATATATATATATATATATATATATATATATATATATATATATATATATTAGGGTGGCCCTTGATATGGGTTAAAAAAACATTGATCGCGCCGCCCTCCAAGACGGTTCCAAATAATAAAAAAAATCTACGCGAAGCCCCAGCTATGTCCGTTAAGAGGAAGGCGTGCCTGTAAGCATGAACTTAAATTTAAATATCAATTTTTCTTCATGATTGGAGAAATTTCGATTTTTTGAACCTAGTTTATTTGTCAATTTTTTTTTACTTTCCGAAGCTATTGTATATTGGTATTCAATATACAGATCAAACAATAAGATCCTCCATACTAGATTTGATGTGCGTTCAGTTTTACCATCCTATTATTTTGGAACAATAGTTCGAATTAGCTGCTGTCGAACGCTTTTAATCACATGAAAATCAAACTTTAAATTTGCATCTTGTCAGAAAAATCTATTAAGTACGAAGGATATAAATTCACGATAAACCATTCACATCGAACTTCCGGATTGGCCAGAATTGTTTTTTTTTTTAAAATTTTGTTAGCATTATTCCTTGCGTGCTGAGATACAAACATATTAAAATTTCACGGAGATCAGACTTCCAGTGCTGTGGATAAAAAATGTATTTGAAAATTACTTTCGCAAAAATGCATAGGGACATTTTAAACTTGGCAGGATTTTAAACTTGGCGAGCTTGTTCGTTTTATTGAAAACAAAGAAATTATTTATTCGCACAAGTCATCCAATTGGTCGGAAAAAACATAATATTTAAAAAATGTACACATAAGATATCGATACTAGTTCGTTCAGTACGAATTTATTTATTTAAACCACAGAAATATCGTGTTGAAAAATTGACAAATAAACTAGATTTAAAAAATCGAAATTTCTCCAATCATGAAGAAAAATTGATATTTAAATTTAAGTTCATGCTTAAAGGCACGCCTTCCTCTTAACGGACATAGCTGGGGCTTCGCGTAGATTTTTTAAACATTATTTCGAACCGTTTTGGAGGGCGGCGCGATTGATTTTTTTTACCCATATCAAGGGCCACCCTAATATATATATGTGTGTGTAGGGTGCCCTGTTATGAATGGATAATCATGCAACTGTCGATAGGTCAGATCATGTCCTACTATATCCTGGAATTTCAGTTTAGTAAAAGTCCCACCGTTTTCGAGATAAGAATCATCTGCTTTTGGTTTTTCGCGTGCCATTTCTACAAATGATAATCTTTTTGGCTCGGTTTTAAAAAAAATACTCTTGGTTTTTTGTTTTATCTATAAAAGTATTCTTTTCTAACCTTAAATGTTAAGGAAACTTTATGAAAGAAGATCTTATGCAAAATTTTCACACAAACCAATTCGAACATCGGACTTTGATAGTCTGCGGTGTAAAAAAATGTACTCCGCATATCGTGTCAATTACTTTCAAAAGATGCTTAGTTATTATCGATTCATATCATTTGTGGAAAGGGCACGCGAAAAACCCAAAAAAGATGATTTCCTAGGAAAATAACATAAAGCCCAGAATCTCGAAAACCGCGCTACACGGAGAAAACAGGGGCCTCGAAGTTTAGAATTAATACTATGCTTCTAACAAAAATATCATTAAATATCAAAAAGTATTGAATGGAAGATAAAAATTGTAATTATGGTATAGTAATAATGGAGAAATTTAAATTTTAACCTACGATATGGCAGGTTAACTGATACAAATAATACATTTTATTCGGCATATTGTGATTTTTTGTAGCATTCAAAAAATATTTTGCCCACGTGATTGGAACAATTAGATTCCAGTATTCTACAAAAAGTACGGTATTAAGAGTCACATTTTACTAATAATTCCGTAATATTTTTCGCTATAAGCCGAAGATTTATGATATGCGTATAGTGAAATCTATACATACACAAAGATTCATGCTATACGTATAGTAAAATCCATATAAAAATATACGGTGTAATAAAGGTTAGTATTTTACAAAAAGTCCTCTACAGCATATAGGACTCGCTCCTATGCGAGAATAGTTTCAAAAGTAATATGCACGCATCATTTTTACTATACGGTGTGAGCATCATTTTTACACTTCTATAACAAGTCTCAGAATTCCGAAGTGGCAGTAAACTGCTATACTTTTCTAGCACTGAACATTAGAATTCTGGCAACCAGTGTTAGAATTTGAGGCCGTATTTTTCTCCGTGTATTTTGACTAAAATGAAATTCCAGTATATAGTAGGACATGATCTGACCTATCGACAGTTGCAGGATTCATAACAGGACACCCTGTATACATAAGAGGGCATATGGATTTACTTATTTTTATTTGCCATTATTTTTATCATCATGGGCGTTCACTGTATATTCTTAATTATTATTATCATGATTACTCTCGTTTTTAAAATTATTTTCTATTATTCTTCTTCTTTTTATTATGAATATTGTTATTATATATTATACAATAATTGTAACATTTATTAGACATTGTCGCTACTTGTATTATATAATGCAATAATAATAATGACGATGATGATAGTTATTTTTTCCCGTTAGTAATAATTCTTTATTATTCAATAATTATAACATTTATTATTAATCGTCACAACTTGTATTATATCATATGATAATTACAATAAATGATGATGATGAATGTTATTATTGTTAATATATTTTGTAATACAAACATTATTATCATTTATTTATATCCATGGCAGTTTTTATTTGCTATAACAATTGGATTCGCATAATTGAAGGAAAGGTCGTTTTCCTGGGGAATAATCGATTTGCCGGGGAATTTTTTGTTCAGAAATTATGGAGTACTCGGAGATTGGCGAACGTGCGCCCGCTAATATTTCCCTAGCCACTAGTGAATTAGATACGTATTTAGTAACAGTAAAAGTTCAATAGTGTGGAAGGGCACATGTACTTGGGTACTTTATGGGAGCAGGTGAAGCATACCAGAGACGAATTGAATAGTGTAAGAGAGAAAGAGGAACAAAGAGAGAGAGAGAGAGAGAGAAGAGATACGATAGTGTGCGTTGTTAGAGTTGTGTGTACTGCCTGGAACAAATACGCGACGATTATAACATACGGGTTGATTATCTCGGGCGGACTTTCCAGCGTGTATTATTGTCGCTTTATCTACCGCTTGTCGCAGTAACCGACAGAGAAGAAGAAAGAAGAAGAGAGGGAACAAAAAGAGAACGATTTATCGACGCGATGTGACGTATTTTGGAAAGCACGTGCCACATTTTCTCGAATATATTTTTTAAGGAAAAAAGGCCAAAAATTGTTATTTTTATTTATTATAGTTACATGTAACATATTATATACATGTAATACGTTATGAAAGTCAATATATTGAATATTTTATCCTTACATTAACTTAGTTCAAAAGACTTTGATCAAGTGAGAATCAGGGTTAATTATACAAACAAATTTTGAAGGAAAAAGCAAGATAGTTAAAAAATCGTTCGGACATTTATTTGTATGTACATTAACAATGTTGGGTACCAAATTTCAGTATAAAATATTAATAATTGACGAAGCTATATCAATCTACAAACTCGTGCTATATCGAGCTACAATCTCGCGAGGAACCTTTGAACGTGAGAGGCTCAACGGTGTACTTCATTTTGGCCACCTGGTTTATTTGAACAAAGCAAAACAATTTTTTTTATTAAAATACATAACATCGGCTAAGTGTTGGCCCATCTTTTTATTGTTATCGCGTTTCAATCATGAAAGAAAAATTCTCTAATATTTGTTTCGATGTTTTTTAGAAAAAATCACATCATTGTTGTTATTAACTAATGAAAAAAAATATTAAGAAAAACTTGGTTCAAGATTAAACTACTACCGCGCTGGATAAGTGTACCAAATTTCAAACTAATCCTTTTATTAGTTTTTGAGAAATCGTGTACACCGTTTTGAAGAACATAGCTTCGAAAAATCTCGTTTAAAGTTTTTCCTCTTCAATTTGATTTGCCGCAGGTGATGAGCAATTTTTTTTTATTTTCACTGTGCTCTAACCCCTTAATTCAATTTTAATTAAATATATTAAATATTGTATTTTTTGTCTCTCTTCTACATAATATATAAATACATAAATATAGATTATATGCATATTATTACATTTAACTATTCTAACTATATATATATATATATATATATGTTTGTATGTGTGTGTGTGTGTACAGTGCAAGCACTTTCATTGAGTCGGAACAAATGCCATGACGATCAAACTCGTCGTCGTCATCGAGGTATCGTTTGTGGAATCCTCAACCATACGTGTGCATGCGTATATATATATATATGTTACTTGGCTCGTGGCAAATTTCAGATAATACGAAACCAGCCCCTTCGTCTTCCCTCACCCCTCGCTTATGTACACCCCCTCGAATTCAGAATTAATCGAGTGTTTGTATCCAACCCCCCGGAAATTCACCCCACACATATATCACATTGGTATTCGAACGGGCCGCGTGAGTTTCGGAAATTCTTGTACACTCACATTAGTCCCGCACGTACATTAACGTAAGCGATATTCTACTCAAAGTGGAAACTTTTTTTTTACGGTCTTTTTATGGCAGCTAGAAAGAATGATTTTTTTTACTCCGTCCCTGCATGTATTTTTTGTTGAAGGTTTTTTATTGAAGCCAGAGAAAATGATTTTTTATTCCTTTTTTCGTCCCGAACGGAATTTTTTGCCAATCTTTGCAACTGCATAATGCAATAGTGAAGTTCACGCGCAATTTGATCGTTTTTTTTTCGAACCTGCTTTACGTGAATTCCGTAATTGAAAATATCAATTAAAAAAGAAATAAGTGAATTGAGAATAGGGGTTGCGCTTTTTAAAAGTGGAACCTTGAAATCGGTTTGGAAGCCTCCATTAACCCTTCGGGTTACACCCTCGGCCTGTAACTTCGTGGTCACATGGGGTCCCTGTGACCCCAGACATGTTTAAACTATTGCCACAGCGATTCTATTGCTTCGAATGGCACGTAAAAATTCAGGGTGTTGGTTTTGAACCTTCGAGAATGTGGCATTCTCAGTATAATATTGTAATCGACATTTAAAATGGCGGAAAAAATCAGGAAGGGATCAATCCGCGAAGGAGCCATTTTTTACTTAAAAAGTCATATCTCTTGCATTTTTTTAAAATTAGGGTGATACTGTTGAGATATGATAGTTTAAGGAAAAAATAGCATCATAATGGGCGTTTCAAAAAAGGTATTTATTTGGACATTTGAAGAAAATATTTAAAAATATACATACATTGAAAAATACAAAATATTAAATAATCGTAAATTAATCAAGTTTGTCCCCCACAGTCAACACAGACGAAAACTCTGAAAATGCGTGCTTGTCACGCATTCTACATGGTTTCATGGTTTTCCAGGTAGT
>OZ023324.1:6058238-6323238 GCA_964007375.1 Ophion obscuratus
CCTCATAAGATTGCTTGTTTGTTCGAACGTCAATGTCATCACCAAAGCTGGCCTGTTCGTTCATTATTTCGATCTTCTTACCAGTTCGAAGCTGTGAAAACTGGTTCTATCGGTACTTTGGTAGTCTGCTGTATTCTTTCGGTTAAGATCTAAACTCGCCATATGTAGGTATGGGTATGTGGATATAACGTCTGTAGACATATACGTACACGTCGATACGCGTGGTCCGCGCGGCTACCACGTATTTAGTGAGTATTGAGTTTCACACAATAAAGCGCTTTGTGGGGTATCCGCTTACCGCTGGAGGTAGGGATGCGTCCATGCCTCAATCGAAAAACTCCGGGGCCGTGCGAAGGGCACGACGGCGCGGCAAGCGGGAGGGCACGTCGTGTGCGCGTGCCAAAATGAAAAAACCGCAAAACGGCACAATCCATTGTGCATTATACACATATTTATATCAAAGGGCAGTAACAAGAACTGTTCTTGGACCCCAAGAGGGGCTTCGGGAGCGTATAAATTGAAATTGGACTCCGGTAGTGTTCTGGAACCCAATATAGTCTTCATTAGTAGTGGCGAATGTATGTTTAGCCACGACGGATAGCACGTTCACATTGATCAGACATCTGCGGCTTGCGCGATTTCGGTGTTGAGTGGCATTTGCCTCGGCCAATACTTGGATGGGTGATCGGCCAGTTGATAACATGGCCCCCAGGTTCAATTATTTTCCAAAACGTATGAGGAAAGCCGCTCGTACGCGTCAAGACAGTAAGACGCGTGGATGGAGACTGGAGGTGAGTTACCTTCCAGTCATGGTAGCCTGGCAGCTGTTCCACTCGTGCCCAGCCCTTCCTGGCCTCTCGCTAAACCACACGGAGTCATAATTCCGTTATTATCCGGTCTAGGATCATCGACGTGACGTCCGCAAACTCTCGAACACCCCAAGACGCCTTTAACCCTCTCTCTCTCTCTCTCGCTCCTCCACCCTTCGCCGGGACCCTTGAGCCTCTTGGAACAGCAGAGTAACGTAACGTCGTAGACCACTTTATGTTTGTAGACGTTTTGTCTCTTTTTACGTAACTTGTATAGTCGTTCGCGCGCGTGCTGCTGTGGCTTTCCCCTCTTCTTACCCCTGATGCCTAGTACCCTTTGGTCCTCCTACAACTGCATCCTTTTCCAGCGCGTCTCTATGTTCAACCCTCTCTTTTTCGCTACCTCTCCGTTTTCCTTTTTCCTTCATGGGCTGCTCGGCCAGAGCCAGCGACACCGGGACAGGTGCTAGGTGGATCCCGGTGTGGTAGTCTATTTGCCTTGTCTGCTCCGCCTCTCTCTGTCTCTCATTCTGTCTCGCTCTCTCCTGCAGACTCCTGTTCTCTCTCTCTCTCTCTCTCTGTCTGTCTGTCTCTCTGGTACCAATTCCATTTTGTAGTGTTCCGTTCGTACACGAGTTCTCGGCAGAGCCGAGCTAAGATTGTGTTTGTGCATTTGAAACACGTCGGAGCACCCTGTGCGCTTCATGCGGGCTCATTAACGGCACGAGCCAAGGCAGAGAGAGATAGAGAGAGAGAGAGAGAGAGAGAGAGAGAGAGAGAGAGAGAGAGAGAGAGATATGAGAATTCGTATGTAAGTTGCATACACATGTGTGTACAGATTACGAGCGTATAGCAAACGGTTCTAGCTCTCGAAGATAGTTGGCGCGCGCCACTGACGGCCGCCGATAAGCGTTTTGCCGTATGCGCCATATAATGCACATTTTCCTCGTTACATGTGTTCAACCCTTCCACGCCTTTCGACGCGATCCCCGCGATAAAGAGCCGTTTTGCACTATACCAACGGGCCTTGTCGCCGAACCCGTTGTAGTCCAGGTCTTTGTCCACTAGGACACCAGCCCCAGACGGACTTCCTCCGGCTGCTGGTCCGTTTGCCTTGACCGGAAAGTCAGCCCTGGAGAAACTTCCTTTGGCATTCTGAGCCTGCATCTTACCAAGCCGCTTTAGGCTTTGATGGTAATGTCGAAATGGTCTAGTTGGAGGTTGTTCCCGATGGGTTGAGGCTGCTTCAGGTACAGCTGGGCGTTTCCGGCTATGGTCTTCGGTTGCTCAATAGTTTTTCCAGAGTTGCCACTAGCTCTGCATCTCGAGGAGTTTGAATTAAGTTCACTATTAGTAATCAATTGCCCAGAGTCTGGTTTCAACATCTGGATCCTTTTTGGTAATTGGTCTCGCGACAGTCGTCACATATTCGTGATTGACTGTAGATTCGACAATTCCTGACACAATCCAGACTATTGAGGGCTTTTGCTGAAGAAATCCTTCGATGCTTATGTTCCAATCACTATTGGGAAAAATTGTGATCCGTTACAATACCAGACAAGATTGTCCATCATCGACAGCAACTGGTTCCAGCGCACGTTAGCGTTACCAGTGATGATCTTGGTTTCTTCAATAATGTTTCCGAATTTACCACTGGTTCTGGATCTCGTGGGTCTTGTGGCGAGTCTGCTATCACGAATCAATGGACCAGAATCAGGGAACCTTCTTGGCAATTGACGCCACGACAATCTACGTACATTCTCGATTGACTCAGGATTTCATCAGTCCTGACACCCTCCAGATCACTGTCAGAGTACAAATTGTGCTAGCATGTCTGCTAGCCTAGTAACTGGTTCGCCAAATTGAGCTCATGCGAACTGACCAATGGTCGGCTCGCTATAAGCTGGTAATATTGTGAATGTTTTTTTTTATCCAGCCCTTGTCTAGTCACTGCCCAGCTGATCTTGGTCACAAATGACAAAGTGAGGTTATGTGACTACGTGTAGTTCCATTGAGCGAATGACACGTGACTGGGCAGCTAACTTGAGTTTCAGATGGCTTTGCAAAAGACAAAAATTCTCGAGGATGCATGTTGTGATGACCTAGCCAACACTATCTAACTACGGCTATGAATCCCTTGGCAAGTCACTGCCCAGCCGAGCTTGGTCACAAATGACAAAGTGTGGTTATGTGGCTACGTGTAGTTTCAACCAGCGATTGGTTCATGGCTGGCTGAGCAACTTGAGTTACAGATGGCTTTGCGAATGCAAAAATTCTCAAGTAGGTATCTCGCCATGTCCTAGCCAGTTAACCAGGAAGACTAGAGGTAAGGAGTACGAACGCCGTGTCGCCGAAACGTCCGCAAAAGTGAGGACGAGAAGGGCGGCGCTGCTCTCCTACCGCACCGGAGTAAAGTCAGCAACAAACCAGTGCCGTACGATACGCTCCCTCATATAGCGATAATTTGATCGAATGAATTGTAAAGGCAGTGCCGTACGATATGCAAAAAGCACCCTTTGCCACTTCATATGGAGCGATCATTTCATCAAATTAGTTGTTCAACCACTTGGTGAAGGCAATTTCTATATAGATACACAGGATTCTTATATATAGATTGTTTTGGAGAATACCGAAATACAGAAATTAATTCAGTTTTTTTGTTGCGGAACCAGTAACAAACAAAATTTATTTACAGACACAAGGAAATTCATAAGAAATTTGCTTTTAGACAAAAAATTTACAGATTATCACCATATTTACACATTGTGACACGCTGTACAGATAAAGAATAATAACGACAAACAGAAATAAAGTCAGTTTTTTTTCCTCGCGGAAACCGTAACAAACGAAATTTATTTATAGACACAAGAAAATTCATAAGAAGTTTTAATCCGGACAAAAGTTTTTCAAATGATCACATCTCATATTTACACATTATGATACGCTGTACGGATAAAGAATAATAACGAAATACAGATATTAATACAATGTTTTTTTTTTTCGTTGCGGAAGCAGTACAAACATAGACACAAGAAAATTCATGAGAATTTTGAATGCAAATAAAAGATTTACGAATTATCACACATCATATTTGCACATTATGACACGCTGTACAGGTAAATCGATCTTACAGTTTTGATTTTTTCCTATTGTCTTTCGTTTTAATTTTCCTTGCGTGATTATTTTCGTTGACCGATCGCGCTAGAAAATGTCCTCTCATGACGAGATAATAGTTTATCACTCTCTTCGTGAGCTCTACATTGTGTGCTTGGCATCCCACGTACTCTAGATTTTTCATATCCGAAACTTTGTCGAGAACTTGATGGAGAGTGTTAATTTTAACGGCAGTTCTCGATCGATCGCTGCACTCCAAGTTTGTCTCGCGTTTGGGCACTGAAAGCAACAATTCAAACAATATTGATATGTTATATATGGTGATATTTTATTTAATTTAACTTTCTATGAAAATGGCAAATTGATATTTCACCCACTCATCCACTCACTCCCCATTTTCACGCCTAGAAAATAAACATTTCGTTTATTTTCGAGACATGAGACCAAACGTGCAATATACGAAAAAAATCCATATATTGCACTTTTTGTCTCATCGATGGGACACTTGCTCCATATCTCGCGTTTGTGATCATTTTTATTTCACTCGGTACGATAATGGTACGATAAAACGAAACCTTTCTTTTTATGAATGTAAGTACTATTTTTCTTACCTACGATTGATTGTTTTCGCCGCAGATCACTAAATATATTTTATACCGAGACAATTATTTTTTTGTTACATCTAACACAATTCGCAAAATTGGTTAGCCCGAACACGCTTTATGCCAACACGAACGACGAGCGGGAATCATCGATGACACATGACGTCGGTTGTGTTCTTGTCGCTTAGTTCACTTCGGTGCGGTCATGCGAAGCGACGCACGCCGTGAAAACACTAACTACTAAAATCCACAGTTCCACGGATGCTTTTGGATCGGGCTCACCATAGGCGTTCGTACTCCTTACCTCGAGTACGCCAGCCATGAGCGATTGGCTCATGGCTGGCTTAGCAATTTGAGTTACAGATAACATTGCGAATGAAAAAGTCCTCAAGTCGGTATCTCACGATGACCTAGTCAACACTTGCCAACGGCGGCCGCACTAGCCGGAAGTTTATGTAATTCTATGCGATTATCGCTGTCAATGCGAACGCAATTGAGTCAATGATCCGATAATGTTATTTACTTTTGTTACTTCACCCATTTTTCAATAATCTAACATTGTTTAGTGTAACATATGTAGACAATACGAAACAGAATTTAAACTAGTAGTACTGACCCAATGGACAACGTAACAACTCATCACCCAGAGATCCCAGGATCGAAACCACGGTACGGCGTAAGCGTTTGTCTGAGATAATCTAAAATTGAACCATTAATATACGAGGGTGGGGTGAAAAGTTTCCGGCCTGACCAAGAGATGGTGCCACTAGGTCTAGTTTTGGAGCGGCGTCCTACAGTACCATTCCTACCGATCTTGTATGTACAGTTTCAGCCCAATCGCTATGTTAGTCTGCGTTTGAGAGCACATTGCGCGAGACGCTTCCGTTGTTTTCGTAAAAATGGAAAAATTGGAAAAACGTGCTGTCATCAAATATTTCCATTTGAAAGGTTTTACACCAAAACAAATAAAAGAAGAGATGGATTCAGCACTAGGAGACTTCTCCCCATCATATTCAACTATTAAGCAGTGGGTTTCTGAATTTAAAATGGGTCGTGTGAGCACCCCTGACAAGCCTCGCTCAGGACGGCCCGTTGAAGTCACAACTTCAGAGATGATTGAAAAAATCCATAAAATAGTGTTGGAAGACCGCAGGTTGAAAGTGCATGAGATAGCTGAGACCTGTAGGATGTCAGCTGAACGTGTGCGAAATATTTTGCACAACCATTTGAACATGGAAAAGCTGTGTGCAAGGTGGGTGCAGCGTTTGCTAACGCTCGACCAAAAACTGCTTCGAAAAACCATTTCTACCGACAATTTGGCGCTGTATAGGTGTAATCCAAACGAATTTTTGCGTCGATTCATAACTGTTGATGAGACATGGGTCCACCACTACACTCCTGAAAATAAAGAACAGTCAAAACAGTGGGTTGGAAAAGGGGAACCAACCCCAAAGAAGGCAAAAACAATTTTATCGGCAAACAATGTTATGACTACTGTTTTTTGGGATGCGAGAGGAATTATATACATTGATTACCTTGAAAAGGGTAAGATTATCACTGGTCAATACTACGCAGAGTTATTGCAACGTTTAAAGCACGAGGTGCAAATTAAACGACCTCATTTGGCGAAGAAAAAAGTTTTGTTTCATCACGATAACGCACCAGCGCATTCGTCGATTGTTGCCATGTCCAAAATCCACGAATTGAAGTTTGAATTGATGCCGCATCCTCCCTACTCTCCAGACTTAGCCCCCAGCGACTATTACCTGTTTCCTAACCTCAAAAAATGGCTTGGCGGAAAAAGATTTAAGAGCAACGAAGAAGTTATCGAAGCTGTAAATCAGTATTTTGAGGAGCTTGACGAATCTACGTTTAAAACTGGTATAACTAAATTAGAACACCGTTATGAGAAATGTATCAGTGTTGATGGAGATTATGGTGAAAAATAAAGCAAAAAAAATTTTAAAACATCGTTTTTCTTGGTCAGGCCGGAAACTTTTCACCCCACCCTCGTATTTACATAAGTCTACTAGCTTGTGGCTAGGCGGCGATAAGTTACGTTTTCCACTAGGGTGAGGACTCTTTTTATGTATGAAGTCCTTCGACATCTAGCGTCCAGTGACTTTTGAGACCAAATGTGATCCGCTGAAACAACAGCCTAGGCATGATTTTACACCCATTGGGGCTGGTTCCTGCAAACGTGGGGGATGTCTGGCAACCACCGTGGGGCCTTGGTGGATTCTTTAAATGATCATTGGCCATACGGTACTCCCAAAAAGCCTAGTAGTCTTGAGAAGCCCGCCGTTTATCATCTTTTCTGACCGGAGCTCAAGTCAAGGGTGGCTTGCTGTTGGGTCGAGAGTGGTCTGGTGCTGAAGCGGATGAGGAGAGGTAAGCGAGGACCGTTCACTCGTGGCGGTCGCGTGCCCTTTCCCCCCTCCTCTCTTCAGAGGATTAACTCGCCCCACTATATAGATATATGGTTGCGTGTCTCGAAGTCGCATGACCGTGGTGCAAGAGACATTTATCCGGAGGGAATGCACGGGAGGACCATAGCGACGAACCGTCCTCGAGATTTCCGAGCCTCAGATTCTAGATACTTTTTCTTCGAGATATGAGGCTGCATGGAGAGCGGTCGGGACAAAAGAGAATTTCCGTGGCGCGAGCCGATGTTCAAATACCTCGATGCGCATAAATTGAGAAGACGCCAAGACGCGATTTTATCCTTATCATCATTATTATTGTTCACATCATTATTATTGTTTTCTTCAGTACTTGATTTATTTTTTCATCCCAATTGTCATTATCATTGTCACCATTATCATCATCATTATTATCACTATAAAGTCTATAAAAGCAACGCTTTTTTCACAATGCCCACATTTTTAATCCGTCATAATAATCGGAAAATTGCGATTGGAGGATAAAAAAATATACATTTGCGACTGAGACGGAGGGTTTGGAAAAAAAATGTAATTGATGGAAACTGGGATATGATTGTGAATAAAAAATGGCGTAAGAATTGTCGATGATGCTGAACAGCAAGGACATAATCAATTCGACTTGTATCTGATTGTGGTGTTCGGATCTGACGCAATAACACATGGGAACAGTAGCTTTTTTTTTATTGCACCCTATACGTTTATGAAATTTTTTCGTACCAGGGTCTATCATTACTGCAATTATTAATCAAGAGTCTCGATAAGGCGATACAGACACGGCCAATTTGCCCTGCAACACCACTGCGAAGGGGAGGACAAAATTTCTTCAATAATTGCAAGCTGGATAAGCTCAGGAACCCTGTGTATATATATATAGATTCATACATGTTTTTACGGCAACTCTCGTGGGGAGCGCCACTATTTGGCCAAATGGCGCGATCCTATCGAGACTAATTCAACGTTAATTTGTCGGATGTATCACGCGATGATAAAACTCGGTATCATTTCTGGCGCGCGAAACTTCTACGGAGGGTTCGTCGAGACCCAAAGCGTATCGAATGATGCGTCATTAATTCGTAATGTCTACGTAAAATTCGAACGTCACGATTTTATTACGCGTGCGGGTGATCCTTTGAATTTGAGTTTTTATTCTCTTAATTTGATGGAAAATATTTTCAGAAAATCCCAAAATTCTACAAGTAGGAGTAGAATGTTTTTTCTTCCAGAGAACAATCGCCCTTTTTTCTCTTCATTTTGCTCTTTATTATATATTTATATAAAAATTCAAATAATTTTGTATCGCCAGGCCCAACTAAAATATTGGTTAATGTCTATTAAAATAGTAAATGGCTTAAATATACAAACGGAAAAATGTTCACCACATTTTCGTGATAATATTTTTATTCTTCGATCTCGGACAGAAAATCTCTAACCTTTCTTATTTTTTTCTTCACTCTTACGGTTTAATATCATTGGTATTATTTTTATCATGATTATTTTCATTAGTATTAACTAAACATAATTTCAATTTAAACGACTATTATATTATTCCATCATTATCAATATCGCAATTGTTAAATTTTCATAACTATCAAATTATTCTATTATTATCAATATAAATATTATGTTATTTAAACATTAAACTTTATACCAAAAATCTTCAATTATGGAAAATTTCTGTTCACTATGCGTTTTCTCCGTTACTATTGGTCCAACTATGTTTATTTTTCAAAATAACTTGAAGACAGTGGAAAGAGCGACGCGGAGAGTCGAAACGAAAGGAGTTAATAAAAATCAGAAATATTTCTGGAGTTGTGGAGAAATACAAAATTTACACGAAAAAAAAGGACGAAGAAAATACAGGATGCGAAACACGAACGCTCGAGGCAGCCAGAATTGCACTCGTTGGCCTTCCCCAACCGGAGAAAAGTGAAGGGATACGCATCGCAGCCAGAGGCAAAGGGAAAGGGGAAAGGGGGTGTAACAAAAAAGCACGTGAGAGAGGCGAATTACGATACTATCCACACAGAAGAAAGTACAGCGTCTCGTACGAACTCTTCTCGACTCAACAAAAATCTCAGATTCAGATGTCGAAGATACATTAAGATTAAATTCAATTAATCATGACCATTGATATGGATCGAAATTGAACTAAACTTGGATTTCTATTCCCTGAGAATCTCGTTCCAAGTGGAATGCAATCTATTCACCAAATCCTATTTTTAACCTCAAAAATAAAATCATTTAATCAAATTTAGTCTTCCTCGTTCGGTCGATATCGGTACGATGGATATTGATTCGAATTTTCAATGGAAAAATCGAATGGAAAAATAATTGGAAATAATGGAAAAATAATTCAAAATGATTTGAAAATAATTTATTTTTTTAAATAGTTAAATATTGACTAAAAGTCCGGAACGACACACACCGAGGGACATTCGGAAGACAAAATTACTTTTTTTCTTTATCTATGGTCTCGTGCATTTTTCATTTTTAGTCTGGAACTCCACGAGCCAAAGTTCTCGTGAATTTTCGATTATCTGATGGTTTGGGTGTTTTGGGGTTGGCGGTGGGAGGTCCTTTCCGATATAGGCGCACGAGTCTTTACCCTCTCGCTGTCAGGATGGCACGAGGGAAAGGGCTTTCTTTTTTTCAATTGTCTCTTGTGTGTGTGTATATATATATATATATATATATATATATATATATATATATATATATATATATATATATAGTGAGAGAGAGAAAGGCTATATATATATATATATATATATATGCTACAACCCCTTGGAAAAATATTATAAATAACATGTATCATTCTCTGTCATCTGAGAGCGAGAATCTTCTCGGCTTTATATAAGGGACACCTTTCGGTGCTCGCCGCTGCCGCTGCGCGTGGATCGCAACCGAGCAGTATACATAAAATTTAACGTTTTCTTTTTTCTTTTCTTTTTTTTTCTCGAAGATTGTGTGCAGCTGTTCGGTGCGACGGGATCTCGACGCAGGTATTTTCCGCGAGATGAAGAAAAATCGAATATAATGGACACGTAGTTGTACGAAGCACCAAATTGCGATACGCTGAATCCAATGAAATGAGATGAAGTAGTAATTGGTATATCTGATAAAATCACAAGGTGTCGATCATTTTTTCCAAGGCTGAAAGAACGATAAAATACAATAGTGAATAATAGAATAGAATACAAGATGAGATTATATTAAAAAACCATTATGAAATGTAATTAATTTCGTTAGTGAACAATTTTTTATTCATAGGCCCTTGAGGTTTGAAATTTTTAATCGATTTTCAACTTATATATCATTTACTTTTTTATTTTAAATATGAAGGGCAATTTGATTTGTGGAACGATTTATTTTTGATCGATGGAGTAGAATGAAGTTGATGCAAATTCCAAAGGCTGCGGGGGTGTCAATAATTGTATTTACGGTAATCAAATCCCCCTGTAGTGCACGTCAATTTTGAGAAACAAATTATTAAAACTCCATATAATATATTTGATGAATTTCATTGATCAATTAGATTAATCAAATTAATATCCAGAATTTAATAAATCAATGAATCAAATCGAACCTTCATCCAGTATTTAATTAATGAATTTATTAAATGAAACGTATATCCCGAGATAAATTAATAAACTAATTACATTGAGGATATAATACGTTTCAATAAAATAAATAATATTTGAATTAAGGCCGGAGGTTGAATGAGAAGGTCCGAGAAATCGTTTTTTTTTTCAATAGCTTAAATCCATAAATAAACTATGCAAGAATATATTTGCAAAGTTACAGAGGCCAGTTGTATATATTTCCGAAGATACAAGGCCAAAAGCAGAGAAGATATTTCCTCCCATTGAAAACTTCGAAACGCGTTTTCTCCAGTTTTTATTTTCACGATTTCTTCAAATTGACGAGCGTCATAGCAAAAAAAACTAAACGACCTATTGAATCGAACCAAAGCTTACTTTCTTAAGTATGAAAATCTCTTCTAAGTGAACTAAAAAAGTCGTTGATAAAGTATTTTTAAATAATTTTTATAGCACGTTAAAGTGTTTTTTAACACATTTTTTTTCAAACCTGAGAAAAGTTATAATTTCACGATTTTTTCAGCCTTTTCTTAATTCACCCAGAAGAAAAATATATGACAATTGAAAATTTTATAGGGTTATTTGGTGCAGTCAAGAATTACGAGCTGCATCTTTCCCGCCGATTAGAGACTGCAGTGGCAAGACGCACATGGAATAGGCTGATAAATCTGCAGTCGTTTATTGCTTCATATTGAAACATTCTTTTACACATTTCAAATATACATGAAAAGATACCTCAATGTTTCACTTGTTTTTTCCATTCTAAAAAAAATCCCCTGAAAACGCTTTTATTTTCCTTTTAAGTCAGGCTCCGGTCTTAATAAAAGGTTGGAAAACTCGGGATTAAGACATATTTGTCGAAAAATATTTATTTTACGAACGAGGATAAATATTTATTTATCTTCGGAAATTCACACCTCAATGACCGTACACACGCCTGCCATAACGAGCAATGAAAAATTCTCGTGAGATTTAAAATTCGCGCGAGGTCGGTTAAACAGCTACTTTACGACCTATCCCAAATTATCACCAGCCCCTGTGCCTCTCTCTCTCACTCTGACTGATTCAAGTTCCATAAAAACGATCAGGTGGTAATGGGCCTAACGTCTCACCTCCGAGCTGGAAACGTGACAGGATAGTTTTATCTTTCAATAAAAGATGTAATAAAAAAAAAGAAACGAAGATATTCTATTCTCGCACATATATGTATGGTAGGCTGTATGATCTCTCGATCGTGTGAATCTTCGACTTGTTGAGGGCCAACAATATCTTTTTCATTTTCCTTTCTTTTCACACCCACACACTCATATATATATGAGTGTGTGGGTGTGAAAAAATATATGTATATGTATATATAGACCCCTCGACTTCTTATTTATCGTAGAAATTGCTGCGAATAGGCGCATGTCTTTCCTGGTGAGATCGAATAATTCAACCTTCGCAGTGCAAGTGGGATGGAAAAAAAGTCATTTCTCGAATTTATCAATACCTGCTCTTCTCTCTCTCTCTCTCTCTCTCTCTCTCTCTCTCTTGCCACTTGACAGTGAGACCATTTGGTAGCTTTGACCACCAAAGAAAGCTTCTTCAGAAAAACTGCGAGATCCAGAGAGAGAAAGAGAGAGAGAGAGAGATGCTCCACGTGGGGGTCCAGAGAAGACTCGGCCCTCTCGCTCTCGCTCTTTCATTGCTTGGACGTTGGTCCTGGAAACGTTGAAGTTGCGATAAATCAAGTGACCCCTCTTCCTCTCTCTCTCTCTCTCTCTCTCTCTCTCTCTCTCTCTCTCTCTCTCTCTCTCTCTCTCTTTCTCGGACCGAACACCTCTAACGATCTTCGTACAATTTTGGAGAAAAGGGCACGCTCTGTGTGTTGTGACGTTCGGATGATAATTTGTCCGCCCATATTTCCACAGGGAGTCTCATACACACACACACACATACACCCCCACACAAAAAGTAATGCAGACGGGGAAAAGGGAAGGTGAGAGACATATATAAATGCACAGTAGGGTGATGCAAAAAATTGTTTCTTTCTTCTTCATTGCTATGGTAAAAAATGTTTATATTTAATAAACAAAGAACCAAAAAATCTCGTGTCGAGTGAGCCTGACAGCTGAATCTGAAAAGCAAACGCGAGCCATTTTCATTCAGCTTCGATACAAACAAATTTCAGTCAGCTTCAGCTTAGATGCAAAAAACGGTGATTTTTTTTGTAAGTCCCCAATATACGTAATTTTCTGCTTCTCTGTGTAATTTTGTTGTTATTATTATCGTTAGCATCGTCACTATTATTTATTCATTTAAATTGATTTATTTATTCTTATGATCATATATATTAATGCTCCAGGTAACGCACTTATTTAGTATTATTGTTCATTTATTTGTATTCTCATCAATTTATTTATTGGTATGTGATGAATATGATATTAAAATATTATTGTATTAATATTGTAGTATTTATTAAGGGGTAATCCGGGACCCCTTTAGGGTGTTTACCCCGAAGCCTCCACCCCTACTCATCATATTAGTATATTATTATAACTATTATCATTGAAACTATTGGCGTTATTATTATTATCATCATTATAGGATAATTATTGCTATTCCTACTATTACGATTATTATACTAATATATATATATATGTGTGTGTGTGTGTGTGTGTGTGTGTGCGTGTGTCAATTACATACGAAAACAAATTAAATACGAAGATGTATAACGAGTACGCATAAATTGCAAGAACATTCGCGATACAATATGCCGCCGAAGTCGATGATAATCATTTTGGGGTGTTGATTCGAGGTGGACGTGCCCGTACATCGAATTTGATTATCTCCTTCTCTCGTCCTTGCGATAATGATTCATGTGCATCCATCTGCACCTGTGATATGGATGCAGGATGGATCGAAGCTGTGCGCAGGTGCGTTCGGTCATGTTAGTACAAGGATTATGCTTCCTCCCTCTCACTTACATATATATATATATATATATATATATATATATATATATATATATATATATATATATATATATATGAAACAGTATTCATGATCTCGAGAAATGTCCAAAAGAAAGGAAACTGCGAGATTTAAGATTAAGACGTGGGAAGCTGCGGATAAATTATCTTAATAATGATAATAATCATAATAATATTAATAATAGAATTAATAATACTAATAATTGGCCAAAAGGTATAAAATCTGATTCATTAGTCGACTGGAGTTTTTTCGTAAGTCGTTTATATATCGTCGTATGTATGCATATATGTATATGTATATATATGTGTATGTGTGTGTATATATATATAATTACCGATGGACAGATTTTTAAATTCTTTACCCTCGTGTATGCTCGTCGTTCGTAATTACCACGCGCCAGGTGATTCCGAGGCGTTTGAAAAAAAATCGGAACAGCAAGCGAGCAAGCAAAACACGAAGACGTAAACTGAGAGAGCGAGAGAGGAATAGAAAAATTAAAAATGATCCGTGGAATGGCCCTGGATACTCTTCTCCAGTATGTTGATCCCTGACTACATACTAATTCATCACTAACGCATCGTGCATTTTTATAAAATCTCATGGTTAATGCTTCAAAAGAAAATTAACAAAAAATAAAAATTAAATCTACAGCTGCTTAGTGAGTTTCTTCTTCTTTGGGTTAATCGTTTGTGACATTTTAGCAATCGTAATTACTAGTTGAATCCTTTTTGGTTTTAAAAATAATAATCATAATAGCTATAATAAGAGGAGAAATGATAACTATCCTCCGAGAGAAAATAAGAAAAAGGAAATGGACGCTACAGCTGCTTAAGGCAGTATTCTAGTCTAGAGGCCTACATTTCGAGTGGCTTTTCAGGCTTGATAAAAAAAACACAAAAAACATTTTAACTATCCATTTTTTAATACTTTTATTCTTTCAAGAACTTACAAAAAAGATTTTGGGCAAAAAAAAATAAAAATTAAAAACGTTATGGGCCTCTATATATGGCCGTGAAAAAAGGGTTGAGGCGGTACACATGATTTCAAACCTCTTATTCATCTGAAACAGCAATAAAACCAATTTTCTTTATCAATAAGAATGTCATTGTGGCAGATATCAAATAGAATTTTTTAATGGCGACTGTATGATACAAAAGTTGACGGGGTCATCCCATGTGGCAGCAATTTTTTTTTCGCTTTTTTGGGCATTTCTTGATGAACCATCAAAATACACTATCTTTGCATTTTTACCATACATTTATTCGGAAGACAATTATGTGTCAAAAATAGTTGGTTTACGGCTGCCATGATTCCGGAGGTTTTGCTCATATGAAAATAAAAAAATCAAATGGAATTTTAATTTGTAGAGCGAGACTACCGTCGGAACTCGAGCGAAGCAAAAATATCGAAAATTGAATTTTTGGCGCGGCTTCAAAAGTTAAGGAGGGAACCTCCTCCAGACACCAGGTTTGTCAATATTTTTTTACAAAAAATTGAGAGCATTAATCGCAATGAATCAAATTACATAATAATATTGACGTTCAAATGAATACAACAAAAAACATCACGAGCGAAAAATACAAAATGGCGGCGCTAGTCGTGCTCGAACTTGGCTACTAGAGTTTGCGCCGTGGAACGCCCAGGTCCTTGTAGTTAACTAAAATCATCGAAACAATTTTTTTCATTAAAATAAGTCATTCCGCTCTGCATGAACCTAAATTTAGCAAAAAAATTGAAAATTTGAGGGCAATAAAAAAGAAAAACACTTTTTTTAAATAAACGATTCGTTAAAAGCAATATTTATTAAAACAATTTGTATAAAATTTTAGGTTTGTGCAAAGGCTGATAAGTTAAAGAATATCTGTACAAAATTTCAAGTTGATTAGTTCATTACTTTTTGAGTTACAGTCCACGGCACGGAAATAAAAACGTTTCGAGAAAAACTCGATTGAAGTTTTCCGGTCTTGAAAAGTAGAGTTTAGAGTGATTTATAATTACCCAAGCTAAATCTGCGTCAATCTGGACTGCATTTTTCTCTTTTTGCGTGAACTGTTTGTGTGACAACGAAAAATGACGGTTACACAGGCCGAATTTTTATTTATAATTATTCAATTATAAAGAATTATTCAAAAGCCCTATTATTCAAAAAGTAAACTAGCAAACTTGTTTGGCTGGGAAAATAAAAGGTAGAGGCCACAAAGGGCGCGCGCTCGTTTACCTACTCTGGGTACTTTTGGAGGGCATGACTTCGGTGACTTCCTAGGGACCTTTAGGACTTTTTGTTGGGCTTCAAACTTTGGAAATATATTCTTCAGAAACTAAATTGAATTTTTAACGCAATAAAAAAAATTTATATCTGAAGGAGGTTCCCCCCCTTAAGTTCCAAGATTCGTCATTTTTTCGACTTTTTCAGTGTAAAAAAGCTATGGCAGATATCAGAAATATTCTAGTTCATGTGAGAACTATAGATGTGCTGACGATACCATAAAAATGTGAGCGAAATTCGATCAAATTTTTTGAGAAAAATTTCAAAGTTTCGAGAAAAATGCGTTTAAAAGTTCAAGTGCGACTTACACAAAGAAAATGTTGACTCTCCATTCGTCTGCTATGCTGGGCCCATATAATACGCACAAATTTTTTGCAATTAGTGCCGAAAAAATGTATTTTTTTTGGCCGTGTCAAATGGGATAACCGCCAATTGGATGGGCTATATTTTTCAAAATTAAAATTGAAAAAAATATGAATAATAATAATTTTGCAATGCCCGAAGTAGGGACGATTGAGGGATATATGAGGCATTCCACGCACGTCAGCCAGTAAAAAAAAATCGACAAATAATTTTGAAAAATCGAGTTACTTTATTGAAAAATATTCACTGTGTCGACATATAAAAAAAAATCTGACGTTTTTTTTCGTTGATTACTATTTTAAAAATATTTTTCCATTCAAAAGGCTGTATCTTTGGCAGGATTTGACGTATTTACATTCGTAAAAAAAGAAAATGTGCGTCTTTTTCTAGCCTTCCAGAAAAAAATTAATTTAGATTTTATTGAGCAAGTCGAACGTCCGTTTCAGGCAAAAATATGCACAAATATTTTTTTTCTCAAGGAAAGACACACGTTTTTTTATTTTTAAGAATTTCCCCGAATTGTGAATACGAAAAAAGGATTTTTTGTATTTTTTATATTATGGGATTCCTAAACACAGTGGAGTAACAGCTATTTTGATATATATATATATATATTTAATTAATATTTGATTGAAGAATGTGGAGCTCTCGCTGTATGTTTACCACGTTTTTGAAATACATATGACATATATGTCATATGTATTGGAGCCTTGAAGTGCTCCACACTCTTCAATCGAGTATTAATTTTAAAAAATTAAACAAAAATAGTTGTTACTTTACGATATTTAGGAATCCCATCATATTAAATACCAAAAATCCGTTTTTCGTATTCACAATTCGGCGAAATTTGAAAAAATAAAATAACGAGTGTCTTTCCTTGAGAAAAAAATATTTTTGCATATTTTTCCCTGAAACCGCCGTTCGACTTGCTCAATAAAATCTAAATTAATTTTTTTCTGGAGGGCTAGAAAAAGACGCACATTTTCGTTTTTTACGAATATAAATACGTCAAATCCTGTCAAAGATACAGCCATTTGAATGGAAAAATGTTAAAAAATGGTCATCAACGAGAAAAAACGTCAGAAATTTAAAAAAAATCGACACGGTGAATATTTTTCAATAAAGTAACTCGATTTTTCAAAATTATTGGTGGATTTTGTTTTACTGGCTGAAGTGACGTGGAACGCCTCATATGCTGAATGTCCAAAGCAAGTTTGAAGTCAATAGGTCGGATAGAACTCGAGATTTTATGTCAACCAGGTTAAAAGAAAAGTAGGTTCGGGAAAAACGCGTTTTAAATTTTAAGGAGGTTGGAGCTATTCAGTTGAGTCAAATGACGGTCTATTCATTTTTTTTTCAATTAACCTCAAAAAAATGCATACGAGGTACAGATTCATTTTGTATATGCTAATTTTTCAAAATACATAATTAAAGGGCAAAATTATGCATTTTAATATTTTTATTACGTAAGGTAGAAAAACTTTTGGGTTACTACCAATATGAAAAAGTAGAACATTATCGAGGATTATTATGAAAAAAACTACGACAACGAATGTTTTATACAATTCACAATGAAATTTTGAGTGATTTATAATTATGCCTATTCATATTTACGTCACGAGCTTATTGGCTCATGGTTTACGATGGGCAAGATGAGGATTTTTTTTTCTAAATGTTTACAAACATTCATCTTGCGTTAATCCGTTTTTAGAAATGGTTTATCTTGGTGCTAAATAACAAAAAAAATTACATAACCTTTAGTGTGAAAGTCTTGCCAATCTAACCGCACGTTAAATTACATACATTAAACTATTTTTTATCTCTGGTGTTTGGTGGTGAAAAAAGTTCAAAAATTTTTCGTAAGACTCAGTATAGACTAAGCAATAACGTGTATTTTTTTATTTAATTTAACCTTGGATTGTGGCTAACGCTCCAACCTCCTTAAGTACAATTTCAAATAACCGAAACTATCTAACAAGGAAAGGTTGCGAGGTTGATCTCTCCGATTACGATGAAATTTGGCATGCTTGTAGAATGGATTAAAAATAGGCGACACGTATTTTTTTATATCTGCGGAACCCGATTTTTAAGGGTCGAAACGCACCCTCGAAAATTGGGGTGTTTTTCGTTTTTCGTCGATAACGTTTTAACGGTACGAGATATGAAAAAATGTCAACTTGCAACAATGTTTATTTTTTCGTGTACTATACATTGGAGATGAGAACGACAACGTTATCGATGAAAAACGAAAAGCACCCCTATTTTCGAGGGTACGTTTCACCTCTTGAAAATCGGTTCCGCAGATATAAAAAATACCTGTCGTTTATTTTTATCCATTTTACAAGTATGCCAAATTTCATCGAAATCGGAGAGGTCGACCTCGCAACCTTTTCTTGTAAGTGGTATAATGGCATGTTATACTTACGTTATACTAAGGCGTGACCCCCACTTGTAGCGCAAAAAAGGCCTTTTTCATGAATTTTTTAAAAGAAAACTACAAAACTTTTTTAATCGATCAATATACCATCTTAAAGAACACATCTTGAAGCACGTTCAGTAATTTTTTTATTGAAAAATATTACATTGTTTAGTGGCAAATGGCCGTCAATGAAATAATGTTTTTATATACACGGTTTGCGGTGACCAACATTGCGGCGAAGTGGATCATCTGAAAAAAAAAATGCGGATGGATTTAGTCAAAGATAAGTATAAACTAGTCTTTAATCGAAGGATTTTAAAAAATATTCATTTTTTACAAAATGGAGGACAGTCAAAGTTAATGGTTCGATTTTAACGAAAAAAATCGAACGATTAAAGACTACATTTTTATGTATTAAATAAGCCTGCAAAATTTCAAGAAGATCGGTTCATTAGTGTTCGAGTAATCTTGGTCACCGACTTCAGAAATGCCATTTTGAGAAAAACGCGTTGAAAGTTTCAATTTCAGGTCGTTTACACAACGGATTCTTCTCTTTCAACGCTCATATCTCAGTCAATTTTGTTCGGGTCGACTTGAAATTTTCAGGACATATTCTCAGATACTTATACTTCAAAAAAATGCAATAAAAAAAATTGATTTTTTCAAATTCGCAAGTGGGGGTAACCCCTTAATCGGCCATTCCTGCCTCGTAAAGTATGGCTCTGTGTCTGGTCTCGTTTGTTGCCGTAAATATTGAAAATTTCGACATTTCCTTTTAATGACATATTCTTAAGAGCCCATACCCTGAGAAAATGCCAAACAATCGATTTTTTTTCCAAATTGCTAGACTATCATACTGCCTCAATGATCTTTGTTTCGATTTAATGGTTTTTGGGTTTTTTTAACAACCAAAATGACTGGCTGAATATTTTTGATACATTTTAAATAATAACAAAAATAATGAGAACAACATGATTCATTATCGTAAGAATTGTAACTAGTAGCAACTAAATAGTAGCAACAATAAATAAATTATCACGTGGGTATGATAATAATAATCATAATAACGACGATAAATCGAAAGATCAATCATTCAATTCATTGCACGGATATCCAAATTTTTCTCCAAAACTATTTTCTCTTTTCACGACAATGAAAAGATAAATAAAAAAGCCGAATCTTGAAGGAACATCGTGTTGCCAGGCATTACGAAAATTAAGGGACAGGTACGAATGAATCGGTTGACGAGACGGGGGTCAGTGATCGATCGATCGTTGCGCAAAGCAATTTTTTCTGCTTCTTTTTTAAAATCCTTCGATCTCCCACATCTCGCTGTGTGGCGTCGAAAAGAAATTCTCGTCGCCCCATCTTAAACATCCACTTTGTCGCCCTGGAGCATTGAATGCGGGGGAGAGGGAAAGAGAGAGAGAGAGATAGAGAGAGAGAGAGAGATATATGTCACTCATCGCTCGATCATTCTGCTCAATTTTGACTCCGAGAGTCTTTTGGCTGGATTTTTCAAACCGTTAAGCAAAATCTTACGGTCGAGTGCGCCCATTCGTTTCTCACGACCTACTGAGCCCTTTCTAGTTTTATTATTTATTTTGATAAAAAAAAAAAATGAAATTGAGCATTGAATTCACATGTAGTCAAATTGAAAGTTACGTGTTTTTGCATTTCTGCAGATAGCAAGTTCAAGGTGGTGAACCAGATTTTATACATTTTTGACCATTCTTATAAAAAATTGAGGGTTTTGGAGAAAATGGTTGGGGAATTCGTACTGAAGGGGTAAAAGTATATATATATGGACTTATAACCGAGATGTTAATAAAACCTATTTTTTTCCCATCTTGGCTAAAAACACGTGACTTCACTAAATCGTCGATCATTTAATTTCTGCTTCGATTTGGAACTCCGCTCTGTACTCATTCTCTTCATTATCATTTGTCCTTTGATGTGCCGTACAGAATTGGGCAGCAGACATTACTTTCATAATTTCATTACCCGTAAATTACAATTACTGTAAATAACTGCAATATTTAGTCACTAATTACAATTACGGGAAACAATTATAAATTTTTATTTATCAATTACAGTTACTGTGAACAATTGTAGTTTTGTGGTTATCAACTACAATTACTCGAAGTAATTGTAATTTTTTTGTTGCCAAATAAAATTACTGGAAAAAATTGTAATTTTTTGCTGCTAATTACAATTACTTGGTAGAATTGTAATTTTTCCGTTATCAATTACAATTACTGGCAAAAATAGTATTTTTTGTATTATTCATTACAATTACTTGGGAAAATTGTTACTTTTTTATATCAATTACAATTTTCTTACGATTAATCCTTTAACGTCACAAAGACACTTTTCACAAGTCTTCTTTTCGACGTGATTATTTACCATGAAAATGTCGGGGAAAAAATTCCTAAAGTACCTTGTCGACTATTTTCAAGGCCGCTCTTTCGAATGGCGCAACTGAAAATTTCGTTAAAATAATTTTTTATACAATATTTTTGCAAAATAAGTTGAAAAAACACGAACTTTTGAGTGACATTTTTTTCATTTTGAATTTCGGAAGTCTTATCGAATTATTTTCGCACAATAAAATGCTCTAAAGGTGTCCTCGATAGTTGTACTTTCGAAATATGCATACATTTATTTTTCTTCGACGTTATACCTGCAAATTACAACAAATAGACTAACAGATTTTCTCCGTTTTCGGAATATTCAAATCTTGTGATCGGAATGAGTCTTTTACAGTCATTATGTAAATTGGCTATGGTTACCAAGGTTTTTCGGCTAGCTAATCAAGAATTTGACATTATTTTTGAAAAATTAATTTGTTTCCATAATTTGCTTGACCAGTCAATGTGGCTATGTAAGCTGCATTTGGTTTCCGATGTTTTCTGGGTCGCTTGTTGGGAATTTGACATTACTTTTCCCAAACTAATTTGTTTAAACAATTAACATTTATTTAAAACGCAATCGACTAGAAATAATACCCGTATCATAATTATACCAGTAAGTCAATTTTGTAAAATAAGTTTTGTAATAAAAAAAATTGTTTAAACAAATTTATTTTGTAAAAATAATGTCAATTTCTCGATAAGCGGCCCAAAAAACATAGGAAACTATGTGCAATTCACATAATCACGTTCAAACAATTTGTTTAAACAAATTAATTTTGCAACAAAAATTATTTTACGAAATTGACTTCGGGCCAACGGGTGTTGCGTTCGGGAAATCCAGCGCGGTATTTCGTAACGAAGATCCAGAGGTCCAAATTATTCAGTTTACTAAGGAGCGTTCTACAGATCTGATATTATTGGATAGCTATCCGTTGGTCAAGAAACTGTTTATTCGTTACAACACTCCACTGCCATCGTCTGCTCCAGTCGAACGTTTATTCAGTTTCGCGACAATGATGGATCTGCCTAAATATGACCGACTCTCTGATATTAATTTCGAACAACGATCACAGTCGGGGGCAAACGCAAAATTATTCTAGCCATATTGAGAAAAGAATCTTCGATTATCTTACCATATATTACCATATGTTCATTGTGTGTTTCGAATATTTCTCGATAATCGATAATTCTCAGTAATCGAATGATTTCTCATTCAATTACAATCACTAAAAGTAATTTTAATGAACTTCGATTTAATTAAAATGACTCAATGTAATTTTAATTAACTCCATTTCAATTACAATTACTGGAAATAATTTCAATGGACTATAATTCAATTACAATTATCGAAAGTAATTTCAATAAACTTCGATTCAATTATTATTACTAAAAGTAATTTTAATGGAATTCGATTTAATTATAAATCACCTTTAGTAATTTGTAATTGTTAATTTTTTATTACAATTCTGCCCAGCACTGGTGCCGTATGGTTTATTGAGCTCCGATGATTTTTCGATTTTTGGCAGAATTTTAAAGATGGACCATCGTTTTTGCCAATTTTTACATACATACCCTCTTTATCTACCCCTTCTCTAATTCTATCAAAATCCTTTCCAATAAGTTGATGCTACTCAAATAGGACCAACGCTACTGTTGTTTGAAATTTGGAAATTTTGGCGGTTCCGGAAAAGTGGCCAAAAGAAACGAATTTTTTTTTTCGACCTTCAAATAATTTTTAGGGCCTAGCCGATGGAAAATTTATCGTCAATCAATAATATCACGGAGTTCTTTTTGGGAAACTCGAAATTACGAAGACTAAAGGCGAAAACCGTATTTTCAGGCGACTTTTTATAAAAATGTTAGGGTTTGCGGAAAATGAATGGTGAATTCGTGTTCAGGGGGTATAAATACATCGGTATAGAAAAAAAAGAAATTTGAGAATTTAATGGTTTTTCGGTCCTTGGCCAAATAGTTTTTTTTTCACTTAATCACCGCTCATTAATTTTTCAGTTTTATTTGAATCTTTGCTCTGTGCTCATTCCCTTTATCATCGTTTTCTCTTCAAAATGCCGTTTGCTTCATGCAGTTCCGATGATTTTTCGATTTTTGGCAGAATTTCTAATACAGAGCATCGATTGCAATTTTTCCATTAATCTTCAAGTGAACTTTCCGGGCAAACTAATTGAGATATCGGGAGCAATCAAGCGGCATTGTCTAAGTCTACCAACATTCTTTTTGCCCCCCCCCCCCCCCCCACTCCACCAAGTGTATGTTACTCAAATTCCGAAAAAATGGCCTAAAGCATCTAAACAATTTCTTTTACGCCTTTAAAGCCATTTCAAGCGTATACCCAACAGAACATTTTCCACCGATCACAAATATCACCGAGTTTCTGAAAAAAGCTCTAAATTGCGCGGGCTAAACGCGCAAAACATGTTTCGATACACTTTTGACGATTTTTAAAATAAAAATGGAAGGTTTTGGAGCAAATTAACGGTATTCAGGAGGTAAAAAATACATCGATATGGGCTTAGAAAAAAAAATCTCGGAAACTAAAAACCATCGTAGAGCATACATGGGAGTAATTCGGATAGGCATTCCCTCTTGGACGTCACTTTTCCTGCCCCCTCTACATACATCTTCTATGTGTATAAAAAGCAAAGTCCTGACTGACTGACTGACTCATAATCGCCCAGCCTGAACCGCTGAATGTAGAAACGTAAAACAGGGAAGGCATGTTGATTTTGTTATGTACGTACCATTTCAGAAGGCTTTTTTCGAAATTCAACCCTTAAGGGTAGAAAAAAGTGGCAAAGTTTGTATAGAGATTTAAAAAATCCGGTCGGATTAACTTGAAATTTGGTATTCGTGCTTCTTGACACAATTAAGGCGTTACCCCCACTTGCAGCGCAAAAAAGGCCTTTTTCATGAATTTTTTTAAAGAAAACTACAAAAGTTTTTTAATCGATCAATATACCATCTTAAAGAACACATCTTGAAGAACTTTCAGTAATTTTTTTATTGAAAAATATTACATTGTTTAGTGGCAAATGGCCGTCAATGAAATAATGTTCGCCGCAATGTTGGTCATTGCAACTGTGTAGCCCCTGCGAACTGTGTAGCCCCTGTATTTTGTACTACTTTTTTCCGTGCTCCCCCAACGAAATATCATTAGTCGTGACCAATTGAAGCAGGTCATGGCGAAAAAAAAAATTTCCGTCGTCTTTCGCAAACGTCCTCAAACTGCATAATTACCAAAAGTTTGTATGGTAAAAGAATTATCTGGTCAGATTTACTTGAAACTTAGTATTAAGGCGTTACCCCCACTTGTAGCGCAAAAAAGGCCTTTTTCATGAATTGTTTTAAAGAGAACTACAAAACTTTTTTAATCGATCAATATACCATCTTAAAGAACACATCTTGAAGAACTTTCAGTAATTTTTTTATTGAAAAATATTGTATTGTTTAGTGGCAAATGGCCGTCAATGAAATAATGTTTTTATATACACGGTTTGCGGTGACCAACATTGCAGCAAAGTGGATCATCTGAAAAAAAAAATGCGGATGGATTTAGTCAAATATAAGTATAAACTAGTCTTTAACCGAAGGATTTTAAAAAATATTCATTTTTTACAAAATGGCGGACAGTCAAAGTTAATAGTTCGATTTTACCGAAAAAAAACGGCCGTTTTTGGCTATAAAACGGCCATTTTTTTGCGAAAAAAATTGAACGATTAAAGACTACATTTTTATGTATTAAATAAGCCTGCAAAATTTCAAGAAGATCGGTTCATTAGTGTACGAGTAATCTTGGTCACCGACTTTAGAAATGCCATTTTGAGAAAAACGCTTTTAAAGTTTCAATTTCCGGTCGTGTACACAACGGATTCTTCTCTTTCAATGCTCATATCTCAGTCAATTTTGTTCGGATCGACTTGAAATTTTCAGGACATATTGTCAGATACGTATGCATAAAAAAAATGCAATAAAAAAATCGATTTTTTCAAAATCGCAAGTGGGGGTAACCCCTTAATGAAACACCTATTTTTTAATAGAAATTCACATACAGCGTTTTTACAAATTCACCCCCTGAGGCGAGAAAAGGGGTGGCAAAGTTTGTGTGGAAAATTAAAAAAATCTGCTTAGCAGATGTACTTGAAACTTAGTATTAATGCTCTTCAACATACTTAACCCTAGAACTACAAATTCATTTTTTCTATCTTTAAACTACAAACCGCGGTAAATATTTACCCCACGCGTTTCTTTTTCGTAAAATTGTTCTGAAAGCAGTAATGAGACTAGTAAGTGCATGAATCTCTTCGTTTTTTTATACAAAGGAGAATGGTGAAAAGCAAATTCAATTTCATTAAAGTTCAGTCAGTGAAAAATCGATTTAAATACCTGATAATGCAAAGAAACAGCCAAAACGTCATTTTGCAAACAAAAATTCATATCTTTTGTTCTAATCAACCGATTTTCAAATTTCAAACGCGGGTGTAAAGAGGACACATCAGGCTTCTAGAAAAAAAAGTATCATCGCGTTTTTTTGCCAAAAAAGTCTATTTATTTGAGCCTCTGAAAATGCAAAACAATTGGGAGCTGATATATGGAAAAAATCAATGAAAAAGCCATGAAATATTGGTTTCCAAGTATACTTGTTTGGTTTCTGCTATGCGAAATATGGAAAAAAAGAGAAATTTGATACTTGCAAATATTGAAAAATTGAGTTATTATGATCCTCTGGCAGTCTCGGATTGCATCAAAGTTTTCGTCAGTGCTCATTCAATCGTATGTTTCCGCCATTATCTGCCACAAAATGAAATACGTATCAATTTTTTTCGCTTCCCCCATGTATGGGTACGTAAAATATGAAAATCATCGCCGAAAATGATGTCTCCAATGCTTTACCATAAAATAACCTTATAATACTTGAAATAAATGTGTATCAGCAAGAAACAGAAAATCAACTTACCTACACAAGACACTAACGGGATGAGCTACAAACCGGGGTAGATATCAACCCCACACGCGCTTCACGTCTTCACTCCGTCGCAGGAAACAAAGAACTGAGTGCGCTCCCGACTTGACTCTACTGTTAGAACCTTGAACTGAATTATGGTGCAGGTCCAGTGTCGATATTTTCACTGATTAACTTAGGAGCGTAGTTCGAAGTTCGCCTGGGGTAGATATCTAGGGTGTAGTTCCGAAAAGCCCATACCGCTTTCTTCTTTGAAATTTTGTATACTTATGTATTTTAACTCACTGAACACAAATATTATAATTAAAATTAGCGCAAATTTGATTTGCAAGATAAAAACTGAAAAAAAAACACGGATTTTTGTAGTTTTTAAATTGTATTTCAACAAATATTGATCGTAGAGGAAAATGTCTTGTATAAAAGTTATAGACCATCAGAAGACTGATAATTTATGTTCTATACAAGTTTTGTCTTAAATCATTATTTTCCAAGCAAATGGGATAATACTCCAATAAGTATATTTTGCTAAACTCTATTGGTTTCGATGTTATCCAAGGTGCCCAACAAACTCACCCCAGTGTTCTACGCACCCCGCGATTCCACACACCCATTCGAGGTGCCCTGCGCCCACCCCAGTTAACTACACACCTCACAATTCAACATACCCGAGTTTGTTTTGATTGCTGTTTGTGTTTTTTTTTATTTGGGTTTATCTGGGGACATATGCAGTAAAGTGCGTAAGTAGATAATATCGAAACTAATGGAGTTTAGCAAAATACACTTATTGGAGTGTTGTCTCATTTTCTTGGGAAATAATGATTTAAGACAAAATTTATACAGAACATAAATTATCAGTCTTTTGATAGGCCACAACTTTCGTAGAAGACATTTTCCTCTACGATCAACATTTGTTGAAATAAAATAAAAAACTATACAAATCCGTTTTTTTTTCAGTTTTTATATTGAAAATCAAATTGGCGCTAATTCTAATTGTCATTTTCGTGTTCAGCGAGTCAAAATACTTAAGTGTACAAAATGTCAAGGAAAAAAGCGGTATGGGCTTTTCGGAACTTTATCCGATATCTACCCTGGTTTGTAGTTCTAGGGTTAATAAAATACGTATTTCAGCGTTTTTGAAATTCAACCCCTAAACGAAAAGAGACGGCGAAGTTTGTACGGAAAATAAAAACAAGTGCGAGTCGGGCCTCGCTCTGTTAGGGTTCCGTACATGTGACCCATTAATTTTTCCCATTAATTTTTTCCAACTAGATATTCAATTGGGTAATGCTTTTTTTCTGTCTTAGTTCTTAGGTAGTACCAAACTGAAACCATATGGATGAAAACTGAAACTGAAAACATTAAATATATTATTGTTATTTAAATATCTACAATATGACTTATTTTTGGAGTCGGTACCAGCCAATTACCAATATTGTCCCATTTTTCGCAGAATACGAGGAGGCGACGAAAAATTAATGAAATATGAGACATTCCACGTCACTTCAGGCATTAAAAAAAACTAACTAAAAAAAACTAAACTAAAAAAAATTCTGACGTTTTTTCTCGTTGATTACCATTTTTTAACATTTTTCCATTCAAATGGCTGTATCTTTGGCAGGATTTGACGTATTTACATTCGTATAAAACGAAAATGTGCGTCTTTTTCTAGCCTACCAGTAAAAATTAATTTAGATTTTATTGAGCAAGTCGAGCGTTCGTTTCAGGTCAAAATGTGCCAAAATATTTTTTTTCTCACGGAAAGACACTCCGAACGTGCCCGGAACGGACGAACAGACAGCAGAGTGACAGCAATAGAGTTCCGTTTTGTTCTTTGGGTACGGAACCCTAAAAATCAGGTCAAATTTACTTGAAACTTTGTATAACTGCTCCTAAACACAATTAATGAAATTTCAGCGTTTCTTGAAATTCAATCCTTGAGGGGAAAAGAGGGTAGTAATTGGTAAACATGCCGTTTGAGGATTTTTCCGAAACGCTACGGGAAAATTGTATTTCGCCATGATGTTGTTTATTCCATTGTAGTAAGCGATATCTCGTCGGGGTGGCTGACATTTCCCATTAATTCCGTAAGTTATGGGGTTTTGAAGTTTGCGGAAACGTGGGACAAAATAACGGGATTGCGGACATTTGAACACCTATATTGGGAGTGGGGAGTGGGGGTTTGTGAAAGACACCTTCCTGAGTACAATGTGTGTGTGTGTCGATCATGACTGATACACACACACACACACACACACACACACACACACACACACACACACACACACACACACACACACACACACACGCGCGCGCGCGCGCGCGCGCGCACACGAACACACACACGAATACACACACACACACACACACAAACACACAAACACACACACAATCACGCGCGCGCGCGCACACACACACACACACACACACACACGCGCGCGCGCACACACACACACGAACACACACGAACACACACACACAATTTCACACACACACACACACACACACACACACACACACACACACACACACACACACACACACACACACACACACACACACACACACACACACACACACACACACACACACACACACACACACACACACACACACACACACACACACCCAAACACGCACGCACACGCACGCACACGCACACGCACACACACACCCAACACACACATATTTTCTCCCTCGTTTCCGCAAACTTCAAAACCCCATAACTTATGGAATTGATCGGAAATGTCAGCCTCACGGAAAAAAAGAAACAACGAAAATCACAGTATAAAACGCATAAAAAACAGGGTGCCATATTTCATTTTACATTAAAATAGAGTAATGTAAATCCTGTCCTACAAAAATGACGAATTTTCCTGAGATTTTTACAGTTGCACTGGCTAATATACAGTTCGGTATAGTGAATACATCAGTGTTTTCAGTACAAATATTCAACTGTAAAATTTACATGAGATCACTGATTTTTATACTGTACGCAAACTGCAAGGGTTACATTGTACACTGTATTCAGTACATAGTGATTCATCAAATTGTACAGCGTGGCACTGTAGTTTTACTCTTCTTTCGACAGTTCGTGACGTAATCTGTGCACCCTGAGATTTTTACAGTTACACTGGTTTATTTGCAGTTTGATATTGTGAATACATCAGTGATTTCAGTAAAAAATATTCAACTGTAAAATTTAAATGCGATCACTGATTTTTATACTGTACGCAAATGAGGCACGAGGTGAGGCACGAGGCCAGGACACAAAGGATTGCCAGTTAGTAGTGCGTGGTTGATGGGACGCGGACATCGAAATTTGTGCGACAGAATTCAAGAAATTATAAAGAAAGAGAGAATTATTTACAAAAAGGTACGTTCTTGCGTATGTGACTGATTTTTTAATATTTTCTATACATTTTTTTCAAACTTCTTTTATGGATAAACTTTTTTTTGGTGTGGCCACTTAAACTCTGTCGGTATAACTGGCGCATTCATTGTACATTATACAGATTAACCAACTGTCAAATTACAAGTTTAGTTAGATTTATATTACAGTGTTGAACTGTCAAAATTTACTTTTGATCACACTGTATTTTGGACTGTGTGTTCCAGTAAAAGATACAGTAGAGCGATTCGAGTCCAAAGAGGACAGTGTAGGAACTGTAATAATTTACTTTGTGCACACTGTATTTTGAGCACTGTGTGTCAGTAAATATCGCTGTGCAATCGCTTGAGTCCAATGCGAACTGTGTAGCCCCTGTATTTTGTACTATTTCTTTTTTTCCGTGCTCCCCCAACGAAACATCATTAGTCGTGACCAATTGAAGCAGGTCATGGCGAAAAAAAAAATTTCCGTCGTCTTTCGCAAACGTCCTCAAACTGCATAATTACCAAAAGTTTGTATGGTAAAAGAATTATCTGGTCAGATTTACTTGACACTTAGTATTAAGGCGTTACCCCCACTTGTAGCGCAAAAAAGGCCTTTTTCATGAATTTTTTTAAAGAGAACTACAAAACTTTCTTAATCGATCAATATACCATCTTAAAGAACACATCTTGAAGAACTCTTAGTAATTTTTTTATGAAAAATGTTACATTGTTTAGTGGCAAATGGCCGTCAATGAAATAATGTTTTTATATACACGGTTTGCGGTGACCAACATTGCGGCGAAGTGGATCATCTGAAAAAAAAATGCGGATGGATTTAGTCAAATATAAGTATAAACTAGTCTTTAATCGAAGGATTTCAAAAAATATTCATTTTTTACAAAATGGCGGACAGTCAAAGTTAATGGTTCGATTTTAACGAAAAAAACGGCCGTTTTTTGGCTATAAAACGGCCATTTTTTTCGAAAAAAAATCGAACGATTAAAGACTACATTTTTATGTATTAAATAAGCCTGCAAAATTTCAAGAAGATCGGTTCATTAGTGTTCGAGTAATCTTGGTCACCGACTTCAGAAATGCCATTTTGAGAAAAACGCGTTTAAAGTTTCAATTTCCGGTCGTTTACACAACGGATTCTTCTCTTTCAACGCTCATATCTCAGTCAATTTTGTTCGGATCGACTTGAAATTTTCAGGACATATTCTCAGATACTTATACTTCAAAAAATGCAATAAAAAAAATCGATTTTTTCAAAATCGCAAGTGGGGGTAACCCCTTAATGCTTCGACACGTGTTCCTTAATGAAACATTTCAAGAGAACATTTCATTAAGGAGCATTCAATACAAGTCTACGGGATCGAAGTTGCGGGCAGAAACCTAGTCTATATATAAATATGATCCAATCTGATCCCACGCGAAAGACAGATTGATGTGGTATCTAGCCCCCGAAGAAAAAGGGCACCGTGTAAAAAAAGTCTTGATTTTCCACACACACATATATATATATATATATAAAATGTGGAAAGAGTCAAGAACGATTGGATTATACTCCATTTGATGGATCACTAATGTCTCAATAGCGAGGCATTTCTACCTGCCATGTATCATGCACCTCAAGGAATTTCGCCACCGCGTCCTTTGTATGCTCGTAAACGCGAGAAGAATGTACGCGCACAAGAATAAGACGCATCCCTTGGAAGTTTCACCCTCCGACCCCCTCGGGCCTCTTTGCAGCCCCTCGTCGTCCTCACTCGGTCTTCATCGAATCGTGAAAGAAAAGAGGACGAAATGGAGATACCCTATAAAAATGTCGCCAGCAGGTTCAATCCAAAAAGCGTAGGGAGAATGGAAAAGGTATAGAGATAGGTGAAGAAAAAAAAAACGAAGAAATAACGTCTCTTACAATTCTCGCGGATTCCCAGGCGATTACATCTGTTAGGAAGCCTCGTTGGTCGCCCTTGGAGGGTGGCCATTGTACGAGGCGCGTCCCTACGGTCAACCATATAGGATAAAAAACATACGCGCGTTCACCAATATCCGTGCAAGATCCTTCCATGTCCTGGCGTCTAAGGGTCGAGAGCCTGCCGAGTCAAAAGGGCGCAAGTGGAAGCTGTCTCGAGTGATAGAAGACGAGGAAGGGAGACTCGTGGCTCCCAGGATTCGACGGAATGCTCCTTATGGGCTCCGGGAAAGTCAATAGCCAATGAGAGTTAGAGAGAGAGAGAGAGAGAGAGAGAGAGAGAGAGAGAGAGAGAGAGAGAGACCCCCCCGTTCTCACATGTGTGAATTCTCCAAGCTCTGAGTTTCTTTTTCTCGTTCGCAGGGGTTGAATGAAGATCTCACGTATGTGGGCGCACAGGCGAGGGTGAAGTTTGACGTGTCCTGCACGAGAGAGAAACGTACGGAAGGGCCCTAAGGCCGAGAAGGGGGAGAGGGAAAGAACGAAAGAAGAGAGAAGGGGCAAGGGTGTGTGTTTGTTTATTTATATTGTTTATATTTATATATACAATATATATATATAGAATTTATAAATGTAAATGTGATTAATATTTATTTTTTATTATTCATTTTTCTATAACAATGCCGGGGGGAACGAAAATTCGTACGCGTGAAGTTTTCACTAGGGCATAATAACTTTATCAGCCAATTGATACCTCTTTCGATCTCTCATCACTTTAGTTTCGTTTTCTACGAACATTTCCAAATCATTGCAAGGCGCGTATTAATCCAATATTCATATTGTATTATTTTTGCTTTCGATTTTTAAATTCTTTTCGCGATTAAAAAAAAAATAACAATTTTGTATCATTTTAAGGGTAAGTTTTCTCGTTATTTTTTTATCAGATTTAATTTAATTATCATACACAAAGTTTTAATTTAATTTAAAAGCAAACACATACCTTTGCATCTCTGTCTCTCCTTTCGTATATACAGGGTGTCCCAGAACTGATATTATTCCCTGAAATAGGGAGTTGGGGGTGAAATTCTGAGTGGATTGATTTAAGCATGTAGCGGTCTCAGATCAACCCCTGAATTATTATTAATTTTAAAAGGCGGGCCAATCAAGTGCGTACCAGCCAGCGTACGTCGGTGAGCGATGCGCACGTGTAGCGGTGGCTGGCGAAAGCACCGAACCTACCGGCGCCACTACACGCGTGTATCGCTCACCGACGCACGCTGGCTCATCGGGCGCACTTGATTGGACCGCCTTTAAAAATTAATAATAATCCAGGGGTTGATCCGAGACCGCTGCATGCTTAAATCAATCCACTCTGAATTTCACCCCCAACCCCCCGTTTCAAGGAGTACCATCAGTTCTGGGACACCCTGTATATATATATATATATATATATATATATATATATATATATATATATATATATATATATATATATATATATATATATATATACAAACCGTTCTCCAAGTATGAGACAAAATAAAGCATCGCAATTCTGATTTAAAAAACCGACAAAAAAATTAACCAGAAAACTTTCCCTTAAAATGATATAAAATAGTTTTGAAACTTTTTAAAAGCGCGAATATAATTCAAAAATAATCAAAGTATGAATTAAATTGATACGAGCCTTGTAATGATTTGAAAATATTTGTAGAAAATGAAAATAAAGTAATAGGAGAGATCGAGAGAGATATTAATTGACTGATAAATTTATCATGGCCTAGTGAAAACTTCAAGAGTATGCATTTTAGTACCCATCGTCATTGTTATAGAAAAATGAATAATATAAGATATATATGTACATTAAAAAGCATTGCAAATCATAGCATATCATAGTATATTATTAAAGTCATCACCAAATCATTATATATGATAAAAAACCATAGCAAATGAGAATAAACAATAAAAATGGTAGTAAAACGTTAGAATTAATAGTAAATGATTAAAAATCATATTAAATCATTTACAATTATAATGAAATATTAAAAATTATGCTGTATCATTGAGTCCATATCCACTCATTAGATATAGTACGGTGCCATGGAAAATGGAAATAAACCATAAAAAGTTAGTAGTAAATCATTACAAACCAAAGTGCATGATTGAAAATCACAGTGAATCGTCAGAAATGATACTCAATCATTTCAAATCACAGTGAATCATTGTAGTCTATACCAACTCATTAAATATGGTACAAAACCCTAGGAAATAGGAATAAACCATAAAAATCGTAGAAGGTCATTGAAAATCATAGTAAAACATTAAAAATCATGTGAAATCATAAAAAAATATAATGAAACATTAAAAATAATACCAAATCATTAAAGTTCATACCAACCCATTTGATATATTCCAGAAGCATAAAAAATGGTAGTAAATCATGAAAAATCATAGGGGATTATTAAAAATCTTAGTAAACCATTGGAAATTACAGTGAATCATTGAAAATGATACTAAATCATTATACGTCAATAAAACGTGTACTAAATCACACATAGTCATAACAAATCGTAAGAGATAAAATGAGAAATAGATACACAGCGGAAAAGAGACAGAAAGACAAAGAGAGTGAGAGAGAGAGAGAGAGAGCGGCAGCGAGTGAATGAGAGAAGAGAAGGGCGAGAAGGGCACGGTAGTAGGGGCACCCCTCCAATATTTGCCGGAGGTGGGCCAGCACAACCGCACTGCCAAACCCAAACAAAACGTTTTTATTTACGAACTCCGGAGGGGGCATGTGCGTCCCATGCGGCCCTTCGTACCTTTTATCTCCTTCCTCCTCCTTATTTTCCCTTGTGGGAATGCGCGCGCGAGAATCAAACGCAGGCGGGGGCAGAGGACTATTCTCGAAAGACTGAATGGAGAGTGAACGAGGCGCGAAGAGCGATGGTTACCAAAAAAAAAGGAAGAAAAAGGAATTGAAAAGTCTTTTTCTGCCCGGATCTTCAGAATCGACGAAGGGCGAGCAGTCCACGAGACGCCTCGACCTGCCGAAGGCATGCACCAAAAAAATAGGGATAAAAGGGGGCTTTCCCACCGTGTTGTCCTTTGAGGACGAGCGCGCAAACGAGACGCGAAATGACTTTCGCGACAAGTGTCATTGTCCCTGGGGTGCAACTGTTAAATTTATATGGTGCAACTTGCAGGTCACTTTTTTCACCCCCTCGCGTGTATCCTGGCCCTTAGCAGCCGTCGTCTAAAAAAAAAACCCTCCCAACCTGTTGGCGCGAGGTTCGCGCGCGTTGCCACTTTCTTTCTTTCCTTCTTTTCTGGGGCCATTGGCACCTTGCCGACTTTTGATCTCTCATGCAGGTCAAAGGGCGACAAATTTTGTGAAGGAAACGAGTTCTTTCCTGAACAGCCTGTAAACACGGAACCCGTGATAAGACATTGGCATTCTACTTTTTTCGTTGTTGGTATTATTGCCGATCTTCTACTCTTACCGATCTTCTACTATTATCGATCGTTTACTATTACCGATCTTTTAGCGTACCGATCTTCTACTATTACCGATCTCCCACCTATAGTAGAAGATCGGTAGTACTATAAGATCATCGATATTCTACTATTGCCGATCTTATACTATTACCCATATTATACTATTACGATCTTCTACTATTAGCGATCTTATACTATGACTGATCCTCTGCTATTACCGATCCTCTACTATTACCGATCTTCTACTGTAACCGATCTTCTACTATTACCGATCTTATACTATTACTTATCTTATACTATCACTGATTTTATACTATTACCGATCTGATACTATAGCCGATCTTCTGCTGTTGCCGATTTTCTCCTATCACCGATCTTCCACTATTACCGGTCTCCTACTGTTACCGATCTTTTACTATAACCGATCTTCTACTGTTACCGACCTTATACTATTACCGATCTTCTACTTTTACCGATCTTCTACTATTACCCATCTTATACTATTACCCATCTTCTACCGGTACGGATTCTCGTCAAATGCCAAGGCCAAAAGCGTCAAGAGAATTGCACTTTTTGAACTTACTTGATCATCACGAATATCAAATGTGCAGTGGTGGGACACAATTACTAAGCCCTTCGTCAAACGTTTCTCAACCCTTATCGTCTACAGACAATAAAATGCACACTGGTTAGTTCACAGTTTTGATATTTTTTTTGTCCGTCGAGCCACCCCTTAAAATTTTTTGCCCCGGTCACTTTGTTATTAGAAGTAAGGGGAAACTATTTTCAATTGTAATCTATTAAAAAACCTAGTTTCTGTCTTTTCTGAACGTGTACATGTATATATATTAGGGTGATTCGTTTCAGGGTAACTTTTTTTCTGACCCATCGTGCCCGAAAACCTTTAGTTGGTACCCAAAAACGAAGTTTCGTGAAAGGGGGGTGTTGTCAAAAAATATTTAGAGGTCGCGAATCAAAATTGAAGGTTTCCCATTTGATTAACATTGAAAAAAATGTTTTTCTCATTATTAGTGTTACCACTCCGCGAATTTTGATATCGCGATATTTTCCAAGTGGGTTCTCATAGGAAATATGATACTTTACAATAAAGTTCCTTGAGCCATGTCCGTAAATTCAACCGTTCCAGCGGTATCATTATTTCAAGTGAATATTGTATGAAAATATCTATTTGAACGGCTGTAACGCCTAACAATAAGCTTTTAGATATATCGAAAAAAATTCAGATTTGAACTTTGTAGAGAAAGTAATTTTCTACAAAAAAAGTCTTATAAGCTGAGCCCGAAAATTCAATTCTTTCTCAGCTATAGGTGGATGAAGTAAAATAAATAGATTTTTTTTATTTAAAAAAAATCTATTTATTTTAAACCTAATAGCTTAGGCGTTACAGCCGTTTGAATAGATATTTTGCACAATATTCACTTGAAATAATGATGCCGCTGAAACGGTTGAATTTATGGCCATGGTTCAATAAACTTTATTGTGGAGTATCATATTTCCTACGAGAACCCACTTGGAAAATATCGCGATATCAAAATTCACGGAATGGTAACACTAATAATGAGAAAAACATTTTTTTCAATGTTAATCAAATGGGAAACCTTCAATTTTGATTCGCGACCTCTAAATATTTTTTGACAACACCCCCCTTTCACGAAAGTTTGTTTTTGGGTACCAACTAAAGGTTTTCGGGCACGATGGGTCGAAAAAAAAAGTTGCCCTGAAACGAATCACCCTAATACATATACATGTACATATGAGGAGTATACATATATATAAGACGCTGCGGCATCTCTTGATATATATATACTCCTCTTAAGGGGCTATACCAGTGTGACATTTAAAAAAATCGATTTTTTTGCCTTTTTCGACAGTTTATACTTTTACGAATATCATTATCATTTATATAATTTATATAAATATCATTTTATCTTGCAAACATCGATAGTTAAATCTTTAAAGGCGTTTTTTCTCGAGATGAGATTTTTCAAATTTGCTGACATTGTAACTCAAAGAGCAATTATCCGATTGACTTGAAATTTGAACTGAGTACTCTTGAATATATTTACTGTACAATGACGTAGGATATTTTTGATTGGATGAAAATTGACGATTTGGCATTGAAAAAAACGACCATTTTATAGGCAAGAAAACAGACTTTTTTTTCATAACTACGCCATTTTGTTAGATTTCGATATTTTTCGAAAATCCTAGGTCATTGTACAGGAAATACCTTCAAGTTTAACGACATTTTTCCTTTTTCGGTTTCATCTACTCAATCGGCTGGAATCATGTCAGCAGTGGAGGAACTTTTTTTTCGCGCTCTGAAGGCAGTGCAGAGTCGCTTGGATCTCAATATTTTTCTATGAAAAAATTATGTAATATAGGTCAAATATAGCTAAATATATTCTTAATTTTCCGAAACATTTAATTGAGTACTTTGCTTCCAAAAAATTCCCGAAAATCACCCGAATTTCCAGCGTTCACACTGGTCTAGTCGCTTAAAATGAGAAACCCCTCATGTATATGTAATCGCTTAATTCGGTGGAAAAATAAAACAAACTTTTTCTTCAAGCACGTTAGCTTATGAGATGTGATATTCGATCTTGTGCGGGTCGGTGACGTTTCCGATATTTACTTATGTGACTTTTTCCTCTTGTATGCATCTCTCTCTCTCTCTCTCTCTCTCTCTCTCTCTCTCTCTCTCTCTCCCCGCCCCTCGTTCACCGATTCGCAAAACCATAATTGACGATCGTTGTTCGCGGTCCTCGTACTTCTCGTTACCTTATCCTTTGCGTTCGACTGTTCTCCCTCCGCTCGCGGAGCAGGTGGATCGTGACCAGATTGCACGTACCGACAATTTTATCCGAATGCATGCGAGATATCCCGGCATTCGCTTCATTCATATGTCCGTGTCTCTTTTCTTGCTCATCTCTCTTTCACGGGACTTTTTTTTGCCCGCTTGCCGTACATCGTGCCTCGCTCCAACAGATTTTTACTCTCCTCCAATCTTTCACGTTAACTCGTAGCCCTTACTTGTTCAGCCCCGATTGTTCAACGCATCAAACCCAGAGGCTTTTTTCCCTGTGATCGTTCAGCACCGCGAGAGATGCGATCGCGATTTTCGATAAAATGCGCGATATTTAAACTCTGCGCAGAGAATACGAGAAAGAACGGTTTGACCCTGGCTCATCGTCTCGGCAAAATTTATAGATATATTTTCGTATGATTATAGGGTGGATCACGAGAAGTTAAACATTTCGCGATCGAGAAATTGAACTGAAAAATGTTACGCAGGGCCGAAAAAAGGCAATTTTCAGTTTTTTTAAATGGGAGTATCTGCATGACGAGGTTGGAATATTACGCACAATTGATACAGAGTGTTGCCTAGCAGGAGGTTTTTTTTATAGACAAATATTGATAAACAATCGAGATATTATTATTGAAACAAAGTTGCTGCATGGCCTATCGGCGTAGCTGCTTCTGACTACTAGGCTCATCTGAAAAAAAATATTATGTGCTTTTAGTATAATAATAAAACTTTCGTATGACCAGATTGAAATTTTGGAATTTACGAAAATGGCAAGGTGTATAAAAAAAGGTCGATTTTCGACAAAGAAAACAATTTCAATCATTCCTTATTCACAAATAAATGGGAATTTTGTATACTTTGTTTTATAACAATTAAATACCGCGTTTATTACCCGTCTTGACTAAATCTCCGTTTTACTAATTTTTCGTATGTCAAGATCATCTCAAGGTCAAGATAGATCATCGGATTGTACACACACACACGCGCGCGCGCGCGCTCATTCAAACACACACACACACACACACACACACACACACGCACGCACGCACGCACGCACGCACGCACGCACGCACGCACGCACGCACGCACGCACGCACGCACGCACGCACGCACGCACGCACGCACGCACGCACGCACGCACGCACGCACGCACGCACGCACGCACGCACGCACGCACGCACGCACGCACACACACACACACACACACACACACACACACACAACAGACACATATATATATATATAAGGGCACACAATAAGAGTTTTTGACCGAATCTCGATTGATCTCAAATCGCTTCGCAACGACCTAGCTCTTCGTGTATAAATCCCGACACGGGACCTTTGATTTACGATCAACGCGCTCCATGGAAGGAACCCTCTGATTCTTTTGTCTCGAGACTCTTCCCTATCTCCCTCTCTCTTTCCCTGTTCCATGCAAACACACACATTCCGCCTAATTTCTACGATATTTCTTGCACTTTTTTCCATTGAAGTCGATTTCCTGGAATATTAGGTTTGTAGTACTGGGATTTTTCAGACAATAATTAATAATATTATCCATAATCATAATAATAGCAATAGTTTATTAGTGCATATATATATATATATATATATATATATATATATATACACAAACAAATCCTATAAAAAAAATATAATTCACCAATTTGCAATTCTATTATATATATATATATATATAAATATATATATATATATATATATATATATATATATACATAATATAATTACAATTTGGTGAATTATATTTTGCAATAGTATATTATATATGAAGCACTAGAGAATATACTTCCCTGCGTTAGGCGTATGAATAAGTTCTTGTCGTTTTTTCATGAAAGTATTTATTTATTTACTCCAAATCAAGATATATTTTAATCGGAAAAATTCTCTCCGTTTGCTTCCGAACATTTCCCTCACCTGTTATACACATGGCCAATTCTTTGACGGTAAAAAGATAGTGGTTTTGAGTCGATAACGTCGGCAGTGGAGTGTTTTTTTTACTTCATCGAACGTTTTGAAGTGGCTATCGGGCAAATAATGTTGGAGTGATTGGAACAAGTGAATTCCGATGGAGCCGAGTCTAGTGAATACGCCGAGTGTGGCAAAATTTCCCAGCCCACCGAATCTGAAGCGTCTCTGGTCCTTCTTGGTGTGCGTGGTCTGACATTGTCATGCAGCAATACCACCGGTATAGGACCTTTGCCTGTATAACGCCGTTTTGAATTTTGCCGAGCTTTTTTAAAAGACTGGAAATGTCTTGTTGGGTAATTCCTGATGTAGCAGCAAGCCTCAATTGCGTTTGGCAAGGATCTTTGTCCCGTAACTGCTCCAAATACTCGTTTTCAATTTTTTGTTGGTCCTCTCCGGAACCCTTGAAATTAACATGTGGCTTATACAGTGCCTAATATGAGCGTTATTGCAACTCATTTGGCTCATTGTGCTCACGATGTATATTTTGAGGTTATGTTGAGCTGTTGGTCCGGGAATATAGTCTACTAGGTTGGTATGGTATGACACCAGACCTGGAGGGAACATTTTTTGGTAAAATTTTGAATACAGCTGTTTTTATTCTCAGGCCGAGAACTGAATTATAGATACACCTAATATATATTGGAATTGAAGTATAATTGGAAAATATAATTGACTAAATTAACGACTTAAGTAAACTTAACCACTTAGTTTAATGTAATTGACTGAAGCACTTTTATATACAGAGTGAGGCACATAAAGTGTTACAAAGCAATAGCACTCAAACTATTGATCATATCCAAAAATGGTTGCCAAAAGTTTCAGTGTTCGGAAGGCCGTCATACTGGACCACCCGAATTTTTTTTATTGGTGGAGTCGCTGAAGCTGCGTCAAGGTCATGTCCACTTTTTTAAATGCAACCATGTATTTTTTCGATAACATTATTACCGATTTTAAGACGAATTCAGCGATCTACAACACAAGTTCATTCTAGTCACGCAAAGTATGAAAATAGTCGAAAAATCGAAAAATATCGGAATAATCACTTTCAAAGGATCCACTAACCTTGGTTTGGGTCTACCTACAGAAGATGCTAGAAGTGATAACCCTCGACTCGGCCCATAAAAAATAGGGTGATCCAGTATGACGGCCTTCTCGAACACTGAAACTTTTGTCTGAAACATTTTTGAGTGCTATTGCTCTGTCACACTTTATGTGCCTCACCCTGTATATTACAACTGTTATTATTATTATTGAAGGAACATAATTTAAGATTTCAAATGACAAAATACATGCAGGTATTTATTCGCGGTACATATTTAAATATACCCCCCCCCACACACACACACACACACACACACACACACACACACACACACACACACACACACACACACACACACACACACACACACACACACATATATATATATATATATATAATAAAAATACTTACATGCATTGGTTATAATTAAATTTATTATAGATTTTTTGAAAATAAATGTACTAAATGAATAGTAAGTACATATAAAAACAAACCGTAATCCACTATAGTGACTTACGATTAAAAAAATGAAAAGCATAATTGAATTAATCGCGAGAGGGGGGGGGGGGGGCGTTGCATTGAGACACGATAATCGGTATTCCGCTTCTCGGCCAAAATCATGCACGAATCGTTTCGACAAAAAAAAACGATCGAGCGTTCGCGTTCGAGCAACGCAGAAGAACTCGTTCACGCCCTCAAGCGATTTAACGAAGCCCATACAGCCGAGCTGCGCGCGACGTGAAATCGTTTCACGGCTACCGCGCTTTTATATATTCGAGTTTATGCCGATCTTCGTACTGATATCGTTCACTTTACGACAAATCGAGGGCCACTCGTTCCTCGCTCCCTGGATTCTCACTCGATGCGGCTATGCGCGATTTTTCGACAAGATCGTTCCGATATACTTCGTGGACTGTTACCTTTTGCAATATTAAATTAAATTTTATCTTTTTAATTTAATATTGAATATTGAGGATATAAGAAATTTTTTTATTTTGAATTGAATTCGATTTGAAACTGAAGATATAAATATAAAAATATATGTGAATATTTAAATTGGGTATATAAATATATAAACATATAAATGAAACTTTAAACTGAAATATTATAGTCTTGCTTAAATATTTGAAATGTAAATTCATTTTTTATTCAATATTGAATGTTGCGATTTAAAATCGAATATTGTGAATATTTTTCGCAATATATACATTGATGTGCAATGAAAATGAAGATACGGATTTATTGAAGTATCAAATGAAGTTTGTTTAGGCTTGTTTGGTCTTGGGTATTTGAAAATTTTCACCATGAATCTGTGCGTTTGTGGTTAATTGCTGGTTTTTTTTTATTAATGTTGTAAAATTCCAAATAATCTTATTTTTTAAAATACTTTGCATACAAATCCGATATCAACAATAATAATAATAAAATCACCGTTGATATTAAAAAATGATAATAATAACATCAACAATACTGAGTACATTAATAAAAATTAATTTATCGATAGAAATAATAAAACTAGTAAAACGACGAAGTTTTTTTTAACCTACCAAAATTGCCATATTTTTACTATATGGAGATCTATAATTTCCCGAGCAGCACTCTCTCCCCCCTCTGCGTTTGACACTGTTTGGCTTGTAAATCCAAAATAATTAATAAAATAGCGGTCTTATGGAAGTAATAGTAAAAAAAAGTGCAATAGTGTATGGATCCGAAATTTGCAGGTGGGAGAGAAGCGGGGTGCAGGGGAATAGAAGTCGAAGTATGGAAAACGGCTGCAACGTATCTACTGAAGTAGATAATGACGATGAGGAACGACGGATGGCCAAAAAAAGCCTAAGAGAAGAAATAAGAGCAAATATAAATGTTAACCCATCGAAATGTGGCCAAGAAATAAAAGAAGCAATGGAAAGTGTTAGTGAGAGGGCAATCTGGCACGCCGTATGGAATGGAAATGTAAGGGATTTCGAAAGAAAAACAGAAAAAGGCATAAAAATGAAAATCAAATAAGACATTCCGCATCAACATACCGCATGGAATATAAATATAGGAAAACAGGTATACTCATGGAAAAAATTTCGGAGGACAAGATGATTAGCGGCGAGTTGAAAGAAACGTGGGTGAGAATAAAATGTGGAAATATCGGGAAGGACGAGAAAAAGGGTATGCAGACGCCAAATGTAGAATATGCAAGCAGGTAATAGAAAATTTGAGACATATTTTTAAGTGTACGGAAGTTAAGTGAAAACTAAACCAAGAAATAATAAATAAACTTGAGAAACAGTTGGTAAATAGCAGGGGTTAGCATTCGACTAGAAAATAGGCGCGCAACTGAAAATGCAACCGGCGAAGCAATTATGCGATTACATCAGTTACTACTGCTGCTGCCGCTGCTGCTGCTTCTGGTCCTGCTGCTCCTGCTTCTGCTGATACTGTTGTTGATTCTGCTGATCCTGTTCTGCTTCGGCTGCTGCTGCTTGTGCTGCCGCTTCTGCTGTTGATGCTGCTGCTGCTACTACTACTACTGCTACTGCTGCTGCTGCTGCTTCAACTGCTGCTGCTGCTAGTACTACTACTGCTATTGCTGCTGCTGCTGCTGCTGCTTCTACTGCTGCTGCTTCTGCCGCCGTTACTTCTGCTGTTGCTGCTGCTTGTGCTACTGCTGCGGCTGCTGCTGCTGCTGTTCCTGCTGCTTCTGCTGCTTCTACTGCTGCTGCTTCTGCTGCCGTTGCTTCTGCTGCTGCTGCGTCTGCTGCTTCTGCTGATACTGCTGCTGATTTTGCTATTGCTGATACTGCTGCCGATTCTGTTGTTGCTGCTTCGGCTGCTCCTGCTGCTGTTGCTGCTAGTACTACTACTGTTACTGCTGCTGCTGTTGCTGCTGTTCCTGCTGCTTCTGCTTCTGGTAATACTGCTGCTGCTACTACTACTATTGCTATTGTTGCTGCTGCTGTTCCTGCTGCTTCTGCTGCTGCTGCTTCTACTGCTGCTTCTACTGCTGCTGCTTCTACTGCTGCTTCTACTTCTGTTGCTTCTACTGCTGCTCCTACTGCTGCTGCTTCTGCCGCCGGTGCTTCTGCTGTTGCTGCTGCTTGTGCTACTGTTGCTACTGCTGCTGCTGCTGCTGTTCCTGCTGCTTCTGCTGCTTCTACTGCTGCTGCTTCCGCTGCCGTTGCTTCTGCTGCTGCTGCGTCTGCTGCTTCTGCTGATACTGCTGCTGATTCTGCTGTTGCTGTTGCTGCTTCTGCTAATACTGCTGCCGATTCTGTGTTGCTGCTACTACTACTACTGCTACTGTTAGTAATACTACTATTATGACTAACAACTCGCCAAATATATTTGAGCAAAATAATTGCGGTTACCAAATAATATTTTGTTGCGAAAAAATAAAAGGATATAACAACTACGAGTGTTTTTCGCACACCCTTCTATAATAAACAACAAATTCATTGGCACTGCTAAATTTGTTAAAAGTTCTTTTTTTAGTATAAACGATTCAATTGTTGCACAAATGGCAAAAGAGAATTGTGGTGCTGGCTTCGACGATTTACGTTCATCTGAGGATTGAGGATGAAATCGTTGAGGTCGACGATCGAATCTAGGTCGAATCGGCGTTAAATGACCCATAGGATAAATATTCGCGCCGCCCCTGTGGCTTCTGGCACTTGCGGCGGCCGCTCGGTACGTGACACTTGTACCAAAGGATCGAGAAGGCATAAACGATCGAGAGGCTCAAGGACGCTCGACTTGACGAGGAAACGGGAAAAAAAAACCGAATCCCTCGCAGCCTCTGTTGTCGAATCGAAGGATTATTTATCGATTTCAGGCGGGGCGAGCAAACTTTTCGATGATTTTCTTCGAATAAGAGCAATTTCGATTACGATTACGCCCCACGATCTGTATATCGATGTCGATTGCCTCCTCTCGGTCAACACGAAGCTTTTCAACGTACCGTTTTTTTTTTTTTTTTCGTTTTTCTCCCTCGACATCAACTTCAGATTCTTTCGACAAATTTATTCATTCGTCAGCACGAGCAGATGTCGAGCTGGGAGGATAAAAAAATTGTATCGCGGGATTGAGACGAGGAAGTTCCTTTGCCTGTTCGATTTCAAATGTTTCAATAACGAGAGCGTTTTAATTTTTTATTCTTCAGGGGCAGTTTTCTTCTCGTTGAAACTTTTGCTTGACAACTCGATGGAAATGCGTTTCGAATGTTTTTTAACGAAAAATGGCAGTTTTTTTAACATAAAAATATCGTTGCAAATCAATTTAGTGATTTCGTAAAACATATTGAACTAACGGAGAAATTGAGAACTTCAGTGTACCATGTTTGACATTATTTAATCGCTTGCTAATTAAAGAATTTGCTTACTTTCATAAATAAATAAATTGCTTGTTATCAAAATTAGCAGTAGTAGTAGTAGTAGTAGTAGTAGTATTTTATTCCTTGTGTATCGTTTGTTAGGGTGCTTACATAAATGCCCCTCTCTTCTGATTTCCATCAGTTATTTTGCACGGGTTTTCTTCTATCTATCCTAGTCGTTAGGTCTTTAAATTATCTGATGTAATTATATAGTTGCTTTGCCGGTTGCATTTTAAAGCCCCAGGCCACAGTAACGGGTATAAAATCATGTGCGAATATAACAATTTTTTTTATGAAAAAGTGATTCACTTATAAAATTAATTACACATATATTTAGTATGAATAGCAAGGTGTTAGAATTTTGTTTTCGATGTACAAAATGGCCGACTACTAATATTTCCTTTTGTTATCTTTTTTTTAGGCGCTCCGCGGCGTGACATTAAGCATCCACAATTTTTTACCTAGAACAAAAAACAAAAATTCTCGTCAATCTACATTAGAATACCTATAGAAGTACGTACGGAATTAAAAAAATTGTTTTATTCAAAAGTTGTAGGTATTTGAACTTAAGAAATGAATTTTCAGTGAAAAATTTCATTATTACTGCTCATAAAATGAAAAGTTTTCGATTAATTAGAAAATCCGTACGTACTTCTCTGCGAAATGCAATTAGGAACATAACTTTTAAAATTGAAATAAATCGAGTGAAAATTGTTGAAGTTACTTGTCACGCCAATTGGAAAAAAGGTGTTTCGAGAAGTTTCGAGTAGTCGACCATTTTGTACATCGAAAAAAAAAATTTCTAACAGCTTGATATTCATACTAAATAGATGTGTAATTAATTTTTTGAGTGAACCACTTTTTCATACGAATTTTTTTTGTTAAATTCGCACATGATTTTATACCCGTTACTGTGGCCTAAGGCCTTAAGTTGCGCTTTTATTTTCCGGTAAATTTCTGACGCCCTGCTATTTTCCAACCATTGCTCCAGTTTATTTGCCATTTTTTGGTTTAGTTTTCCCTTAACTTCCGTACACTCGCAAATATGTCTCAGTTTTAAATTGCCTGCTTGCATATTCTACATTTGGCGTCTACATACCCTTTTTCCCCGTTTTTCTCATTATTTCCACATCTTATCCTCGCCCACGTTTCTTTTTCTTCTCCGCAAATCATCTTGTCCTCCCAATATTTTTCCATGTGAATACCTGTTTTCCTATGTTTATATTCTTTGCGGTATGTTGACACACCGATTTGGCTCCAATCGTGTTGAATTTTTCTTCAATTTTAATTTGTATGCCTCTTTCTACGTTTACGAGCTTTTATCTAACTTGCTTCGTTTGTATGTCTATCTTTCCCGTTCAGAATTTTCAATCCATTTTTCGGGTATTTGCTGGCATCCGATTTAGCTGAAATTTGGTATACCAATGTAACTTTGGTGACAACGCAATAATATGATACCTTGGAGCTGGTCTGACGATGGAGTTTGGAGGTGGGCAATGCAAATCCTTAATATCAAATGTTAGGACAGTCGAGTTTGTGCTCATTTGTTTTTTTTAATTATAAGCATAATTCATTACACATGATGACGAGATTCTGATAATGGTGGTGAGAGGTAGGAACTGAAATTTTGTAATGGCAAATGGTAGGACAATCGAGTTTGGGCTCATTAAGTTTGTTGACTTGAGCACTATTTATCATTACACTATTATAAAGTTTCTCGTGAAACCTTTATAACGTAAGGCAAGGCTTGGCAAATAAATTAATGAAATCCTAATACGAAAAAGTATAAAATAAAATAAACGTAAAAAATCTTTTTTAAAACATGCTTTTGTTTATAGACTATTGAATTGAAAAATAAAAAGAAACATTTAGTGTATGAAGTTAAATAGTAAAGCTATACAAGAGCCCCATCCTTTGTCACTGATCAAAGGCACCAGCAGTACATACTTAACAAGAACGTACATAAACATAGAACTTTAAACAATTCAAATATTTTCTTAAAAGCTTGAGGCTTGAAACATCATTACACTTGAAATAAAGCCTTGAGCATTTGAGAAAATATTTAATTTTTCAAAAGTTCTATGCTTACGTAAGTTTTATTAAGTATGTACTGCATGCGCCTTTGATCAGTGACCAAGGTTTGTGTTCGTCTGTAGCTTAACACTTAACTTCATACACTAAATATTTTTTTTACTTTATAGTTCAATAGTTTTAACTGAAAGCTAGTTTGTAAAAGATTTTTTATGTTTATTTTTTCTTTCGAGCTCCCTTATATTTCCATTCCATACGGCTTACCAGATTCCCCCCTTACTAACGCTTTCCATTGCTTCTTTTATTTATCGTCCCCATTTTGATGGGTTACCATTTATAATCGCTCCTATTTCTTTCCTTAGGCATTTTCTTAGGCATCTCTCTTTTTTCATTATCTGAAGCGGATACCTTACGGCCCTTTTCCATACTTCGACTTCCATCCACCAAATATAGTTTGTGGTGTTTCTACAAATTCCCATGGCCATTCGAACATCCCTTGCTTCAAATTTTTCTGTTTCCTCCTCTCCCACCCCCAAATTTCGGATCCATACAGAATTCCACTTTTTACTATTACTTTCATTCAGTACAGTCTTCTTTTGTTTTTATTTAAATGATTTCATTATTTTAATGAATTATTTTTTGACTTCTAAAAAGTTCTATACATATGAATGATTCAAATCATGTTCATAATTTATACATCAATCATTTTCCTTATATCATTATACTGCTTCTTAACAATTAAAAATGATTCGACAATACGAATTTTTTTCTTTATAGAACACAATCTTTTTCGTCAAAAATGGTTTTTTTTCGTAATTTGAACAGAAATGTTCAATTTTTCAATAGAAATTCCTTCAATATATCAGAGTCAATTAATGATATTATTTTCTAATTAGAAATCCTTCCATAACAAATTTGATTATAAAGCAATCAAAAAATGGAATAAAAATATTTATTTGGCGACATGTCTCCGCTGGGTTTCGTCCCATTTCCGAGTTATTTCGAAATTTTGGAAAAACAAGATCGCGCACGTGACGGATGAATCATGATCTACCGTAACGATAATCGAATTTCCGATCCTTTGGTGGGCGTGTGACGGGCACGAAGGGCATAACTGAAAGGACTTTTGAACGTTCTTGCCCAAAGGTACAACCGGTACATTATTCTCGCATTAGATCATCGAGTGGAGAAATCCCTTTGTGACGGTATTTCCTTTTTTCACGTGGCGGTGCTGGGGAAAAAGGGTTACGTGAAGGGTTCGCGTGACGTTGCAGGAAAATTTTGGCTCGTGCCTCTGCAGCTTGTCTGCATTATTGCATTATATTGCACCCTCGACGACTACGAGGACAAAGCATCAATATAGTCATAATAATAATAATAATAATAAAATGGTATTCACGAGAATTGCGTGGTTGAGATTTGTCTTTTTCCCAAGGGCCCGGTCGTCCTAAGGATGACAATTGATTCGTGATGGATCGGAATGATATCATACATTGTCAAATATTTTTATGATTATTATTTTTTTATTGTCATTTTTATTGGTAAAGTTCTTTTTATTATTGTTATTAGCGTCATTATTATTATTTTTGGATTCTTGAAAAAAAAAACGGTTTTTTTTATTTATAGAAGTAGTCCTCTAGCTTCAATATTTAAAAAATATTTCATTGTCATTGGAAAAGTTCTTTTCGTTTTTTGTTGTTGTTATTATTAGTGTTATTATTATTATTATTGTCGGATTTGTATAAAAAGATTTTTCTTATTAATAAAATTACTCCTAATATTTTCTAAAATATATTACTTTAATAACAATAATAATAATAATAATTGCCGAAAACAATGTAGAAATTTAATTGAATGAATATATTATGTAACGTCGAGCAATTTTGTAACGTATTACAATCGACTATATATTTTTAATAATAGCGAGTACACAAGCGAGAGCAAGAGAGAGTGCGGAGTCTCCGGAACAGGAGAGGCGCCTGGATATTCTCTCAGGTCCAGGTGATTCTCGCCGCAAAAACCACACACAGTCACGAGCCTTCAACCGGAGACTCCTTTTTTTCGTCCTTTTCGAACCGTCGATCGTCCATGAATTTTCGTCGCTGTCTCTACGCTGTCCTGTGCGTCGGAGACTCGAGGTTTGCACGGTCGTCCGGGGGTCAGGAACATATGTTTCCGAACAATGTGTTTGCGCCCCCCCCCCCGCCCCCTCTCGTACCGAACTCACGATCACCGAATGCGAATTTTTCACTTCTCGACATAATTTCGACAGAGAAGACCATCTTCTATGCTCCAAAAGAAAAAAATAAATGACAATGAAGATGAATTTTCAAAATTTTGTTCGTCTTAGAAAAGATTGATGAATTTGTTCTAATGGAATCTTTGCTTTTTGACCAGCGACTTCGAGCTTTTTTTAGCCAGGTTCTTTGCAGGTACTGCAATTAAATTTTCGTGGTTCGTTATCGTTGCTGTGAAAATTGAGATGATTTTATTTAAAACATGACAATGGCTCATCATTATTATTATTTTTATTATTCCCATTATTATTGGCATTGTTGTTTATATTATTGTTACAGTAAAAAGCGAGAAAATTCATATAAAAATAACAATTTCTATAGCCATTTTTTCATAAAAAGTGGTTTTTTCTCGTCATTTTCAGAGAATTATTACTTTTATTAATAGTGATTCCGTCTAAATATTATCATTAATATTGCTATTGTAGCTTATATTATTGTTGCTGTCAAAATTGAGAAAATTCACATAAAAACGAAAATTACTAACGTCATTTTTCGTAAAAAAATGTTTTTCCTCGTTATTGTAGGAAAATTGTAGTTTTTTATATCGAAATTCCGTAAAAATATTAACATTATTATTGCTGTTGCTGTTTATATTATTATTGCTGTCATAATCGAGAAAATTTATATAAAAATTACAACTATCATCATCATCATCATTGATACTATTGTTATCATTGCTAATATTAATATTAAGAAGATTATTATTGTTGTTTTCGCTTATCATACCGGGAAAACGGCACTATTATCATAAGTAATATATTTTTATTATGATTGTTGGTTTTAATGTCGTTATTATTTTTATTCGAAATAAAAAAAATCTACAGATATTACACAAAGTGAAACTATTTCATAGCATTACAAATGTAATCAGTCATTTCGGGTAATAAAAAACAGGTACATATAAATAATATGAGTTGGTTTTTATTAATTTTACAAAAATATTGATCGATAGAGGTAATATAACTTTTTAATTAATAACAAGATTATACTTGGGTAGGCAGAATAAATTTTTCAACCGATCACAGGCAGTCAGCATGTCACAGCTCCCCCACTCTACTACAATACAGTGGCAGTAGAATGGGGGTAGCGTTAGTTTGGCTTGACAACCAGCTAATTCCGACTCTTATACCCAGCCTTCCTCAACAAATATATAGAGTTTTAAAAGCATTTTCAGGGCTAACATTTTCTATGCTAAAACTTTCGTTGCGGTCCAATGATGCAAACTTCAAGACCGTTACAAGGGGCAATTTTCTTTATCGAAGTAGTTAAAACCTTCTTACCCGCTCCTATCTGGCTCGTCATGGTGTTGGTACGGCTCGGGTAAGTATGAATGGGACATATCATTTCGTGTGACAAAAGCATACAAAAATTTAGAATCGTTTCTGCTCGCCTTTCTGTGTGTGAGAAGAGAAAGAGACTCTCTCTCTCTCCATCCATCCATCCATCCATCCATCCATCCATCCATCCATCCATCCATCCATCCATCCATCCATCCATCCATCCATCCATCCATCCATCCATCCATCCATCCATCCATCCATCCATCCATCCATCCATCCATCCATCCATCCATCCATCCATCCATCCATCCATCCATCCATCCATCCATCCATCCATCCATCCATCCATCCATCCATCCATCCATCCATCCATCCATCCATCCATCCATCCATCCATCCATCCATCCATCCATCCATCCATCCATCCATCCATCCATCCATCCATCCATCCATCCATCCATCCATCCATCCATCCATCCATCCATCCATCCATCCATCCATCCATCCATCCATCCATCCATCCATCCATCCATCCATCCATCCATCCATCCATCCATCCATCCATCCATCCATCCATCCATCCATCCATCCATCCATCCATCCATCCATCCATCCATCCATCCATCCATCCATCCATCCATCCATCCATCCATCCATCCATCCATCCATCCATCCATCCATCCATCCATCCATCCATCCATCCATCCATCCATCCATCCATCCATCCATCCATCCATCCATCCATCCATCCATCCATCCATCCATCCATCCATCCATCCATCCATCCATCCATCCATCCATCCATCCATCCATCCATCCATCCATCCATCCATCCATCCATCCATCCATCCATCCATCCATCCATCCATCCATCCATCCATCCATCCATCCATCCATCCATCCATCCATCCATCCATCCATCCATCCATCCATCCATCCATCCATCCATCCATCCATCCATCCATCCATCCATCCATCCATCCATCCATCCATCCATCCATCCATCCATCCATCCATCCATCCATCCATCCATCCATCCATCCATCCATCCATCCATCCATCCATCCATCCATCCATCCATCCATCCATCCATCCATCCATCCATCCATCCATCCATCCATCCATCCATCCATCCATCCATCCATCCATCCATCCATCCATCCATCCATCCATCCATCCATCCATCCATCCATCCATCCATCCATCCATCCATCCATCCATCCATCCATCCATCCATCCATCCATCCATCCATCCATCCATCCATCCATCCATCCATCCATCCATCCATCCATCCATCCATCCATCCATCCATCCATCCATCCATCCATCCATCCATCCATCCATCCATCCATCCATCCATCCATCCATCCATCCATCCATCCATCCATCCATCCATCCATCCATCCATCCATCCATCCATCCATCCATCCATCCATCCATCCATCCATCCATCCATCCATCCATCCATCCATCCATCCATCCATCCATCCATCCATCCATCCATCCATCCATCCATCCATCCATCCATCCATCCATCCATCCATCCATCCATCCATCCATCCATCCATCCATCCATCCATCCATCCATCCATCCATCCATCCATCCATCCATCCATCCATCCATCCATCCATCCATCCATCCATCCATCCATCCATCCATCCATCCATCCATCCATCCATCCATCCATCCATCCATCCATCCATCCATCCATCCATCCATCCATCCATCCATCCATCCATCCATCCATCCATCCATCCATCCATCCATCCATCCATCCATCCATCCATCCATCCATCCATCCATCCATCCATCCATCCATCCATCCATCCATCCATCCATCCATCCATCCATCCATCCATCCATCCATCCATCCATCCATCCATCCATCCATCCATCCATCCATCCATCCATCCATCCATCCATCCATCCATCCATCCATCCATCCATCCATCCATCCATCCATCCATCCATCCATCCATCCATCCATCCATCCATCCATCCATCCATTCGAGAAAAACGCGATTGTATCCTGTAGTATACGTCCGTATATGTAAATCTGTTCAGTAAGGGGAAGTTTGGGGTTGGAGGCCTCGTTCGTATGCAAAATATAAACATAGGTAGGGAGGTACTAATTCACCTGTTATTAGGTCATGATAGCAATTGTCAATATAGAATAAAGCTCTACCTACTTATAGCCGAAGCCATATAAATGGTGCGCGCCGCGCGTTGGGCCCCGCTCACTCTATGGTGGCTTTGGCGCGAAACATAAATACTACCTCCGAACAATAGAGAAGCTTCGTAAAAAAATTATATACCTACGTAATAAAAAAAATACATACATACGTACTAAACAATAACAACAGGGGAAATCAACCAATCTGAACCTTACTGTCGTAAAATTACATTATAACTTGTAACTTGCTAGAAGCCAAAATAAATATAGTAGCCGCCGCTGTAGCGGTGAAACTTAATTTTCTAAATGAGAATCGGGAGTATTTAGAAATGGATATAGCCTTTCCTGGTGAATTGATACCGGACGGAGCCAGCACACTTGCCTCACTGGACTTTGCTGCATCAACTGAGCAATTGAAACGACGAAAAACAAAAGAACTTCGTCAAAGTCATATCGCTGAAGAGTTATGCTATGCAGCACAAATGAGTCTCCGCTCTTCTGGAGACTTAGATTCATCGAAAATTATCGAGACCGATATATCACCCGCACCTGTCCCAGCATTGTCAAGGGCAAAACATACTAGACTATCCGCAAAAGAAGCTCTTTCGGTCATGGTCGGAGCAAAACTCACCAGACATCAATATAATACTATAAGAATATCGATGAAAGATCATAACTGTTAATTATATCCGAATTACGAAGCAGTTAGAGAGGCTAAAGCATTAAGTTACCCACCACGATCTAGTATGTCTATTATCGAAAATTGTGCTGATATAAAATGACAAGACTTGGTAGGCCATCCATCCGCGCGTATTCTTCTTAGTCCGAGAAAAGTTCTGCTATCAGTGCATATGGACAACTTGGTAAATGGGAACTTAATCTGCAAATGGGGCTGTGACGGAAGTTCCGGCCGAAGTGTATATAGACAGAAATTTCATAATGACAGTTATTCGGACGCAAATATATTCTTAACATCACTTGTGCCACTACAACTCATATTTTTTGAGAGTTAATCTACCGACTTCGGTGGCAAAATTTTGGGGATAAATCCGAGGCCATCATCTCCTCGCTTTTGCCGGTCTATAAGAATGCAATTCCTTCACGAAAATACACAATCTACGAAGGATAAAATAGAGTATGTTGAGAAACAATTCTCATCCCTAAAACCATTAAAAATTGGAATCGATGGCAGAGAAGTAACAGTTAATTATAAAATGCTGTGTACGATGGTCGATGGAAAAGTCTGCAATGCTGTTACGTCTACGAGTTCTTCACAGAGATGCTATTCATGTGGAGCTACGTCAAAAGATTTTAACAATCTCGATAATATCCTGGAAAGAGAGGTGAATGAAGAGAACTTGAAATTCACAATGTCTCCGTTACATGCGTGGATCCGATTATTTGAGTGCCTTTTGAATCTATCTTACAAACTCGATCTGAAAAAGTAGCAGGCACAAACCGAAGATGAAAAAAGCTGGTTAACGACCGAAAAGCGCAAATACAAACATTTTTGAAATCTGAATTCTGGTTAATAGTGGATCGTCCAAAGCCTAGGTATGGGAGCACCAATGATAAAAATACTGCATGGTGCTTTTTCGAAAGTCACTCAATAACATCAATGATAATTAGCTTGAAAGAAGAATTTATAAAAAGATTTCACGTAATTCTACAAGTCATCGCGAATGGGTACGATATCAACGTGGACACCTTAACTCAACTTAAAATACTAGTTAGAAACTGCGAAACTGTTCGTGAGCGAATATTCATGGCATTATATGGCAACAACCGTCCACAATATATTGATCAATGGTTCTGTGATCATAGGTTCGGCTATTTTACCTATTGGACAATTATCAGAGGAGGCTCAAGAAGCAAGACATAAAGATATTAAGAAATTTCGGGACGGATTTTCTCGTAAATTATCGCGTGAAAATACCATGCAGGATATTTTGAATTGGCTGCTAGTGTCATCTGATCCCTTCATCACAAACTTGAGGAAACGACCTCACAAGAAAATGAAGCACTTGTCGTCAGAAGCCATTTTACTACTAGCGAGCCCTAGTATTACAAATGAAATTTTTCATCCGGATTCGGATTAACATTTTTTTAAATTAGTAGCAAAAAGACTATTTACCATATTGCAAGAGAATAATGATTTTTCCCGAAACTTCCAAATCTATTTTCTAATCTATTATAGCAGCCGCTGTACAAACATATTTTGAGGCCTGCATTTTGTTTTTCCAAATTTTTATATTAGCGTTGTAATCAGCGACCTTAAAAATATCGAGAAAGTGGGTTTTTAATCGAATTTCATACGAATTTCATGTTTTGATCGGCCATATTGGAGCCGCCATTTTGTTTTTCTAAATTTTGATATCAGATTCGTGATCAGCGACCCCGAAAAGGTGAATATACCAAATTTGGAAAAATTCCGATAATCCCCTGATTTATGGCCACGTTTTCGTGAAAATACCCCACTGTGCGCTGTTGCCAACTCTTTTTGTTGTACTCACCATAAGCGGTTCTTCAAACCACCAGAAAACCTCTAATACCGCCTGACGTTACTGCTGACTGTCTAGTAAGTAAGCAACTACATCTGATGCACTTACATTTTAAAAAAATATTAAGTATTTCGAAACATACTTTTTCAAGCAAATCGAACTCGATTCAATTACTATACCCTGTGGTCTATATTCATTCAAATCTATATACAGGCAAAACATTATTCAGGGAATCCCCATGGCGCTCGTAGGTATTTACGAGATCGTAGTGTTGCCTTCACCATAAAAGTTGACACATTTTGTGTCAAAGGGCCTTGTCATAGCGAAATATAATGTATTATAAATTTGTTTACACGATAGTTGTTGAATATCTCGCTCACCACTAACAAAAACCACCAGCCAGTAAAAACAAATTTTATCCACTAAAAGGGATGTTTAAACCACCAGTTTACGTGGAAAATCTACTAAGTTGGCAACACTGGTTGCCGCTGCGGGACTTTCCTGACCCATGGTCTTACACACAGACTTACACACAGATCTGGAAACGAAGCCACATTTCAATGATGCCGTGAGGCAACGTTACAAGATCCACTTTTTATTCCGCTTGCCGCCACATGTGTCGCTCCTATCGGAGGATATCCCCCACCCACGGTCTTCTGTGATCTCAACCTACGCCCCCACTTATAATTTCCGTGTTGTCATGTGAACGATAATTTCGGTGCGTGTGTCATCTCATGCTCTTAAGACATTTCTTTCACGAACTCAATCATTTAACAATTAATTTATTTTCGTCCATAATCAAGTAAAAATATATCCCCGTATACTGGTAAAATTGCAAGCCAACTTGCCGAACTTTTAATGAAAAATTACGACTCTAAAAAATGTCACACTTATACAGCACTTTATGGAGATAAGGCGCTGGCCACATTTCTATGTAATAATTTAAACAATAAATAACTCTAGATGCCATTCTGATGCCAACTCTAGATCCATTCTATCAATTGAAAGGAAAATTTCAAGGGAAATAAGTTTCAGCGACGTTATTGAGAAGTTCAGTTAGATGAAAGCAAGACAACATGTAAAATAGTTACAAAGCAACAGTTTTGTTTTAAAAAATATAAGTGCAATAAAAGTTACATTATTATTATAGTCTTTATTATTTCTTTGCACTCTACCTGCTAGGTGCTGAGCTGAATGCTGATCCGTATTCTAACTTTTTTACCCATATCATAAGTAGGGCGTATAGTAAAATTACTATACATCAACAATACATCCATTTTTTAGCAGACCGGGGGCCTCCTTAATATGCCGCCCCGGGCCTCCGACGGGCTTAGTCCGCCACTGCACCGTAATATTGTTGTCATTATGGTCGTTAATAACATTATTGTTTTCATTGAAAATGAGAAAAGTTCCTATATCAATAATTACCAGTATTACTCTAATCATTTGTTCAATAATAATTTCTACGATTATTAATATTATCGTCCTTGTTTCTGTCGTAATTGATATTATTATTACTATTATTATTATTTTGGCACTTTATACAAGTCTCGGCATCTACCCGGCCTATGAGGATCCTACGGACATATGTCAAGTAGGATTCGTCCTACTTGACATACATATTCGTCCCTGTTGTTGTTGTTGGTGTCCACGAAATTTCCAGTATAGTCGGTGCTTAAAAACCTTCTTAAGATGTGACAGGTCTCGAGGATAACTGCCTTCTGCATTTGCTCATACGTCTGCGTCGAGAGCCCGACTGTATGCAGGTCGTCGCTGAGTTGTTTCGGTAACACTCCAGTTGATAATACGATTGGCACTATCCTAACACTGTCCATCCTCTATAGGCGCTTTATTTCCATCGCAAGTTCCAAGTATTTCGCAATATTCTCTCGGATGGTCTTCTCCACGTTGCTCGTGCTTGATATTGCAATGTCAATTATGGTTGTTGTCTTCCCACCTTTGTCGATCAGCGTTATATCTGGCCTATTTGCATCTATCGTCTTGTCCGTTAAGATGGCTCTGTCGAAATACATCTTGGGCGTGTTATTATTCAGGACTGCCTGTGGCGTATACCTGTAGCACGGCTGTGAATCGGTAGTTAGCTGATGTTTACTCGCCAGTCGCTGGTGAATAATTTTAGCTACCATATTGTGCCTGTATAGATACTCCCCTTGACAGAGGAGCCGACATCCCGACGTAATGTTCTGAATCGTCTCGGGGCAAAGATGACAGTGCCTGCACTTATCGTCCTGTGTTAGCGGGTCCTTGATGATGTATCTCCGGTAGTTTTTCGTGGCGATGACTTGATTTTGAATAGCAATCATAAAACCTTCAGTCTCCGGGAAGAGGTCGCCGCGACTCAACCACTTATTGGACGCTTCTTTCTCAACATAATTCTGGTTGAGATCGTGGTAGTTTCTTCCATGCAGTTCTTTTCTGGCCCATGACTGCAAGATGGTTGCGTAGCTGCTGGTGATTTCGCCGTCCTTCGGATGTTGCTCGGCCATATTCAGTGGTGTGTGATTCCGGTGTGCCCGTACGATAGCGTTGTGCATCGGTGAGACTCGCTGTTCCCATAGAAGAATACCCTCAGCGTCTTGACTTGCTTCTCGTGAAGACTGATGATGTTGATCAGCCCCTGCCTCTTTCGGATCTTGGTAAGATCGTCCGCTCCACGGCTGATCTCGGATGGTGATACCCGCTGTTAGTTTGGCCCTTGTTAGTCGTTGAAGACCTTCCAGGTCCGTCTGGCTCCATTTTATTATTCCGAAGGAATAAGTCACCACTGGGACGGCGTAGGTGTTGGTTGCCTTGACTAGGTTCTTTGCTGCCAATCTGCTCCTGCAAATTTGGTTGAGCCGGGCAGTGTAGTTATTAGTAATATTATTATTGATACGTGTATACTCAATCAGCCTTGCTTGCATTACTCCCAGGTATTTGTACTCCTCACCGTGCTGCATCGCCCTTACGGTTCTTTGGTCGTCAATAAGGTAGTCCCCCTCTCGCATCTTCCCCTTTTCGATGTGGATAATCTTGCACTTCTCTAGTCCAAATTTTATCTTGATGTCTTGCGAAAAGGCCTTCGTTATGTTCAGAAGGTGTTGTACTTGTTTTTCGTAGATCGCATAGAGTTTGAGGTCGTCCATGTACAGCAGATGTGAGATGGTGCATCCGCATTCCCGGCCGATTTTTACCTGGAATCTGTTCTTGTAGCTGTTTAGTTGACTTGACAGTGGATTCAGTGCGCGACAAAACCACAGCGGGCTCAGGGCATCTCCTTGGAATATTCCATGCCGTATCCGGATTTCCGGGGTCATCACTTGGTCTTCTTCCGTGGACGGTCTTAGTGTTGTTCTCCATTGCTCCATGATCCGCTTCAGAAAACTCACCATGGTTGGGTGTATCTTGTATATCCGTAGTACCTCGGTCATCCAAGAATGCGGCACGCTGTCATATGCCTTCTGATAATCTACGTATGCAACGTGCAGGTTCAGATTGCTCTTATGCGTGTGTTTGAGTACAACTGAATCGATGCTAAGCTGCTCCTTACTCCCCATATGCGCCTTGCGACAGCCCTTCTGCTGTTCTGCTAAGATATTCTTAACCTGGTTGTAAGCGTAGATCTTGTTGGCTAAGCAGGTAGTTAATACCTTATAGATAGTTGGCAAGCAGGTAATTGGTCGGTACTTCGCTGGGTCTTGTGTATCCTCTCCCTTTGGTAACATACATGTGATACCACACGTAAAAAAACTTGGGGTCATCTCGGGATACTGAATGATGGTTGTAAAGCATTCAGCAATTTGCAGACGTAGGCAGTTCAGCCGCTTAGGGGCCGTCCATAAATTACGTCATTTTAAAATAGGGGGGGGGGGGTCTGGTCGTTAGATGACGGTAACGTTAATTTGATCACAACGATATGACGGATAGGATGATTTCAGGGGGGGGGGGTCAAAAATCAGCAAAAGTCGATGACGTAATTTATGGACGGCCCCTTATACCAGAAGTTATGAATGCCAGCGATGCCAGGTGCCTTCCAGTTCTATGTCGTTTTGATGCCTCTGGCTAGTTCTTCTATTCCAATGATTCTTTTCCGATAATAATAATAATATTATTATTATAATTATTATAATTAATTATTTAATAACAATAATAATATTATTATTATCATTACTGCTATTTAAAAAACGGATACAAATTCAAATTTAGAACAATAACAATTGTTATAAATATCAAATGACCTCAAGACACAAGAAAAAAAGTAAGAGGTCAAAAAAGAGAAAAATGAGGAAAAGTGATCGAATCCGAGACGGAAACACGCGGCCTGGAATTTCGGAGTAATCCTACGTGAAAGCTGCGCGAACGATCAAGTGGAATGAGGTTCGTTCGTTAGAGTTTTATCTCATTTGCCGTAGCCTCCCGCGCCCTTGGCGCAAAGTCCGACAGCTTTTATTCTTATCGCGAGGCACCTATGATCCTATGGGGCAAAGCCGCAAATCGCGATAGAGCTTCATTCCTCACAGTTAATCTGCCCGCCCCGTCCGAGCCGCCCCCGAGCGGAATCTCAACGCGCACGGGATCGCTCGCTGAAGCTCATCGCGGGAAGAGCCATAATTGAGATAAGGACCTCGTGAGAGTCCTCGCGAGTTGCCACGATCGCAGAGACTGGGAGAGAAAAAGCGTTCGAGAAGGACATATCCGATTGACGTCTTGTTAATGTTTTTACTCTAGTTTTGGCAAAGGGGGAAGGAGTTTGGGACGAGGTAGGTTACGATTAACATTCATAAAGATCGGTAGGCGAGCTGCCTCGTCTTTTCAGTGCGATCTCGAAGATGAGGCAAAACATAAAAGTAAAATATTGAATAAATTTGTTTTAACAAGAAATAATGGAGACGAGCTATAATTCGCGTTTTTCTGCGGGCATAGATTATGCGCGCGGTAAGCGCAACGAGAATATTTGAAAAAGCAGGCGCGTGGCACAGAGGCCTGTCTCTGTCTCTCTTGTCCTTGCTCCCCCGCCCCCCTCTCTCTCTCTGGCTCTCTTTCTTGGGCTCTGTGCGCACGTCAAAAACGATTGCGACGTTTGCTCGTATATATATCCGTAAGAAATTACATATTTCAATAGCATCTGTCGAGAAAGGGGGGGGGAGAGAGAGAGAGAGAGAAATGGAAATCCTTAGCCAAAGAAATCCAAAGAAAACTACAGAAAAGATTAAGGAGTTTCAGGACAATTGACAAAATGTTTGGCCCAAATTCATACGGTAAATTCCTTGTCATATACAGAATGCACCGTCCAAATTTTAAATCGATCGTCTTTAATTACGTAACGCACATAAAATATGAAGCTTTAATCACACGTTCATGCCAACATGAATATGAAACTCTTGCAATACCTTAAAAAATAATTAACTGATTTTGTACTATTCTTCAAACCAGTTACCCGTCTTTAAACTTTACTTCCAGTAGGTACTCATTGATATGAGTTATAGCTTTCTATTTTACTTTCCAAATCGGCCTAACACTTTTTTAGTTGGAATTTTTTTAACATTGTTATGTAATTATCTATGTTCGGCAGTGACATATGAGAGAACTGTACCTCAAGCATTGTGCTTATAACAATGAGCCCTGTTTTTATTCATCTCATGGCAGAAAAACTACTCTCATAGCCGACGGAGCTCACTAGGTGTACGGCCCAGTCGGGATGGACAAAAAAAATAACCTGAAACTGCAAGCATTAAATACCAGTATTTTATTTTTCTATTCGTTGGGGGGGGGGGGGGGGGGGGGCATTGATACTCTCAATCCAGATTTTCGATCATATTTTGCAGGAGCATCGGTCGCCATCTCGAATGAAAGAGGAATCTGTTTTTGTTAAATAACTCGCCAATTTGCGACTTTTAACTAAAAATGGTCATAACTAAACTTCTAAGAAATTCAATTGTCTACGACCTTGGTTATAACAATGTTTTACCTATGATTGATATTTGTCGACTTAAACCTGAAAAAGGCAGTAGAATTTTATTATAGAATTATTTCGTTTATTTTCAACTTTAGCGCATAAACAAACTTGAACAAACTCGTTGGAAATAAAATTTTCTGCAACTTTAGAGGTTACCCTTTTTTTCTAAGGTACATATTTTCATACTTACGCCTATGCTAAAGGAAAAGAGGTGTGTAAGCAAATTATTTCACGAACCATTAGACAACTGCATGTCTTTCTGTAACATAAAATGCGAATTATCGTTGATTAAAATAAAACCCTTTTCCGCACTACCGCAGGGTTATAGTTTCAGGCACGTTTTTTACGTGCTTTCCCCTGCTGGCTTAATCCACTCATACCTTGCAAATTTGTTCGGTTGTTTCGACGTTTTCTTTTTTACAAGTTTTTGACGTCAGCGTCTCGCGATCGCAAGTCAACGAAGTTCCGATAGATCTTCTGTAGCCGTAGGACCTAAAATGTTGATCCTAAAAAAAAAGACAACGATCAAAGTTGTAGAGAATTGCATTCTCTACGAGTTTGTTCATTTTTGTTTATGCGCTAAGGTTGAAAATAAACGAAATAATACAATAATTTGACTTCACCCCCTTTTTCAGGTTTAAGTCGGAAAATATCGATCGTAGATAAAAAATTCTTGTTAGCAAAGTTCTAGAGAATTCAATTCTCTACAAGTTTGGTAATTAACATTTTTAGCTAAAAGTTGAAAATGGGTGAGTTATTTGACAAAAACAAGTTCCCTCTAAATTTGAGATGGATGCCGAAGCTTTTCGGTTAACTTAGTTGTGAAAATTGAATATCTATTTAATTTACCTAATGAAATTGCTTCTTTTCATACAAGTCATGAAAGTACGACGAAGAAAGTAGTTCAAGTTTTATTAAATTATTTCATTATGCCTGCTTGGGTGAAACAAATCAAATTAATCGATCAATTGAATTTGATTATTCTGGATCGTTTTTTTTTCTGCGGGGGCGCCGTGCCCACTCGTGCCCCCTCGACGCCAATGGAGAGAGAGAAAACCAGAAGGAGCGGAAAGAGGAAAAAATTGTGAGATAGTTGAAAAGGCAAACAGGGCAGGAGGAAAGTGATGCCAGACAAAAGAACGAATGTGGAAAAAAAACAGAAAAATAGCCAAAATCTGTCGAAATAAAAAACGAGACAGCTTGGATTAAATATTGTGCAATACTTTTTACCTAAGACATGAGCAAAACAAAATAAACCTACCCTACACATGAACAATTTGAAGCAAATGCTCGGAGCGAGTGTCCAGAGGCCAGCGCCGAGGCTAGAAAAAATTCAATCGGAGCAGCTGCAAGTGTCGATAGTCACGCGACGAGAGAGATCAAGAGAGAGGCAGAGAGAAACCAGCGAGAAATTTTTTTCGCTTTATATTTATTATTTTTTTCCTTCTTTATTCTCGAGCCATGTCAACTCACGTTGGCAATTATTTCAGAGTACAGGGGTGCGCAATGCGTTTACGAGAGTGGGCCCGGTTTGTTCGCTGCACACGCTCACTAATACTCGCTGCATACTGCAAACATTACACATATGTTTATCGTTGCATCGATTGCCAACAGGTTAATTGGTGGCCGGTGACGCCTGCGCATAAAATAATTATTTTTATGTTTGCCACATTACTTTCGATCTCTCTCCTCCTCATTGAGAATTTAATCTTTCTTGGGCATTTACTGATCTTGATTCATCCATCACTATCATTATTATCATTATTATTATTGATTTTATTGACAGTATCAGTTTTTTTGTCATTATTGTAGCTATTGTTATTCATCCAAATAGTATGAATGAACACAGCCTAGTCAACTTGATAGACTACATCTTTGAGGTTTTCCAACATTACGAAACTACCCGAGTGGAAAACGTAACTCATCACCGCCTAGCCACAAGCTAGTGAAGTTATGATTTGAATCACTATTAGCTAGCCGTGTTAGGTATTGCCTGCCTACCCTTGTAACGCTTTGGTCGTCCAGCAACTGAATACAACAAATTAGATGGTGATTAGATAGAGAGAATTATCTTATAGCGCGATAATATTTCTGACCTAGCCATAACCTAGTTTTCTGCAGCTAGTGACTGGGAAGAAAAAATTAGGTAAGGACTACATTTAAAAAAATTCCGACCATATATATATGGGATGAGTTCTGACGCTGTCCACTGAGCCAGTTCTACTTGTTTAATTTCTGAATTTTCGTATCGTCTGCATATGTTACAACCAGGGTAGGGCATATTTGAATCTTTTTTTATTCGTGAATAATAAAGAAACTTATTAAAAATTCGTTCCGAAAATGAATAAAGAATTCCACTGGATTCAGTATTCATTTCGAAAATGAATAATGAATCCGACTAAATCGAGGATTCGTTCCGAAAATGATCAATAAATCTTACTGGATTCAGTATTCATTTCAAAATGAATAATGAATCCTGCTGGATTCAGTATTCATTTCGAAATGAACAATGAACCCAACTGAATTCAGTATTCGTTTCAACATAAGTGATGAATCCAACTCGATTCAGTATTAATTCCGTATTGGGATATCATCAAATTGAATAATCTGGAAAAATGGACAATGGAAATGGAACAAATTTAATGTCCCATTTCTACCCCCATTTCTTCAATTACTAGATACCAAGAGCGCGATTTCTCTTGGGTAAATATCATGTAATCGGACGATAATGTTTCAATAGAATAAACATGTTTTCTGTCAATTTTTCCAGATTATTCGATTTGATGATATCCGAATACGGAATGAATACTGAATCGAATTGGTTTCATTACTTATGTTGAAATGAATACTGAATTCAGTTGAATTCATTATTCATTTCGGAATGAATATTGAATCCAATTGGATTCATTATTCATTTTAAAGAGAATACTGAATCGAGTAGAATTCACTATTCATTTTCGGAACAAATACTGAATCCAACTGGATTCGTTATTTATTCTCAGAACGAATAGTGAATCGAGGTGGATTCATTATCGAAAAAAAATGAATATCCATCTGACATGTATTCGGTATTATTTTCCTACTCGGATACTAAAAGTATTCGAGTATGCCCATCTCTGGTTACAACACACAACGTTAGACTACAGAAAAATGAGTGGTTTAACAAACGCAAATAACATTATCGGATCAAAGACTTAGGTTCGTTTGCAATGAGAGCGATAATTGCGTAGAATTACATAACTTGAAATTGTATGGCTAGGTCATCGAGAGATACTGACTTGAGGATTTTTTTCATTCGCAACGTCATCTTTAACTCAAGTTGCTTAGCCAGCCAGGGGCCAATCGCTCGATGGAACTATACACGTGATCGCATAACTTCACTTCGTCATTTGTGACCAAGATCGGCTGGGCAGTCTCTAGACAAAGACTGGACAACAAAACATTCAGAATACTACTAGCTCATAGCAACCATTGGTCACTTCGTATAAGCTCATTTGAGACTAGCACAATTTCTATTCGGGTACTTTACGGGACAGCAGTTAAGATGAGCCGAAAACGTTTAAAGGGATTTATTGTCTTCCTCGTTATTTACTAATTGTTAATGAAAACGAATGGGTTTTTTTGTCGTCAAGCTGGACGTATGAGAATATTACTGGAAAAAGTGAAGGAAATAAATCATGAATGCTTCATCTCGTAATTGGAAAGCAAGTGATTTGAGGTACTGGAGTTATTTATTTACTTAACTTTTTTCTAGTAGTTTTCAGCTCATACAACGATTTTGATGAATATAAAAACATTTTTCATTCATTTCTTCAATTTTTGTCTACCTTTTTTGTTGTAAATGTTTATACAATAATGTATATATAAGTTAAATTGATGGAATATGAATTGATTGAAATTATTTATTATTGCATTCATGGATAATTCATTAATTTATGGTTTTAATTGATTTATTATTGAAATATACACTAGTAGCAGTAGGAGTAGTATTTTATTTCTTGTATACCCTTTTGAAGGGTATTTACATAAATGCCACTCCCTACTGGGTTTTAAAATTGCAACTTTTAACACTGCAGGGTCTGCATTGGAATTAAGACAGAATAATTTTCCGCAAGCAATATTTGTCCCTTATAAGAAGAAGATATCTGGCAGCACCGCATCGTTTCACCTATTCAATGACGTAAATTTGCGCGGCATATTTTTTAAAATAATACTGCAACACAAATTTTTATTTGAAAGTTAATTTTTAATCGAACAAAGTTTTTAATCAGTTATGAATTAACCAACACTTTTATTTGTTAATGAAGATAACATAAACAACATAAAATATTAATGTTTATAACGCAAATATTTTTTTATGATAAAAGTTTTTAACTTTAGAAAAACGATAATTTTCTTTTTCTCAAAATATTGACCAACACTGTTCTGTGGTGTTGCCATATGGCTTCTCACTATAGGGGACAAATATTTTTTACGGATAATTATTCTGCCTTATCTGAATGTTTTTAGAAAAACTGAATAGTAAAGGCAATCCAAACTTTTTTCACTCTTTCCCTAACTAGTTTGCCATCTAAACATAATTTTTTTTCTTCAAAATTTATAAACACAATAGATTGGTACGACGAATTATGTGACGCCACTTTCGGCCAATGCAGACACTGCAGTGTTAAAAGTTGCAATTTTAAAACCCATTATCTCCCAATGTAAATAGTCGACTGTTCACACACACACACACACACACACACACACACACACACACACACACACACACACACACGCGCGCGCGCGCGCGCACGCATACGCATACGCACACGCACACACACACCCCCACACCCCCACACCCACACACACACACACACACACACACACACACACACACACACACACACACGCACGCACGCACGCACGCACGCACACACGCACACGCGCGCGCACACACCCACACACACACACACACACACACACACACACGCACACACTTATCAGCAATGCTGTGCCGATAAGTGTGAAGGCAAAAATGGTACAAGCTCTGCAATCTCGAGAAAAATCCTAAAATCCTTCGTAGTGAGTAATTGTTAAAAAAAAATGATTGGGTAATGGTGCGAAAAAAAGACATAAGCGATTTCGTTACTCAAGAATCCTGATTTCTTTTCCAGCAATTCAATTTATCTCATGATTTTTTGAGAGTAAATATTGAATTATGGCCGGAAAATGCCACTTATTTGAGTTGCTTAGATTTTTTTTTAATCCAAAAGTCGTTAATAACGTAGCCGAACGTGGTGTCACTTTGATAGAAGCATATTCATTAATGAAAAACGAAGAGCAGCTACACTATTTATTGGATGTAGTGCAAAATCATCGACAGAAATACCCTAATTTCAACAAACAGACTCTTAAAAAAAGGAACGATGATTATCAAGCATCATAATGTAAAAACAAATGATTTTATCTTATTAAACCAAATTAATTGAATAAAACTTTTCGAAACACGATCAATGATGGACTTCGTTTCTTTTATATTTCTTGTTGTACTTGATTTTTTTTGTATCAGAGAAATATTTTGAGAACGATTCCATGCAAATTGTATGTTAGAGTAGAGCATTCTCTACAAAAAAAAACCCAAGAAGTTTTTTCGTAAAGCGAAAAATTCGATTTTTACAGCCTTTCGAATTATTATTTTTCTATCAATTCAATTTCAGACAGCGATTCCACTCGAACGGTTGTTCTGAGCTAATTTTTCGTAAAAACTTTTTTGTTGGAAATTCGATTCTCCATGAGAATATGTTAATGACATCTTTGTGTGATTTTTTCCTGATGAGTTGCACTACCACATTCATAAATCCCAATATTTTCCTGGGTTATTCTTATGGAAAATATTGAAATGCAATGCGCCATTCGAAATAATTTTTTTGAGCTCTCCTTCGAGGATTCTTCATTTTTTACCTTAATTCACCTTTTTTGGTGGATGCAACTGAAAAAAGTATCAATTTTTTTCCGCACACCCTAATATATATATATATATATATATATATATATATATATATATATATATATATATATATATATATATATATATATATATATACAGGGTGCCCCGTTATGATTGGGTAATCCTGCAACTGTCGATAGGCCAGATCATGTCCTTCTATATGCTGGAATTTCAGGTTAGTAAAAATCCCACGGTTTTCGAGATAAAATAATCTGCTTTTGGTTTTTCACATCCCATTTCTACATGTGATATATTTTTTTGACCGGGGTTAAAAAATAGTCTCCTTTGTTTTATCTAGTAAAGTCTTCTTTTTAAACTTTAACTTTAAGGAAACTTTATGAAAAAAGATCTTGTGCAGAATTTTCATACAAACTAATTTGAACATCTGACTTTGATACCCTCACGGAGAGAATTAAATGTTAAAAATTACCGTGCAGTAACGGTAACCAGATGACAACCCTGAAACTTCGCTTATTATTGCTGGGTAGAACACAGATTTTCACGAAAATAAAATGAAATTTCTTCTTCAGATAGAACATTTTACCAGATTTTCTAGTAAATTTTGATGTGTAACAAAATACGCAAAACTTAAATTTAAAAAATATATAATATCAGCGAAATTTTACTGTGCATTTTATTATTTTATGCCTTTCAAAAATGTCTATAAAAAAAGTATCGTCTTTATAACCGTTATTTTAAGATTTATTATAAAATTTAATGAATGTTATAGGAAAATGTATTGTGCTCTCGGTAAAAATTATCGTGCGCGCTTGGTTAAAATTATCATGCGGTACGGTATGGAAATTTTGAGGCACTGCATGGTAAAAATTCCCCTCATACCTTTCACTTCAGAATGGTATGGCGGTGGGGCTAAGTAGGGGTGCGCGGTCTCGTTTCAGTTTCTATCTATTCCTTATATGGCGCGATGGAAGTTCCCAAAAAAATTCGTCTAAACTGCTTACATCAACGGCTTATGAAATGTTTAAGAGTGAATACGATTTTACGATTTTAAATTATGACAAAATAATATGTACGCAAATTAGTCACATCACTCGAGCTTACGACGGTACGAAATGTATTGTAAAAAAATGGTAGTATTAAATGAAAAATAAATTCTACTAATTAAATTTCTCTCTTTATCCGTTTGTTGATTATACCAATTTATATGAAAGAAACAAAATTTCCGAACAAAACCAAACAGGTTGGCTATTATTATGATTATTATCGCACCAGTCTTTGAAGAAAAAATACATTTTATTAAGGAACCGGTGCGATGGTCGAGTGGTTAACGTGCTCCAGCCAGCTATCGACCGATAAGCCTCACAGCCAGCCTCAGCAAAGTATACGAAGCCATCATTAACGCTAAAATCCTAACACACTGCAGCAATAACAACATCATCCCCGATACACAATTCGGCATTAAACACGAACGCTCGACCACACATGCGATCCACAAACTCTTGTCAGACATAAACAAGGGGGTTGGGAACAGCCAACTAATCGGAGCAACCCTGCTCGACCTCGAAAAAGCATTCGACTCGGTCTGGATAGATGGCCTGCTCTTCAAACTGAAAAAAAAACTTTCCTGACTGGCTCACCTACATCATATGGGACATGATCTCAAACAAAACCTTTGTTACATGGGATGGAACAAACACTTCATCCGTAACATTCAACATAAGAGAAGGCCTACAACAAAGCACCGTCAATTCACCAATTCTATTTAACATCTTTACCTGTGACCTCCTGAAATCATTTGGGCTAAATAACGACACAAACTCATCAGCTATCGCCTTTGCAGACGACGTCATAATATATACAAAAAGCAACCGAACCTCAATCGTGAGAACTAACCTTGAGGAAATCACAGAAAAAGTAAATCAATACTACATAAACTGGAACCTTCGCGTCAACCCCCTCAAATGTGAATCAATTTTATTCAGGAAACCATTACACTGTCTATCAGAAAAAAACAAAGCAGGTAACGCGAATTTCCGCATACAAATAACGACGCCAGGAACTATTGACAAAGATTACGTCCCTCACAACAAAACAGTAAAGTACCTAGGATTCCACTTAGACTACCTAATCAGAGGCAAAATCCACCTAAAAACACAACTCAATAAAGCCAAAAACGCTCTCCAAGCCAACAGCGCTATCTTCCATAACAAACATCTATCTAGCCGAGCCAAAATTATCTTATACCTTCTACTAATAAGGCCAATTATCACCTTTGCGGCACCTATATGGTGGAACTCTAACCACACAGCAATCGAACAAATAAGAGTATTCGAAAGAAAATGTTTACGAGCATGCCTAGGTATGTATAGATCAACCCACACTGAATACAAACAGCTCATCAGCAACAAGCGAATATATGATCTTGCTAATGTCCCTAGAATCGACTCATTTACGCTGCGCCTCACCAGAGATTACTTCAGCAAATTACCGCATATCAACAACGCAATAATTAACTCCCTAAGCAACCAAGACGCGCGAGATTCTGTTAGGCAAATCAAGATAGGATACACAACGCCACAAGCATTCATATACTGCGATGATAAAGGACTAATACAAAACGCAGACAACATCCCCATTCTTTATCATTGGAGAAGAAATAAGGCCAATAAGCGAATCACACTAAAACACAACGACCCAATAAACAACAGAGAAAAGTTCACAGGCTCGACAGCGATCCCCACTCGCGATTTCTATGACTTCCATAGACTCAAATTCGACAAATACTGGTGGCTAAACCGCAACTCAGCCCACATAGGAAACCTAATTGTAAGAAAAAGGCAATGGAAGCTCAACACAGCAAACATACTGCGGCAATTTAGATATTAAGACTACCCCTGTTACCCATAGATGTAATCCAACCTGTATATACTGTATAATAAATAGTCTTCATTAAATTTAAGCCACATATTTATATACTGACAATCAAAATTATGTTGAGGTTTTTCTCCGTTTTCCTCATGCCATACTACGTGCCCGTCAGTGCACATATAACTCTGAGGGTGACATTACCCCTTAAGCAAGCGATAGTTCCTAGTACGATAAACCTAGCAATAAGACTAGAAGATAAGTGCAATTACATGAGTCCTACAAGCGCGTAGGCATTTGTATTAGAAAAACCCAAAGATGTACGGCTTTCTTTTTATTTGTTTATTGTAATCCTGAACCAAGGAAATGTATAATCCAACAACAATAAACATTTTTCAAAAAAAAAAGTGGTTAGCGTGCTCGCCTCTGAAACTGCGGATGCGAGGTTCCGGGTTCGAAACCCAGTTGCGGTACATTCGTCGTGAAATGTTTTTCTTCGGCATTTCGCGACGAAATTATGACAGAGGGAGAAGTCGGTTGGGCCGCAAGAGAGGGGGAACAGGGAGAATGGTGGAGAAAAAAGGTAAACAAAAACAGTAGAGGAAAGAAACGGTCACAATGAGGGGAATATATATATATAAATATAATTTTACCAGCCTTATAGGAATTTTTTCTTCTGAGGTTGACGCAGGTAAATTTTACTGTGCAGTACAGTAAAAATATCGTACGGTGCGATTGGTAATTTTTAACCGACAGTAGGTAAAATTTTAGCTACATACTTTAAATTTTCTGTAACGTGAGTTAAAAAAACTTGTCGCATACGAATTATTATGTTTTTCCCACTTGTCACTACATTGAAATATATCACGGTAATTTTTACCGTGAAATTCACGACAAAAATTACTTTTTAATTCTCTCCGTGCTGCGGTGTAAAAAATATGTACTACGCATATCGTGTGAATTACTTCAAAAAGTTGCTTAGTGATTGTCGATTCATATAATTTATAGAAATGGCATGGGAAAAACCAAAAGCAGATGATTTTTTTCCAAAAATAACATTAAGCCTGAAATGTCGAAAACCGTGGGACTTTTACTAAACTGAAATTCCAGCATATAGTAGGACATGATCTGACCTATCGACAGTTGCAGGATTATCCATTCATAACAGGACATCCTGTGTACATATATTAGGGTGGCCCTTAATATGGGTAAAAAAAAAATTGATCGCGCCGCCCCCCAAAACGGTACCAAATAATTTTAAAAAAACCTACGCGAAGCCCCAGCTATGTCCGTTAAGAGGAAGGCGTGCCTGTAAGCATGAACTTAAATTTAAATATCAATTTTTTTTTCAGGATTGGAGAAATGTCGATTTTTAAAATCTAGTCTATTTGTCAGTTTTTCAACACGATATTTCTGTGGTTTAAATGAAAAATTCGTACTGAACGAAATAGTATCGATATCTTATGTGTACATTTTTTAAATATTATGTTTTTCCGACCAATTGGATGACTTGTGCGAATAAATAATTTCTTTTTTTTTTCAATAAAACGAACAAGCTCGCCAAGTTTAAAATCCTGCCAAGTTTAAAATGTCCCCATGCATTTTTGCGAAAGTAATTTTCAAATACATTTTTTATCCACAGCACTGGAGGTCTGATCTCAGTGAAATATTAATATGTTTGTATCTCAACACGCAAGGAATATTTCTAACAAAATTAAAAAAAAAAACAATTCTGGCCAATCCGGAAGTTCCATGTGAATGGTTTATCGTGAATTTATATCCTTCGTACTTAATAGATTTTTCTGACAAGATGCAAATTTAAAGTTTAGTTTTGATGTGATTAAAAGCGTTCGACAGCAGCTAAATCGAACTATTGTTCCAAAATAATAGGATGGTAAAACTGAACGCTCATCAAATCTAGTATGGAGGACCTTATTGTTTGATCTGTATATTGAATACCAATATACAACAGCTTCGGAAAGTGAAAAAAAAAATTGACAAATAAACTAGATTTATAAAATCGAAATTTCTCCAATCATGAAGAAAAATTGATATTTAAATTTAAGTTCATGCTTACAGGCACGCCTTTCTCTTAACGGACAGTGCTGGGGCTTCGCTTGATATGGGTAAATTTTTTTTTACCCATATCAAGGGCCACCCCAATACACACACACACACACACACACACACACACACACACACACACACACACACACACACACGCGCGCGCGCGCACACACACACACACACACACACACACACACACACACACACATTTACATACCTCTAAATGTGAATTGAAATAAATAACTTTAATAAATACACTTCATCAATTCAATTTAAATATACATTTTGATGTATGTACATTTACAACAAACAAGGTGCAAAAATTGAAAAAATGAGTTAAAAAAAGTTAACTGTCCATAACACCTAATTGTTCCACGAAGTTGAAGGTAAAAGGGTGTATCGACCCACTGACCAAGGATCTCGAAGACGATCTGCTTTCGGCGTTCTTGGTGCACTCCGAACAACTCCGTGGCCCTTGCAGCCGCCAAGTGCGCAGGTCAGTTAGACCAGTCAGGCCAACTGGTTTGATTTCTCGTTCCCTCCTGGTCTACTCCATCCTTCCCTCCTCTTCGACCCCTCCGCTCTTTCCCTTTTCTTTCGTCGCCATCCCCTTCCGGCATTTTGGTGTTGGCAATTAATTGGCTTGAAACGAGCGTTCCATTGGACGTGACGATTGCGAGCTCTCGGAGCTGTTACCGAACATCCACATCGTAATTTTGTCCGCTCTTTGCCTTCACCCAGTTTCTTTTTTCGCTCCCGTTTCGTACGTGATGTCTTTTAGGCAAATGGCAGCGACGTCGAATTTGCGAAGGAAATAATTGTCGGTATCAGTAGATCATTGAGAGGGACAACCGACTGCGAGGGGATGAAAAGGGGTGGTAAAAGTTACACTTTTTCCCATGAGGCTTCAACGCTATTGTGCGGACTGGAGTGTAGACAAGCGGAGATATGAGAGTTTATTAGCGTTTCGAAACGCTGCGGGATTTCCGATCGATAGAGACGGATTTTTATATACGCACTAGCTTTCCGCCCGCGGCTTCGCTCGCCCAGACTACACGATTTGCTCACTTTTTTTCAAAATATATTTACAAACTGTGCAAACAGTGTAGTCTACACGCACAAAACTGATTTTTTGATAGGTATACATTATAGATATTGATATAAAAGTTGTTGCACTTAATAAATACACCTTCGAAATACATTAAAATTTTTATTTATTTATTCAAGTCACTATTTATAGACGGAAATGGTAGGTTAAAATAATCCTAAAAAATTGTAGGTCTGCGCTGTTGGTGAAATATCGGAGATGGATCATCCGAAAGAAAAAATCAAACGGTTTTAGATTCAGTATGTCAATGGCTATAGCGCATATCATACGATTTTTGATATATGCAAAAATAACAAAATAACTGACATTTTTCGAAAAAAAAACATAGAAACGTGTTTTTTCACCATTTTTGGCAAAAAAAGCAAATATCAAAATTTGAAAAAAATACTTTATATGCGCTATATGGATAGATGTAAAGAATATGTGGTTAAAATTTCATAAGGATCGGCTCAGTAGTTTCGAAGATTTTATCAACAAGCCGTCGAAAAACATTTCAAGAAAAACGCGTTTAAAGTTTGTTTGGGTTATATAAATACATGTATTTTTTTATTATTTATTTCGAAATTGTATTCATTGAGTGTAACAACTTTTATTTCAATATCTATAATACAAACCTATCAAAAAAATTGACGATAATAGCCTTTTTTAGCGTCTAAAGTGAGAAGACCCCTTAATAAAGTACTTCTTCGTATACCACATTTGTGGTTCTATTAACTGGTGCTAAAATTATCACGCTGTTGTCGGAGCACACTAATATTAAATTTCAAGTAAATCTGACCAGACATTTCTTTTAATTTCCAAAAACTCTGAAATTTCACTAATTTTGTCTACGACCCCATACCTTCGATTAATTTGGAATTTCGTGTACTCTCATGTGTTTTGACTCGCTGATCACGAATATGACATTGACAATAGCCTCAAATCTGATTTTCAACGTCAAAACTCACAAATACTGATTTTTGAAAAAAAATTCTTTTTATTTTAATAAATATTGATCTTAGAGAAAAATATTCCCACAAAAGTTGCAGCCCATAAAAAGATTGATATTTAATGGGATGATGCTTCAACAAGTACATTTTGCTAAACTCTATTAGTTTCGATATTATCTACTTACCAACTTTATCGCAGGTATGTCGGGTTTAGTATTTAGAGTGTATGTTTATTTTTTTTGTATATTTTATTTTAGGGTTCTTTTGTATTTCATTTTATTTTTGTTTTTTTTGGGTCTGTTTGGGTTTGTTTGGGTTTAAAGACTAAACTCCAACCTTCCCGCGGTAAAGTGGGTAAGTAAATAACATCGAAACTAATGATCGCAAAATGTACTTATTGGAGCATTATCCCATTTTTTCCGAAACAGAATGCTTTTAGACAAAACCTGTATAGAAGATAAAATATCAATCTTTTTAGAGGCTACAACGTTTGTAGGAATATTTTTCTCTAGGATCATCATTTATTAAAATAAAATAGGGAAACGTCCAAAAAATCAGTTTTTGTGAGTGTTGACGTTGAAAATCAAATTTGCGGGTATTTTCATTATGATATTGGTGATCAGCGAGTCGAAATACATGGGACACGAAACTCAAAATTAGTCGGCGGTATGGGCTTTTCGGAATGTTATCCTTTTTTTAGTCTCAAATTTCGATCCTCATTTACCGCAAATTTTCCTAGGGCATGAAAACCCCCACCAACCAATCTCTCTCTCTCTCTCTCTCTTTCTCTCTCTCTCTCTGTGTCTCTGTCTCTGTCTCTGTCCCTGTCTCTGTCTCTGTCTCTGTCTCTGTCTCTGTCTCTGTCTCTGTCTCTGTCTCTGTCCCTGTCTCTGTCTCTGTCTCTGTATCTGTCTCTGTCCCTGTCTCTGTCTCTGTCTCTGTCTCTCTCTCTCTCTCTCTCTCTCTCTCTCTCTCTCTCTCTCTCTCTCTCTCTCTCTCTCTGTCTCTGTCTCTGTCTCTGTCTCTGTCTCTCTCTCTCTGTCTCTGTCTCTATCTCTCTCTCTCTATCTCTCTCTCTCTATCTCTGTCTCTCTCTCTCTCTCTGTCTCTCTCGCTCTCGCTCTCTCTCCCTCCCTCCCTCCCTTTTGTTTCACTTTTTTCCTTTCGCCAAATTTACTTCGTCCGTTTTTCTGCCTCCCTCCTCGGGGTCTCCCGGAGCTCGCGAGCAAATTCGATCTTATCGGAGTCTGCTCTCCGGCATTGCTACATACCCAGAAGAGAATCGAGATTCGTCACTGAGATTCCGCAACGCCGTTCTATCGCGCTTACTTCCGGTTCCCCGGGTCTTCGCGACCGTTTCACTCGACGTTTCCTTTCCTCGTTTTTTTTCTCCCTTTGTCTTCTTCGTACCTTGCACCGCGTTTCTTCAAAGTTTCAGCGCAAACGTCGAAAACCGATCCGACGACAAGGAAACTTCGCCAAACGCTTCGCACTGCGCGAACGACGTTTTCTCCATCAATCTTCCGGATCACTGATTCTCAAACGTATATATCAAAAAAAGACCCCGCAGTATCAAATTACATTCGAAAAATCAATCATTCGTGCATAATTTTTATATCCCACAATACTTTTTTTTTCTTTCCATTATCCTCGTTGAATTCGGCATTCAAATGTTTGTCGAATCCGCATTGGAACGGATTACGTACGAATCCTTAAAATATCCTCGCCGAGTAAGAGCACCTCGCGTAAACATGGGTGTCGAATTCGATCCAACCGGAAATCAGGATTTACGCATTTTCGTATTCGTTCTTCTTTTCTTTTTTTTTTTAATTCTATTTTTCGGTACGTCCCTCGGACGAAGGTACAGCCAATAACGAGGTACTTTTTTCTCGTCCTCGGTCTCCTTGAGACGAGTGGGTCGTCTGCAAAATGTGGAGCACGCATATATACACATGCATATGAGTAGGTATGTGTGTATGTGGTGCGTGTGTGTATGTGGTGTGTGTGTGTGTGTGTGTGTGTGTGTGTGTGTGTATGTGTGTGTGTGTGTGTGTGTGTGTGTGTGTTCGTATGTGGCATACGTTTGAATAGGAAAGAAAAAAGTACAAGTGGCAATTGTGAATCGTGCGAGTGGAGGGACGCGACCGAAAGGGATTATCGACACCTTCGTTTATGTGCATTCTCGATTCTCCTTCCTCATCGTCTCGATTCCTTTCTCATAGAGCCTCGTAAAATATTCGAAAATCTTCGAGGTTGTAACTGGGACGTTATTAAAATATATACACGTACATACATACCATATATATATAAATAATATACATAGATGCCTGTATGACCAAATTTTCAACCGATATTTTGAGGACACGTACTTTCGACAAGCGTTTACATATACGGGCTATTTGAAGCTTCGAGCGGTTCTTAAGGGTGTTTTTTTTATTCGGTATGTATACTTGTTGCACAATGTAATACTATCCCCCCGGTCTTTGTCGCGAGCGGGGTCCTTCCAGTCTCTTTAATGCGATGGACAAGCCAAGAGAAAGGGCGAGGGAGAGTACGAGCATATGCAACGCATCTACACGCAATTTTTCAATTCTCGGCCAAGTTCGATTCTCTTTTCATTGCGTTTGCTGAGAAAAAATACGATTTAACGAAACAGAAAATAAAAACATTATTTTAGACCGTCTGTTTTTTTACTATTGATGGAATTTTCGAAAATTCAATTTCGTAGCTCGAGCAACGCATCTACACGTAATTTTATTTATCCTTAGCTATGTGCAATTCTCTTTTCCTTGAACGTTTCATAAAATGCGATTTATTCGAAATGGAAAAAGGAAAAATCATTTTATCTTAGAACGTGTATTTACTTTTGATCTTGAATAAATTTTCGAGAATTCAATATCGTCAGTCGACCAACGTATCTACACGCAATTTTTTAACTTATCAGAGTTTAATTCTATTTTCGTTCACGTTTATCGAAGAAAAAACGCGATTATTCGAAATAGAAAATAAAAAAAAATATTTTATCCAAGAACATCTTTTTTTCATTCTTAAATTAATTTCCAGCATTCTATTTTCGTTGATATTTATTGAAGAAAATCGCAATTAAATTAAATTTAAATTGGAAAATAAAAAGATCATTCAATCCTAGAATATCTTTTTCCTACTCTTCAATGAATTTTCAAGAATTCAATTTCGATTCTATTTTTTCTACATTTATTGAGAGAAAAAACGTCTTTTCTAAATGAAAAAAAAAAACATTTTATCCTTGATCGTCTGTTTATTTACTCTTGAATTAACTTTCAAGAATTCAATTCCCTGGGTCGAGCAATGCATCTGTACGCAATTTTTTATTCTCAGCCAAATTTAATTCTATTTTCGTTGACATTTATTGAAGAAAACCTCCATTTTTCGAAGTGGAAAACAAACATTTAATCCTAGAATTTCTGTTTTTTCACTCTTGAATGAATTTTTAAGAATTCAATTTTGTGGGTCGAGCAAATTTGGATGCAAGTGGAAAAGAGCCAGAAAATAAAACTGCGCAAGGAATATTTTTGCTAATCAATTTCACTTTGTCGTTGGGGGGGAAAAAACGTGGTGTGATTCTCGAAAGGAAAAAAAAATTCGATTGCGTTATTTTACTTTCATCGTAAATCACTCATGTAATCAAAGGAGTCAATTAGCTTTGGGAAAAGTTCATAAACGATCGTTATATATTCATTCAAGGCTGGTGTTATAAATATCGCGTTCATGGTACCTTTAATGGTCCGTAAAGCTGTCCCGAAGCATTGTGACCCTCGGATTACCATTGCCGATCTATCGACGTAGAAATATATGCGTATGCATGAGGCACATTACACATGTCCTTGAAAAAATCATTACTAGGGGGAGACAAATATTTTGGCACGCGCCACAAACGAGGAGAAAAATCTGTTTTTCTGTTTTCTCGATCTCGTTAGCCATCGATTGTTCGAAATGGTCCTCTTCAATCAATACTATGCACTTAATGTGCACATACATACCTATATACATATATACGTAAACTTAAGTGCGCGGGAAGAATACGTATATATATATATATATATATACGTATTCTTCCCTATATATATATATATATATGCGTGCGTGCGTGCGTGCGTGCGTGCGTGCGTGTGTGTGTGTGTGTGTGTGTGTGTGTGTGTGTGTGTGTGTGTGTGTGTGTGTGTGTGTGTGTGTGTGTGTGTGTGTGCATAAAAACGTTCCTGACCCGTTGCTGAACTCTCGACCTCGACCATCGTTGGATTTATAACTTGCAGATGCAAAGGACTCTCCTCTTTCGTGTACAGCACAGGCACATTCATACATTTTTACTAACGACTGCTTGCCAGATAAAATTCGTTGCCCCAATTGCGACAAAAGGCTACGAAGAAAAAGGGGCAACAAAAATTGATTCCAAGTTGGATTGCTCCGAATTGTCATGTAAAATTGTGAAATCGATTAAATGTGTCAATCAAGTTTCGAAAGATGAGAGAAGGTAAAATAGATTGTAATCAGGCACTTTTGAAAGTAATTTTTTTAGTCCGTTTGGAAAAATAATTTTTTTGTTAGGTTAGAAGAATTTGCGTTTTTGAATTGGATTAGAAAAGATCCATTTTTTTTATTCGTGTAGGAAGAATCTCATTTTTGAAATTAGTAAATCATTTAAAAATCGGTATAGGAAAAATCTCACTTTCAAATTAGTAGCTCATTTTCAAATGAGTCCAAGAAGAATCTCATTTTTTAAATTAGTAACTTATTAAAAAATTAGTATAAGCAAACTTTCATTTTAAAAATTGGCAAGTTATTTTAAAATTGATATAGAGAGAATTTTATTTTCAAAATTGGTAAATAATTTCAAAATCAGTATCGGAAAAATCTCTTTTTTCAAATTAGTAATAAATCATTTGAAAATTAGTATAGGAAAAATGTAATTTTTAAGTTAGTATACAAAAATCTTACTTTCCGAATTAGTGAAGATAAAATTTGGGTTTTTAAATGATTTAAAAAGAATATATATTTATTATAATGAGTTTAATAAATAATCATTTTTCGAATTAATTTGGAAAATGCTCCTTTCCCGCATAAGTTCAGAAACCTTTTATTAATCAGATCAGTTTCTTTAACTATTATATTTATCGAATGTGCTTATCAACATTTGATTTTTCAAAAAAGCTAAGGAACCTGTCTGATTTCGAAGATCTTGCGGTCTCGTGAGATTTCGGCACATCGCGGGGTATCGCGCTGAGATTGAGGTATAAATATATACAAGTAGAAATCGATTGAGAAAAACTCTCGCATTAAAATTGCGAGAGAAGGGACGTGCGTAGGGCTTGCGATGCTTGTGGCTCGTTGTTTCGAATATGCATATACGAGAGATATATTTCGTTGTGATCGACGTTTTGCCGAGTATAAAGGGTCCCGTCGATCTACCCCATCGAGAAATGGGCCTGAAGTGTCTTTAGGGTAACAGTAGCCTCTGCTCAATGGGATAACTCACAAAAGCACAGCGGGAGGGCCCCCGAACTTCTCTCTCTCTCTCTCTCTCTCTCTCTCTTTCTCTCTCTCTCTCTTTCTCTCTATCTCTCTCTATCCCTCTCTTTCTCCCCTACTCTCTCACTTTTTCACGTCCACTCCGGGGCCCTTGAAATCCAGTGTACTCGATACACGAGTGTCTACAGGGGAACAGAGGGGAAGGGGAAGGGACTGGAAGTAATAAAATTGTCCCTCGCACTCTCGCATTGATACCGACGTACCACCGCCAATACTATTCGTCCCAAGTGGATATTTAATATGTTTATTGCTGTGAGAATGTGGCTCGGATTTGCGCTCTTCAAGATTTTTATCGGAACCGCTCCCATCACGACACTTTTTGACTTTTTTACCCGAACACTTCGATTTTGCCCGATCGATCATCAATTATAATATAATTGTGACAATATTAACGACTGATGATAATAATAATAGAATTATATATAATATTTTACAGCAATGATCAATAGCACGATAGAGAATAAAATAATGATGATAAGCATTACATTATTTAAATATAAAATTAATCTGTTTTTCTAAATAAACAAAAACGTATGGAAATTATCTTTTAAGGATAATGTTAAAAAATTAATGTTTGATTCCTTAATCACATTTTTCCGAAGATATAATAATAATTATTATTATTATAATATTCAGACAGATGATAATATGAGGACTACATTTTCTTAGGCGTAAAACAATTTAAAAAAATAAACAAGAACATCTGATAGTAATTTCTTAATGTTTGTTTTTTTTATTATTGGTTCTTTAAGGGTGAACATAACTGCAACGGGTCGAAAAAGGGCGGTTTTTACGATTTTTTATCTACTAGATTGATTATTCGGGATTTGAAAAAAAATATATTTCATGAAGCATACACTGAACTCATTTCGTGTAAATTTTTATAGAAAAAATGTTCAGTTAACAACGTTATTGAGGTATAATAGAGCGCCTGTTAAAAAAATGCGGTCCAACGGCCGGTTCGATTTATCAGTTATCACTTGACAATGGTTGGTCGCAAAAATAAAAATAAAAAAGTTTTATAATCTATAGAAATGTATTTCTCGTTGTACGTACCCGGTTTTCGACAAAATTAAATTTCATTAAATGGCGGGTGTTAAAAAAAGTGTAAGTTTTGCGAATTGTTTACTGATATTCGGGGGCTTAGAAAATAATAAATAAAAAACGGCGGGGTACAACGACAGCTACTGCAATTACGGAAATTTTGTTTGTTTTTTTAAAATAAAAAATCGTGTAATTATAGCTAAAGTTATGATTCCGGCTAGGTCGAGAAAAACGTGATTAAAAGTTTTTGTATACGTAAATCGTTGGGCTACCTGCTCTCACTAAATCGTCTGTAAGTTGGCCAATTTACAATATCTTAGCTTGATATTTTTTCCATATATTCTTGAATATATATACTTCGAGAAAACGAAAAAATCCATTTTTTTCTTATTTAATTAATCGCACTATGAGGGATGACATTCTATAGCAATAAAAATCAAATTTTTATTTTATAGATACTGAAAAAAAATGTCCAGTGGCGTTGACAAACTGAGAACAGTAATTGAAACAAATTTTTTTTTTCTCTCGTGTTTAATTTCTTTTATGTCAATAGCGTTAAGAATAAAAAAAGAAACTCAAGTACGGATGACATTTTCAATTTTCCTTAGCGCATCCACGCGCGCGACGTATCAGGAACAGTACCGGCGTTGCGTCTTCTCGGGGTTCGAAAATCCACGAGAAAAATGCGTACCCTCGGGAAATCGTGGAGAAGCGGATAGACATATCGATTCAGGATAACGAGAAATTACGGTTCGATCGCGACATTTTTTACGACAGAAAAAAATATTTTTGGATAACCAAATAATTGTTAATTCAATTTTTCGATTATTTTTACTTTAATTAATTAGATATTTAATTCAATTGAATTAGTTTAATCAAGGAGGTTGAAGCGTTAGCCACAATATAAGATTTAATTATGAACATTCCGAGTTGTATAAAACATTCTCTGACTCAGTTGGTTCATAATAATCATCGATAGTTTTATACTTTTTCAAGTTGGTAGTAACACAAAAGTCTTTTTTATTTACGTAACAAAAATATAAAAATGCATAATTTTGCTCTTTAATTAAATCTTTTAAGAAAAATTAGCATCTACATAATAAATCTATACCTCGTATGCATTTTTTTGAGGTGTATTGAAAAAAAAATCATAAACCGTCATTTGATTTAAGGCGGGAAACCAGTTTAGGAGTACGTTTTTTTTTTATCAATTTTCATTATTTTTTTTACAAGGAATGAATGAATCGAATTTATTGAAACTTTGAGAATATTTTATACATATTTTCAAACGAATATTTTCATTTTTCCGAAGCATTTCCTCCGCAAATATGAAACATATAACCTGCCGTCCATCGAAGGTCGCCATTAGACTATGCTGTTTGTGTACATGCTGCAGATCACAGTTTTTATCGGAAACCGATACCGTTTAAAGATTACTTTGAATACATGTTTTCCTTCTATATGAACCTAACTCTGACCAAAACATTGAAAATTGCATTTTTAGAGGTGGTTAAACAAAAGGGTATAATTTTTGCCATGATTTTATAACCTTTTTTGCTATAAAAAATATACTTTAAATAATATCATCCCAAATTTAAATTCATATAGAGCGTAATAATATAAAGAAACCAACTATTATTTTATAAAATTATAGGTTAGAAACTTTTTGAGCTAGAGTGTGCACGAATTGAAAGAAAGTTGTTTCGAAAAAAATGTGTTTGAGAAAATAACCGAAAACAAAAAATTCAAGGGAGTAATGAATTATTTATAGTGCTTACCGGTCAATCGGCGAATAGTTTCACTCACAATTTATGGAATAAGAAAAAACAATTATTTAAGAACGATATTTTATTTTAAGAATGATTTTTTATGTAATCTAAACTGGTTTTCCGCCTTAAGGGGCTATACCAGTGTGAACGCTGAAAATTTGGGTGCTTTTCGGGAATTTTTTGGAAGAAAAGTACTCCGTTAAATGTTTCGGAAAATTAAGAATATATTTGGCTATATTTGACCTGTACTACATATTTTTTTCATAGAAAAATATTGAGATCCAAGCGACTTATGCGCTGCCTTCGGAGGCGCAAAAAAAAAGTTCCTCCACTGCTGACACGATTCCGGCCGATTGAGTAGCTGAAACCGAAAAAGGAAAAAAATGTCGTTTAACTGGAAGGTATTTCCTGTACAATGCCGTAGGATTTTCGAAAAATATAAAAATCTAACAAAATGGCGTAGTTATGAAAAAAAGTCTGTTTTCTTGCCTATAAAATGGTCGTTTTTTTCAATGCCAAATCGTCAATTTTTATCTAATCAAAAATATCCTACGTCATTGTAGAGTAAATATATTCAAGAGTACTCGGTTCAAATTTCAAGTCAATCGGATAAGTGCTCTTCGAGTTACAATATCAGCAAATTTTGAAAATCTCATTTCGAGAAAAAACGCGTTTAAAGATTTAACTCTCGATTTTTGCAAAATAAAATGATAGAGATACGACCTTAAAATTTTTTACAGGATATTCTTGAAGGTACAAGCTGTCGAAAAAGGCAAAAAAAAATCGATTTTTTAAAAGTGTCACACTGGTATAGCCCCTTAACTGGACCGCTCCAACTTCCTTAAGGGGTAAGGCCACTGTAACGGCCCAAAAAAAAAGGTTTTTTCACTAATTTTTTGCTCCCGAAATTGAAGGTATTTGAAAAAAAACTTTTAATGGTGTCATCGGGCATACATTAAACTTTATTATAAAATTTTTTTACAGTAAAAAAAAACAAAATGGCGGTTCCACAGCTATCTTCCCGGGACATGTTTTGCTTCCAGGGCTCCGCGGCACGCAGCACCACTGGTGCACTTTTGAATCTAGAACAAAAAAAAAAAACCATTAATCTAGCGGGCTATAGCTAGAGAATGTCGATCGGATTTTAAAAAGTATCAATTTTTGTGGATTTGGCGTGCGGTTGAAAAAAAAATTGATTATTGACGAAAAAAACGGCAAGTTTTTTGTTAATAAAAAATCAATAAATAAAGTTCTTGAAAATTCCGATCGACATTCTGTTCACCATATGTTCACCAGATGTGAACATAAATGTTCACATCTGGTTAAAATTTCACGTAAAAAAAATGAAAATTGGTCGAGTTATGCTGCGTGCCATTTTGAAAAACCATGTTTCGAGAAAAACGCGTTTAAAGTTTCGCGAATAGTTTGTTTGGGTTTGTTTGGGTTTGTTTGGGTCGCACAGGACCTTTTTTTTCTTATTCTAGAGGGTTTAAACTATTTTTTAAGCCAATAAAAAAAAATCGATTTTTCAAAAAATTTACAGTGGCCTTACCCCTTAATTAGACATCTTAGATATTCAGATAAAGCCAAATAAACTCACTTTCCGACTCGCAGCCTCAAAGTAAGCAAAACGAAATTAAAAAAAAAATTCGCCTTCATGGAAATCGATCCGTAGGAGCACTCTGATGGACCGTATAGAGCGCATCTTGTTGGACATAAACACGCAACGGTTTGCGGGAAAGTTGCCCAAAGTTTCATACAGAATGACGAGTATCGATACGCTGATGGACCAATTGGAATCCATCAATTCTCGCACCAATGAGAATCAAGATACTTGCGAGAGCGTCGCGGATTTTTGCGACGATGTTCCGGAGGGTCCGGACTCCGGATTTGTGGAGAGCCTAGAGGAAGAATCGCCGAGAATACGAACGGACGAGTTTTCCGGGCCGAGGCGAGTTATCTCGCTCGGTGCACCACGGAGTCAAGGAAAATTTACCCTACTCGAGGCGACATTGACGGAACTTCATCGGCTCCTCGCGAAGAATCGAACGGTAACGCGCAGAGCTTTTTATTACCAGCTAAAAAGCAACAAGCGTACGTCAGGTTTGATCTCCGATCAGCAACAGGTCAACAGTATCGTCAATATTATCGCAAATATGCTGGACTGCGCTCCTTGGGACTTGGGTCAGTGAATTTCTAACAATACTCCAAATTATTATTTTCGAAAAATACTCCAAATTATTATTTTCGAAAAATACTCCAATTTATTGTTTTCAAAAATACTCCAATTTATTATTCTAAAAAATACTCCAATTCATGATTTTGAAAAATACTCCGATTCATTATTTTATTACGCAATACTGCTGTTTCTGATTTCACAAAATACTTCGACTTATCATTTTTGAAAATACTTATTTATTATTTTATGAAATGCTAGAATTTATCATTTTTACATGACGCCAGATCATTATTTTAAAAAATACTCCAATTTATTATTTTTAAAATACCCCGATTCATTAATTTACTAAATATTGGCATTTGTGATTTCACAAAATACTTCGATTTATCATTTTTTAAATACTTATATTTATTCTCAAATAATACTCAAATTGATTGTTCAAAAAAATACTCCAATTTATTATTGTGTGATAATGCGAAAAATTAATACTTTTAAATGACGCCAGTTTATTATTTTTACAAATACTCCAAATGATCATTCAAAAGTACTCCGATTTATCATTCGAAAATACTCCAATTTATTATTTTTAAATACTTCAATTTATTACTTGAAATACTCCAATATATAATTTGAAAATATTCCGCTCTTTTATTTAAAAATACTCCGACTTTTGACTTTAAAATACTCCAATTTATCATTTTGAAATACCCCAACTCATTAATTTAAAATACTCAATTTTTTTAATGTTCTAACTTTTTTTTATTGAATACTGTAATTCATAATTTTAAAAATACTTAATTTTATCATTTGAACACACGCGTTACTCGTCTCTTGATTGAATATAAATCACACTTTAATTAATTTCATGAAAAACTTACTTGCTCGGCGTCTCTGACTCAAAGAAGTGGACTTTATTACCAAGGCCCAGCTTCGATTTTTTCATTTAATCAAATTATTATAATCCATTCATTCGTTAAATCGAATTCCCGGTTTTGTTTCGATATTTATGAAATCATTACATAATATTATCTGATATGTAACATATCATATATTGTCATATTATATTAACTTATTTTATCGATTGGAAAATTTAGGAATAACTGTCAATAAATTGGTAAATATATTTACCGATCAATCGAAAAACAGACAAGATAAAAATTGACTCCATTGCTACTTGATTTTTCAATGAATTAGTAGAACAATTAATTTGCAAATTTACGAATCAATGAATCGTTTCGTGTCGATCGCTTATTATTTTATTATTACTCCTTATTTTACGAGCTACCAAAAAATTTATTCTTAAGTTTCTAGTCAAGCAAGATTGACCGAAATATCGATGCGTCAATTTTCGATAAAATTACGATTTTATCGATACGTAAATGCATCGCAGATCAACCGATCTATTGACAGTAAAATCGCATTTTTCATAGCACTGGTCGCATCGGCGAAAGGTCTTTGCTCGGGGGACCTGACGATGACGCTAGGTAACGACGAAAAAATCGATTACGGCGTATTCGGCGGCGTTTTGATACCGCCGATTCTCTCGAACGTAACTTCCCTCAAAACGAAGGCCGATCTCGTTTTGGTGGTCGAGAAACACGCCGTGTTTCACGAATTGCTCCAGGAAAATTGTCCACGCGCGTTAAATTGCATTTTGATAACGGGCAAAGGTTATCCCGACGTTGCAACGAGAATGCTCGTGAAAATATTGTCGGAAAGGCTCGAACTTCCGGTATACATTCTCGTCGATGCTAATCCATACGGAGTAGATATCATGCTCACTTACAAGTGAGTACGAAATGTCAGTGAAATAAAACATTTCGGATTATTTTTCGAACGATTAATCTCGAGGGATGAAAATTCCCCGAATAGGGCTTATTTTTTTTGTATTGCGGCAAAAGTAAAACTTAAGGGGAGATATACACCTAGGAGCCAGAAAAAGGTCATTTTTGTGAATTTATTTCAAAGAAAACTATTTGAAATTTCGGATTGGGGTTTTAATTGTCTAAAAGTATATACATTCAAAAATATGTTTGATTTTCTTTATTTAAAAACATTAAAAATATACAAGGATAGTGTATGATCCTTGGAGTGTCGTAAAAAAATCTGCGTATACGGTACCCACTGGCGTTTCTTCAAAAATCATCTGAAAAAAAAAAACAAAAAGATTATTAAATTAGATACTACGATCTACCCGTGCAGAAATTTTGACCGGGATACCCTATGTCCGATCAAATCCCGATCAGGATTTGTCATGGATTCCCCAAAACCGGTATCCCGGTTAGAATCCAACTTGCATCAGTATCGTCATATGTAGGACGACGATGGCATCATTTTGAAAATTTTGGCGCCACGTGTATTTTCTGTATTACTATGGAATTCCTATCTATAGATAGGAATTTCTGTCTATAGATTCCTATCTATAAAATTCCTATCTATATATAGGAATTAAATAGTAATACCGAAAATACACGTGATGCCAAAATTTTCAAAATTTTCATTCACAATGATTAGATTATAATTTGATTTGTCTTATAATTTAATTTGTCTTATAAGACAAATTAAAATCAAATTCACAATGATTAGATTAAAATTTACACCAACCGTGAGTTCTTACGTATTTCGAGAGAAAACATTTCGTCGGGGCAAAGAAATTTTTGCAAAAAAAGTTGTGAGTTTCAAATATTACATTATAAATATGAAAAAAATCACAAAATGAGTTGTGAATTTCCTCAAGTTGAAGAAAATAAAAATCGAATTGACGACAGTTATATTAAAATTTACACCACAAGTGTAAACGTATTTTGAGAGAAAACATTGTGTTGAGGCAAAGAAATGTTCGCACAAAAAGTTATGTGCAAAAATTTCTTTGCCTCGAGGCAATGTTTTCTCTCAAAATACGTACGAACTCACTTTTGGCGCAAATTTTAATCTAACCATTTTGAATTTGATTTTAATTTGTCTTAAATACGAAAAAATTCACAACTAATTTTGTGAATTTTTTTGTATTTATAATTTCTTGTCAATACATTTGTATTCACAGATTTTGATGTGAATTTTTTTTTATTCACCTCAAAATCTCGCGATGAGCGCGATCTGCCATTTGAATCTTTGGACAAATTTTTTTTTTATTGATAGTTTAATGCACCAAAACTTTATAAATGTTATTTATTTTTATAATAAATTTAACATGTCGTAATTCCATTTTTGACATAATATTTCAGTCTGTATTCACCCGTGATCCTTCCCAGATTCCTCAATGATTCAACGGGGAATCTATTTAGAGTCATTAAAGGATCCGGTTCTGGATCCCTAATGGAATCCAATTTACGGATCTTACATTTAGTCTTCGAATCTGATCCGATATCGGACTAGATCCCAACTGGAAGCCCGGGATACAAGTCAGAATCCAGCGGTATCCCTGCCAAAATTTCTGCACGGGTAGTACTTGTCATAGCCGATTTTGAAAATATCGATTTATGACAAAATGGCGGACGTTTGAACATAAATAGTGATTTTTGGGCAAAAAATTAGTTATTATTTTGCTTATAAAATAAAAACTAAGTAACGGAAAAAAAAATCCTATGGGACTAGATGGGACTATGGGACTAGGTACTAGATAATGGTGTATAGAATAACCACAAAAAATCTCAAGGCAATCGGTTCATTGGATTTCGAGAAATTTTGGGTACCGATTTGAAAAACGTGGTTTAGAGAAAAACGCGTTTGAAAATTTGGGAATGAATAAATCATGAAATTTGGCAACTTACATGGAATCATCGATACCAGGCCCATATAGGTCTTCTACGGTCAACGGAATGTTCATAGCTTCTAAATCCTCGACCTCGATCATCTAGGTGTATATCTCCCCTTAAATGAATTCGTAACGATTAACAGTGTCGAAAGATATTTATCTACAATATTATTATTATAATCATTTAATTATAATGATAATAATAATAATAATAATAGTATTTTTTTAAATTTCGGGAGGTCTAACGTATACCCTTGCTCGTAATTATTATTATTGTTTAATTTTTATAATTATTCAATTAGTAGTAGTAGTCGTTATTGCCAGAGTTTACCCTTTAAGGGTGTTGAAACATATGCCCCCTCACGTTATTCTCTGCTTTACATTTGTAAATATTCAATTATTATAATTCTTCAATTATCAAAACTATTCAACTCTTATAATTATTCGATCATTGTGATTATTTAACTATTGTGATTCTCCAATTATTGTAATTATTTAATTATTGTAACTATTTAATTGTTGCAATTATTTAGTTATTGCAATTATTCAATTATTATAATTAATCAATTATAATAACTATTCAATCGAAATAGTTCGATATCGTCGAAAAATTGATTTTATAATTATTCAATTATTGTCGTTATTCAATTATAGTAATCATTTAATTATTATAACCATTCAATTATCATAACTATTCAATCATTGTAATTATTCAATTATTATAGTTATTTAATTATTATAACTAATTTCATTATTTTGATTATTCAATTATCATAATTATTATTTTATAATTATGATAATTTCACAACTGACAGATACGGCTCGATAAATTTGTCGTACGGGAAGGACAGTCTGGCTTGTCCCTCGGTACGTTGGATTGGTCTGCATCCGTCGGACCTTCATTTTCTCAAAATATCGCCGATGCCCCTAACGGATTCGGATATCGCGAAACTCGAAGCGATCAATGCGCGCCCCTATGTGACAAGTGCAGTGTCGACGGAACTGCAAATAATGCGCTGCGGTAAGGCCGAAATTGAGGCTGTAATAGGCGTGAAAAAAGATCGCGATCTAACCACGTTTTACATTCGAAGAAAGATACGGGACAACCGATACATATGATTGGGGGGAACTATCTTTTTTTAAATCAATTTTTTCGGCTCTCGAACTCGTTGGATTCGAGGTAGCTGCAATTGTTTGGAATTGTTAATAATCATTCCGATCATCAACGAATCACGACGGTCAATTAATCGATTAAATCAATAATCAATTAATTCAAATTGCTTGTTTTATTCGGAAATGTATCGTTTGATAAGTCGATCGTGTTGATAAATGGATAATTGGATAGTAATGTTTTGCGTTCATTAATACATTATGTAATTTTGCGATAAATTAATCTTGTGAGTAAGTCAATAATCACTGGACAATCAATTGTGGCAAATAAATTATCATGTTTCACGCATTAGAAAAATTGATCATAGAAATAAATGTCGACAGTGCAGTATCGGTTAATAGTGACGATTTATCGATCGATCAATTCGCGATGGAATTATTTCACGGGAAAATCATCTTTTAGTTGGCACATATATTATTACAATGAATCGCGAAGTAATCGATAATTTATCATGACGTTATTATGTTAATTAGTTAGTACATTACGATGATTAGACGATAATTTGATTATGGCTAGAGGTCGATCATTATTGGACAATTGTGATGGAACATTAATTACGAGATAAGCGATCTTGCCGAAAAATGATTGATTTTTCGTTGGACTCTTTATGTGTCATGTGATAAATTTATTAAGCCTAAGAATCGGTGATAGTTGATTGTTGATTATATCGATTAGTTGATCATTCCTCACGATGATAAATCGAGCACTGTTTTTTTTTATGTATTGGAGCAACAGATTACGTGTTTTATTATTGAAAAGTTTAATTTTAAAAGGTACTTATAATTTCATGGTAATCAGCGTTAATGTGAATCGTTTTAAAAATTATTTTTGTGCTAAAATAGGCGTACTTTATTTTATGAATAAATAAATAACAGGTTTTTACATTCCTCTCCTTCCTATACATCTTTTATTGATAATTAATTAATAATATTTATTGTATATTTATTTCTCACTAGATCAATGAAGAATATTTTATTAACCGAAGAGTACGTCCAGTAAGTGATTAAATTTTATTAATACATAATTATTTGAAGAAATGTATAAATGAGTAATAATATTTATTACACATTGTATTACGAAGGCAATAAACAATATTTTATTCATCAAATAGTACAAGTAAATAGTACTAGTAGTAGTATTTTATACCTTTGTTACGTTTTTTAAGGGTGTTGACATTAATGCCTCTTCCTTCTTATTTCCATAAATTATTTTACATTGGTTTGCTTATGCAGGGTGTCTCAAAATGTCGTGACACTTCAATTTAATAATAAAACGTATTATTTAATTGAAAAGTACGAATATGTTTATTTTAAGGGGTCTTCTCACTTTAGGCGCTAAAAAGGCTATTTTCATGAATTTTTTGATAGGTTTATATTATAGATATTGATATAAAAGTTGTTACACTTAATGAATACACTTTCGAAATCCATTTTTTTTAAACTTCATGTATTCTTGTTACCGAAACAAACTTTAAACACGTTTTTCTTTATTTTTTCGAAAAATGCCCACCATTTAGTTATCTTTGCATATATAAAAAATCATATGATATGCGCTATAGCCATTAACGTACTGAATTTAAAACCGTTTGATTTTTTTGTTTCGGATGATCCATCTCCGAGATTTCATCAACAGCGCAGACCTACAATTTTTTTAGGACATTTTTTCAACTACCATTATCGTCTAGAAATAGTGACTTAAATAAATATTTTTTTTAAAATGTATTTCGAAAGTGTATTTATTAAGTGTAAGAACTTTTATATCAATATCTGTAATATAAACCTATTTAAAAAATTCATGAAAATAGCCTTCTTTAGCGTCCAAAGTGAAAAGACCCCTTAATGTAAGGTCCAAACATAGAGGTTATGTGTGGAACACAATATCCGATAAATGGTCGTCTCTCCCTGTTTGCAAACGTTCACTCTTTTGACAAAATTTTTAATAACATTTTGTTATAGATGCGAACTAATTTCATTAATGGTGCATCCAATTGCTTCCTCGAGCTCCGGAATGGGCACGACTATGATATCTCTGGCGCCTTAATTTGACCGTGGACTGTTCATATTTGGCCCTAAAGAAACACTTTTTTAAGAATTAAAAAAACGCGATTTTGGCTTCCTTTCGAAGATACAGGACATTTTACGAATTATTCGTTATTAAGGGGCCAGTTCACTTTGAACATTTCAAAAGATCGAAAGCAAGAAAGACTTGAAGAAATCGACGATGATGAGCAATCATAAGGGATTTTGTACGGTGCGGGAATTGCCGATTGAGTTTAGGTAAGAGTTTTTCATAGTATAAACTTCAAACGCGTTTTTATCGAAACAACGGTTTCAAAATCTAGCTCCATCATTAGATGGATCTCCGACTAATGGAGCTCCATCTAGTTTATTTATACTAATTTATTTATACTAATAAATTTCTAAATTTATTAGTATAAATTTAGAAAATTTATAATAATATTCTAAAATTATACTAAAATTAGTATAATTTTAGAAAATTATACTAATTCTCTAAAAGTAGAGAAATTAGTATAATTTCTCCAATTTTAGAATCTCTAAAATTAGAGATTCTAATTATAGAATCTCTAATTCTAAAATTAGTTTTAGAATTAGAGATTCTAAAACTAATAAACCGATTCTCTTGAAACTTGAACCACATATTGTAAACATGATTCTCAACAAGATGACCCTCGATGGTTTCAAAATTTTGATTTTTATTCTTTTTTTGCGAAAAACTGCGAAAAAACGCGTTTTTTTTACTTTTTTCATTTTTCATCTGCCATTTTTTTATTTTTTGATCAAACTTTATATCCGAGGGTCATTTTGTGGCTGGTATCATAGTGAATCTAATGAACTTTGATTTTTTTGTTTCCGACAAGCCGTTGCCGAGTTGCGATGGAGCTACCTAGCCCACCTATTTTTGAGGCGTTACGTTAAACTATAGTTTTGTACTTAAAAATAAATAAAAATGAATTAAATTTTTTTAAATGTATTTCAGGACTTTATTTATCAAGCCCAACAACCTTTATATTCATAAGTTTTATAAAATCCTCAAAAAAAAATCGCAAAAATAGCCTTTATTCGTGGTTCCAAAGTGGACTGGCTACTTAAGTGATTCAACTGGTTTACGTTATTGTGGCTTTCGTCGTAATGCGCTATGTCGAGAAAAAAAACAATACCTAAAGGTAGTCTTAAAAAAAGTGGTTGTTGACTCTGAAAATTACTCTCTTTTTCGGCCATCAAGGCGAGTTTGTAATCACGCCACAAGAACTTCTTTCCAACTTTGTATCTTTATAAATAATAAATCGAGCAATATAAAAAGTTATTTCCGTTATACACAATGTATAAATATAATTTCAGACGTCCCATGCAAAAGGTATGCTCTGAAAAATATAATCACTCCTTCTCGAAACCTGCAAGTGACTCTCATAACCTCAAAAAATATAAATCCAGAGCCGACAGAGCTAAACAAATTAAGGAGAATAAATTATTCACTGCAGTAGCATCTTTACAATCTACTATGGAAGTAAATCCATTAGCCAACTCATAGGAAATCAAGAACGGAGTAATTGTTTACGTTTGAGGCTATACTTTGACCGGCCATATTGAAATATCGCCGCGCGGACGGGAGAATCGCGAATTGATAATAGCTTTTACTTCTTCCGTTAGGCATTCTTTTTGGTTGACTGCCATCCTCCATCTTCATTATTTCGAGTAGATACCTTTCGGCTCTTTTCCATACTTCGACTTCCATTCACCAAACAGAGTTTCTGATATTTCTACTAATTCCCATGGCCATTTTAATATCCTTGCTTCAATTTTTTCCATCTGATTCCCTCATCTTTCACCCCTAATTTTCGGATCCATACATCATTCCGTTTCTTACTATTACTTCCATTTGGTCCAGTTTTATTTTGAGGTTAATCTCAGTAAATAATGAAATTAAATTCATAAAAAATTATCAAATTAAATTCTATTCAACTAAACACTAATCCAATGGATAATATTTTATTCATCAAATAGTACAAGTAAATAATTAAATCAAGTTGATAAATAATTATCAAAGTAATTTCTATTCAAGTAAATACCAAGTCAATGCATAATATTTTATTCATCAAATAGTACAAGTAAATAATTCGATTAAATACATAATTATCAAATTCAATTCACGATTAATTAATAACGTTTATCACACATTTATTTATTATTAGGTCAATGAATAATATTTTATTCATCAAATAGTACATCGAGTAAACAATAAGATTCGTCGGTACTGTAGTAATTGATTTTTCGTATCAGCAAATTTGTTTATCACATACAGATCGATGAATTTAGCAATATTTGTTTTTTTCAAAGCTCGGTTTCGTTTTTTCACCAATTGATTGATTCGTTATTAATCGAAATGACGTCTGTGCGAATAATTATTGTTTTTCCGCTGATTGATTCGACGATTCTATCGATAAGAATTTCGTGGCCTCTCCTCTTTGAGGCATACGACGCTTCTCGGTATCTCGACGAATTCGATGCAGCGTCCCGCGGTATCGTCGATTACAACGAGCTCCGGTACTTTTCGATATTTTCCCAAAAATACGATGCTGTTGTCGGATTGTCTTCGTTCCAAGACCGCGTAGCCGTTCTCGTCCACGTTCATCGAAGACTGCGCAATTCTCAGTGTTTTCGATCTTGTCGCGTACGGATGATCGTACGATCTTTCGCGATAAAAAATGCTCTCGTCATTATTACCGTTGATCACGGATAGCAGATATCTTTGACGTTTTATTTTGGCTTCATTTGCGACAAAAAATTCTGGTGTATTTATCGTCTCTCAGTGAAATAACCTGTACGGCTGATTCTCCATGGATTTGTCGACGTCCCTCGTTGATGCAACGGGCGCGAATTGTTTCTCTCGCTGTATCGGGTTTGGCCACCTCGAGGATTTTTTTCTCTTGCCCACTCGCCTTCTCACCATGACTCTTTCGGAATCGTCGGTAAAATGTGAAGCGACGAAACTTCATGACATTTTTTTCATTTTTGTTCAAACGTAGAGATTACAGGTCTATGGGAACATTGGAAACAAAAGTGTGGCGATCGAAAAATAGAGAGGGAAAGAAGAGAGAGCGAGTGCATGTTCCCGCAGTATCTAGTGAAATTTGATGAAAGCGTCATCTAGCGAGCTGCTGAAGAGTTATGAGAATTACCGAGTGTAGGTAATTTACCGACGGAGGAGAAGGCTTCGAGTTATTGGAATGCCCCCTGTGAGAAGTACATTAGGGACTAGTGGTGACTATTGGGGAATTGGTGCCGGATCTAGTTTCGAAACAAGATGTAGTAGAAATCTGTGATAAGTCTACAGTCGATAAGTCATCTACAGTCGGCCGTAGTGTGATTGCAGTGAGATTTGAAGGAAACTTCATCTAGCGAGCCGCCAAACAATTATGAGAATTTACAATTATGAGAATCGGTAATTTACCTACAGTCGTAGGTAATTTACTGACGAAGGAAAAGGCCTCGAATTATTGGAATTACCACCGTGAGAAGTACAGAAGTTAGTAGAAATATGTGATATATTTCCGGTCAGCCGTGGTTGAATTTCAGTTAGATTTGATGGAAGCGTCATCTAACGAGTTGCTAAGCCGTTGTGAGAGTTGCCGACTGTAGGTAATTTACCGACGGGACGAAAGGCCTTGAGTCATTGAAGTGACCACTGTGAGAAGCACATTAAGAACACGAGAATCCTACCGCCAAGTTTTTTGCTAGACGAATTACATTTTCGGAAAACGAAGAGGAAGACGTTGTTCGTCGTTTAATAGAGCGGAATGTATTTCTTTCTTTTGAGAAAAATAAACCGTTTCGTAGAACACTGGCAATCTGCAAATCAGCTATCTCTCTCGCACTGATGGCGGCTTCGTCGGTGTAACAAACGGCCTCAAGGACAGTGGTGACGATCGCAGAATTTGGTGCCAGATCTAGTTTCAAATCCGGAGTTATTAAAAATCTGTGATGATTCTACAGTCGATAAGTTACTTGCCGTCGGTATTCATCTCGAAGACTCATCTTACATCTGGAGCTTGTGCGCTCCAGCTGACCATCGAGTATACACACGGAGTGAATATTCGTCTCCAACATAACCAAAACATAAATTCTACCCGCGATCGCGGTACGAGCCCAGCTGTTTATTCATGAGAATAACCATAAACGAACGAAAAATCAATTTATTCATAATGTTTAACGAAACTTTGGAGTCAGTGCATTATCTACTGTCGGTGAGTTATCTACAGTCGACAAATTACCCAAGTCGAATATCAAACCCAATCTACCTCATCTCGCCACTTTCAACTTGCGCGTGCTCTCCAGCTGATCGCTCTATACACACGCCGAGTATTCCTCTTCGCTGCAACATAACCTAAAAAACCGGCTCCTCTAAGCAATCGCGATGATAGCATCCTGCGACTGATCAAAGTATTCGGAAGCCTGACCAACAAGACAAAAACGCGTCACAATATGGTGTTTTCGCGTTACGCGTGTGTTTTCCGCGCAGTCGGAAAAAACCTCGGGCACCGTAGTTTGCTCGCGACGAACGAGTCCCATCACCGTACGAGAGTTGGCCCGAGCGTGAAAAATGCGCGTCACAACAGTACCCAGCAAAGCGAAAAACTCGTGGATTCCCCGTTGACGAAGAGCGCTCAACCGGAAGCGACGATTTTACACGAGACTCAAGTATCGTTGCCATTCGGGAGCAAAACGTTGACGAGCCATGTCGCGGAGCCTCGAAGCGACGCGGTCGATGCTTTCGACAGCGCCGAAGACACTTGGGACGATCCCACGTCGGAGAGTTACATCTACGAGGATGTGAAGATGCCGCGAGCTCTTGACCGCTGCGACGAGGACTTGTCCCACATCGCGCCCGCCTTCATGCCTACTTTCAACTTTGCCGCCTATGCCAACGACTCGCCCATCATTCAGGAGCTCCTCAAGCTCGGCGTCGACCTTCACCGTGTCGAGAAGCATCCCGAAATCATGGAACGCCTGCTCAGACGCAACTTTGACGACTTGAAGCCGCACATAAGATTCCTGCACGACTGCGGCGTGCCAGCCGAGAATCTGGGCGCTGTCTTGACGAAGAATCCCTTGCTCCTGGAGCAGAGCATAGACGACATGAGCACCAGAATAAGATACCTCAGGGCTCACAAATTTACCGCCGATATGGTCGCCAATATAGTGACCAAAAATCCATTCTGGCTTATGTTCGAGACCAAAAGAATCGACGCGCGGCTTGGACACTTTCAGCACGAGTTCCAGCTCAACGGACACGAGGTCAGACGGCTTGCCACGAAACAACCCAGACTCATAACTTTGAAGTTTCGAAGAATCCGTGAGAACACTTTCGCCATTAGGGAAGAAATGGGCTTCGAGAAGAACGAGACTAAAGCTATTTTGATGGACAAGCCTAGGCTGTTCATGAAAAGTAAGATATTCTTCTATGGGACGGCAAACGCTTGGGGCTCGAGAGACAGGTCGATTGGAATGACGATGATGTTTTCGTCATTGGAACGCAATGAAAATGATTTTCTCTTCATTTTTACGAGCTTTTTTTAAGTCGCTTTGTTTATATGTCTTTCCGGTTGAAAATTTGTAATCAATTTTTTGTATCACTTGCTGGCATCCGATTGAGCTGAAATTTGGCATACTTATGTAACTTTGGTGGTAATGCAATAATATGGTACCATGGAGCTGGGTTGGTGATGGAGGTGGGAGGTGGGCAATGCAACTCCTTAATAGCATATCCTAGCACAGTCGAGTTTGTGTTCATTTGTTTTGTTATAATGAGCACTTTTCATTACACATGATAACGAGAGTCTAATAATGTGTCAATGGCATGGGGATCTGGCATGACAAATGAATAAACAAATTCTAATACTAAAAAGTATAAAATAAAATTAACCTAAAGACACTTTTCTTAAACGAGCTTTTATTTAAAAGGTACTGTACCAAACAGTAAAAAAATAACGTTCAGTAAAATTGAAAAACAATACAGTATAACTAAAGTCCCTTCCTTGGACACTCACCATAGGTGCAAGTTCTTAAAAAGCATGAACGAAGATATCTTAACAATATGAAATATAAATTTCAAAAGCTTGAGGTTTCGAACGTCATAAGTACTGATACGGTTTTTAAATTTCTGGAAAAAATCTCGAGCCTTTAAACTTTATATCTCATATTTCAAAAATATCTAAGTTTATGTTCTTTTCAAATACTTGCACCTATGATGAGCGACCAAGAAAGGGACTTTTTTGTAGTTACACTGTTTTGATTTTCAATTATGCTGACCATTATTTTTTACTTTTTATAACTGTACCTTTTAAACAAAAAATTATTTTTAACAAGTAATTTTAAGTTCATTTTTTCAAATTTCCTTGGGCGGATTTCTTTAGCGATCTACAACAAATTCGTAGAATATCATTTTGAATAATAATGGAAATAAGAATTTGAAGTGAATTTTCGTTACATTCTAACTATGCAAACTTCAATCCCATTCGATTGAAAAGGTTCTTTTTGATGAGAGTATTGAGATTACGAGGTTGAAATTGTACAGACGATTAAGACGATAGGCTATGGCCTTGAAGTTTGCATCGTTAAAATGCAACGAAAATGCTTCTTTATCTTTTCATTTATTTATGTTTATCATTATCTGGATCAACTTTGGGTTAATGAACCCTGATGAGATTAAAAATGTCAAAGTGATACTTGTAGCCTAAAAGGGCCGAAAAATGGGGCAAAACAGAAAAAAATGTTTGTGGCAACTCAATGATACAAACTGCCATAACATCCTTTATTTTTGTTATTATCGACAATATGGCCTTGCCAATTTATTTTGTCGATTTTTAACGATCCTAAAAATGTTTGGGTCGGTTGATTGTCGCCTGAATGCGCGAAAAAATATTTTGGCGATTGCAAAACAATTAATTTTTGTTGCGTTCCAACGATGCAACCTTCAACGTCATGTTGGGCTACTGTGGGGACCCGAAAATTAGAGTTATAAAAAAAATAGTTTTGAAGAAGTAACATTACTACAATATTGTTTGGACATTTATTTGTAAGTACATTAACAATATTGTGTCCAAAATTTCATAAAACAAATATTGATCATTTAATAACTTCTAAACAATCTCGTGGTGGACCTTTGAACGTGAGGCGCTCAACGGTGTACTTAACTTTGACCACACGGTTGATCTGAAATAGAAAATAAGTTTTTTTTAATAATATATAATATTGGCTAAAATTTGATGGATTTTTTTGTTATCGTGATTCCATTATTTAAACAAATTGATTTTTTTTCGATTTTTTAAGAAAAAAATGACATTATTATTAATAACTAATGTACAAAAAAGGTTATGAAGGAAAACCTCGGTCAAGACTAAACTACTGTTACGCTGAATAAGTGTACCAAATTTCAAGTCAATCCGTTCATTAGATGCCGAGAAATTGTGTACACCGTTTTGAAAAACGTTGAATAAGTTCTTGCTGTTTTCCAACAGATGGCGTTACCAGAACTGCGTGCGTGTAGTTTAAGATGGTAGCGCCTCTATAAAGTGCTATAAGCAAGCTTGAAATTTAGTGTATGCCATTTCGCCGAAGTGTAAACAACTTTTTTCTTCATAGTGTTAAATACGTCAAATTTCGTGCCAAAAAAGAGTATTTGTGGGGAATTTTATTGCACTACTTTATTTTTTGCTAATCTCCAGCTGAAGCACACTTAATTCTTGTTGAGACTTACAGCGACCATGCTCTGACAGAAAGAGCATTCATAATAAGACGCTTCATAAATAATGATTTTGATGTGTTGAATTCCAATTCAACTCATGAGTCTTCATGAAGTAATACCTCCAGGTATTACTTCATCAAGACTAATTTCAGACGCAAGCTGAACTTGCAGAATCATTAGGAGTTGATCACACAACAGTTTCGAAACGTTTGAAAGCATTAGGAATGATTTTGAAAAATGAAGCATTAATTTTCACGAAAAAAACTGCCAGAACTTATTCAACGTCCAAATAGTTTTGAGAAAAACGTCCTTAAAGTTTTACTAGCAGTTCTATCGTTGTTAGCACGAGTTTACCTTCAGTCTACGATTCCTGCACCATATGTTAGACCTTCCTCTTCAATTTGCGTTGCTTCAGCCGACGAAGGTGCGTTCGTCATTCCCATAGTCGCAACACCGACTATGGGAATGATGGTGTTGCGAAGCTTGAGTTCTTTTTTCGAAAATTGGAAAATATTGATAAACAATGAAGTTATTATTTAAACAACACACGCAGATTTAACATTTCTTAATCTGTATGCATAAGTGAAAATCGGAAAAGATCAAATTAATTGGCTGCAAAAAATTATTCACAATTATGAGTTACGTAAGGTGAGGATTTTATTTAAAATTCGTCCGGGTCAAAATGACCCAGTGTGCTAACGTAGGGTTTAAAAAAACCCAGCTAGCTTACCGGCTATTAGGTCGAAATGAATCCAAATTGGGGAGAACTGGCGTGATTTCTCATTCAAAAAAGGGCGCTACGAGTTACACGTATAGATATTGGCTTGTTTTCCAGACAGAAAGATGCTTGTCGACCTCTTCGATTACGTCCACAACACGATGAAACTATCGCACGAGATTATAGCCAAAGAGCCAAAAATCTTAACCTGCCGAATCGAGAGACTTCGTCAACGTCACGGGTACCTTATGGTTGTGGGGAAGGCTCAATACGATCCAACGAAGCCGATGTACGTATCCCCGGAAGCTCTGATTAGCGGGACCGACGTTGAATTTTGCCGCGACGTGGCGAAAACGACCGTCTTCACGTACAACATGTATCTCAAAACTTTGTAGATTTAAGGTAAATCAATAGACGCGCGCGTCGCCAAAATGTAAATAAACTAATTCAACCATCATCATTGTCTATATACATATTTTATTTCCATTTAGTTTGAGCTTCTCTTAAAATTTACTTCCATATGTATACCGGATGAGTCACTAGAAATTGGACACTCGAACTTCCGTCAAGGGGCTATTCTACTGCGACGGGATGAAGAAATCGGATTTTTATTTTTTGCATACCTGAGTACGCATATACACGTATGCTTCTGTACATTTACTGTATAGTAGTATTCTCTCTTTTCATTGTGCGAGTAAAAGGACGCTCTACCGGTTAGTATTGTATAGTATAGTAACTTTATAGTATAGTAAACTTTAAACGCGTTTTTCTCGAAACTACTTTTATCACCTGACATTGGTGATTTCGGAAAAACGGCTTAATCAATCGGACTAAATTTTTTACTGCATATTCAGCAAATGTATGGCTATCACCCGAACTAGGATTATCAAAAAATATTAATTTTAACTTATACTTTCGCTCGAATTATGACGAAGAAAACGTGTTTTCCGAACACTTGTAAAAAACGACGCCATTTTGTTATTTTGCAATATAAAATAATAATCCTGATTCGGGCGATAGCGATACTCATGTAGATTAAGAATCTTTTTGAAATTTCTGTTTCCGATAACTTGGAGAGCGCAAATCATCAACGCCAGCAACGTACTTTTTTCATGCCTTTGCACGATTATAAATTGTTAAATAAATATACATTTATATGCAAACCTTTAAGCGGAAAAAAGTTTGTACCGATACGTCCAACAATTTTCAAATAAAATGTTTAAAAATAGCTCATTTTTTAAGCCGTCATAATAGAATAGCCCATTAAGGGGCTAGGCCACCGTGAACATTTAGAAAAATCGACAGTCGCTTGGCTACGCAAGCGACTACCGCTACGCAAATTGAAGAGGAAGATTAACATATGGTGCAGGAATCGCAGATTGAAGGTTAACTTATGATTACGATAAAACTGCTAGACAAACTTTGAACGCGTTTTGCTCAAAACTTTATTTTTCAAAACGATGTACACAATTTCTCGACATCTAATAACCGAATTGACTTCAAATTTGGTACATTTATTTATATAAGACTAAACTACAGTAACAGTAGTTTAGTCTTGAACGACGTTTTTCTTCTCAACATTTATTTTCATTAGTTATTAACGATAATGTCATTTTTACTCGAAAAATCGAAGAAATAATTCAAACATTTTTTTTCTGACTATTGCAACACGATAACGAAAAAAATGCTCGGTCAAGTCAATGTTATCTATTTTGCGAAAAAAAAACACATTTTCTGTGTTTTAAATCAACCGGGTGGCCAAAATCAAGTACACCATGGAGTCCCTCACGTTCAAAAGTTTTTGGCGAGATTGTTAATAACTTCTTAGTTATTAATATTTTTTTAATGAAATTTGGTACACAACTTTGTTAACCCCTCGCGGTCGCAATGAGACGAAAACGTTTACGTACACTTTTCAACGTGTTAAATCGTTTTTAAAGATCTCAACAAATTGAGGAATACTCTCGAATTCTTCTAGAATGTGATTCACTATTGTTTAAGTCCAAAAGTTATTACATTTGTTGCTATAAGTTGCCAATGATCGCCAGGAATTTCAAAATTAAGTTTGGCTCGGAACGAAAGCACGATTGATGTACATACAAATCAATTTCCAAAGGATATTTCAATCGTACTTAGTTCTTCAAAATTAAAAAAAAATAACCCTGATTTTTGTGTCGCCACCACGGTCTTACATACATGTCCGGAAACTCCGGCGTTTTTGAGTGATGAGACGTGTCACCGTGAGGCACAAACTTAGTTCCCCATCTATCCTCTAGGAACAGAGGAAAGGAATCGTGAAAGGAGCGATGGGCAACACTTTTATCAATTTATAACGCAGCTTAATTGCATTTTATCGGGAGCAAAAGAAGTAATTAACAAAAAAAACTAATCAGCCTTCGGTGCAAAGAACAGCTACACTGAGATACCTTTGAGATCGCTTTATTATGGATTGATGGTAGGTTCGATAATAGCATGTGTCGTCGTTATCTTTTTCGCTATATAAATGTACGTGGGCTGATAAATTTCGTATTAGGTCATATAAAGTCATTATCATTATTACGGCCGTTTACAACGGAGTAGCCCATACCCGTACATGTTGCGTTCCAAATACGAATAGAAATGTACGTTAGTCCCGTGAACATTATTCAACTTCTATCTATAGCGATAAGTGCTATGAATTTGCCTCGAACTCCAATCACCGAACGGGAAAAACAGTTCAGTAAGGATCTACAAAATGTGATCATAGAAGCAATGGATCAGCCTATGGAAACGGAATTCGACACTGGTTTGGATTTTCTTTCACCACATGAAATTCATGAAGCAGCCACAATAGAAGATAACACCTCAAGTGCAGATTGACGTCGTAATTGTATAATATTACTATGTCAGAAAAGTGTCTGACGAAGTTTTTCCATGCACGGAAGCCATAAACATCAAGGGGCTGTATCATTCCCGTTGTACCTGCAAGAATTGTTAACTGTAGTATAAACTAATTCTTTACACTCTCTCAACTGATGAAACTGGTGCAATATATTTACCTGCTGGAATAGTTAGGACTTCAATATATTTCCTTTGCATATCCATTTCCTTAAATGCATTTGGACATTGACCGCTCAAAGAATCCAGAAGTAATATGTAGATGTTGGACGCGTATTAGGAATATATACTTCTTGAAACCAACGCTTGAAATGACTGGTCGTCAATTTTCCAGACTTTGAGCCAATAGAAATATATTTTCGGCTCTGGACATAGTTTGTTCCACTCGAGGTCCAAATTTACCAACAGGTTCGTTGAACACAAGCAACATAGGTGCCAAAAGCTTGCAAGGCGCAGAAACCAAAGGCAGTATAGAGTAACTGTGTGTTGTCGATGTTTTCGATTGCAGTACTGTCTCTACGGATTTCTGCCCTTCTTTCACCAATGTGCAGCCTGTATGTAGCTCTAACTTGAATCCACTTTGATCAGAATTAAACGTGTTTTCAGCCCCAACCTTGGCTATGTTGGCTTTCACCGTTTCTATAAATTCTGTAGCTTAGTTTTGAAGTGTATCAGCGTTTAATAATTGTTGTCTGGTTACATATTTAGTCATGCTCCTTGACACAATTCGATTATGGTTTTTCAATGTTTTTACCCAACCAGCGGATGCTTGTTGGGTTGGAATCTATGGCTGGTATTTCTGCAATTTCTCGTGCACGTAAGTCCCATCGTCGAAGATCCATATCATGGAGAGGCAGCTTCTAGTCCAAAGCTCAATAAAATTGTTCAGCGTGTAGTGAACTATTTTTGTTAACTTTGTTTGTAGGTACCATCCTTATTTATACTATGGGTCCACTGGCGTAACTGCCACACAGATTTGACCTTTTAGAATTTCGTTTTAACGGATAATAGTTTTCTATTGCCGTCCGTCCTGGACCTCCAGTACTCTACAGCTCTTTTCTTGTATTTGTAACTCAATTATTCTACATCTTCTGCACATACATTTTCATGAACTTTGGGATCTATGTATCGTTGTACGTACCAATCTTCGCCACTGTTATCTTCTATCGTGGCTGCTTCATGAATTCCATGTGGTGAATGAAAATCCAAACCAGTTTCGAATTCCGTTTCCATAGGTTGATCCATTGCTTCTATGACCATATTTTGTAGATTCTTACTGAACTGTTTTTCCCGTTCGGTGATTGGAGTTCGAGGAAAATTCGTAGCACTTATCGCTGTAGATAGAAGTTGAATAATGTTCACGGGATCAACGTACATTTCTATCCGTATTTGGAACTCAACATGGATGGGTGGCTACTCCATCGTATACTGCCGCAATAATGAGCATTACTGAATTTTTATGACTTGATACCCAATCAACGCACGCACATTCGTATAGCGAAAAAGATAACGACGACACACGCTATTATCAAACCTACCACTAATCCATAATGAGGCAACCTCAAGGCTATCTCAGCGTGACCGATCTGTGCACTGAAGGCGGATTTATTTAGATTACTGTTTCTGCTGCTCCTGCATAGAATGCGATAAAGGCCATACGCCACAGTAACGGGTATAAAATCATGTGCGAATTTAACAAATTTTTTTTCGTACGAAAAAGTGACTCACTCATAAAATTAGTTGCACATCTATTTAGTATGAATATCAAGCTGTTAGAAAATACATATATTTTTTTTCGACGTCCCAAATGGCTGATTACTCGAAACTTCTCGAAACAGCTTTCTTCTAATTGGCGTGACAAATAACTTCAACAATTTTCACTCGATTTACTTCAAATTTAGAAGTTATGTTCCTAATCGCATTTCGCAGATAAGTACGTACGGAATTTATGATTAATCGATAACTTTTCATTTTATGAGCAGTTCATGAGCAGTTATAACAAAAATGTTCACTGAAAATGCATTTCTTAGGTTCAAATACCTACAACTTTTGAATAAAACAATATAGTTTAAATTCCGTACGTTCTTCTCGAGGTATTCTAATGTAGATTGAGGAGAATTTTTGTTTTTTGTTCTAGGTAAGGATGCGAAGGTAGGATGCGAAATGTCACGCCGCGGAGCGCAAAAAAAAAGATAAAAAAAGAAAATATTAGTAGTCGGCTATTTTGTACATGGAAAAAAAAATATATATATTTTCTAACAGCCAGAGTTGGGCCTAATTCTATTTATAAATACGAATACGAATTTATTCACATCGTGATTTTCATGTGAATATAAATACAAATTTATTCATACTTCACTTATTGTAAATACGAATACAAATACAATTGTATTCACAAATACTATGAACATACAAATAAATTCACAGAAAAAATTGTGAATATTCACAAAAAATGTGAATATTTGCAAGAAAATCTGTGAATTAAAAAAATTCACATCAAAATCTGTGAATGCAAATGTATTCACAAACAATTGTAAATACAAAAAAATTCATAAAATAAGTTGTGATTTTTTTCGTATTTAAGACAAATTAAAATCAAATTCACAATGATTAGATTAAAATGTACACCAACCGTACGTTTTTACGTATTTTGAGAGAAAACATTGCGTCAAGGCAAAGAAATTTTTGCAAAAAAAGTTGTGAATTTCAAATATTACATTATAAATATGAAAAAAATTCACAAAATGAGTTGTGAATTTCCTCAAGTTGAAGAAAATTAAAATCGAATTCACGACAATTATATTAAAATTCACACTACAAGTGAGTTCTTACGTATTTTGAGAGAAAACATTGTGTTGAGGCATTGAGGAAATTTTCGCACAAAAAGTTTTGTGCAACAATTTCTTTGCCTCGAGGCAATGTTTTCTCTCAAAATACGTACGAACTCACTCTTGGTGCAAATTTTAATCTAATCATTGTGAATTTGATTTTAATTTGTCTTAAATAAGAAAAAATCCATAACTTCTTTTGTGATTTTTTTTTATATTTACAATTTTTTGTGAATACTTTGCATTCACAGATTTTGATGTGAATTTTTTTTAACTCGCAGGATTTTTTTGTGAATATTCACAATTTTTCTGTGAATTTATTTGTATGTTCAGACTATTTGTGAATACAATTGTATTTGTATGCATGCATGTGAATACAAATAATTGAAGGATGAATAAATTTGTATACATTGTGTCACATCCGGAAGGGATGAGAGCATAATATTTTTGTTTCCCTCTTTGTTGCCTACGCCTAGCGCAATAGGCCTCCGAAGTAACTCTTGTGGCGCACCCTTGCGGCGAGTTTTGGCAAAACTTGGATTGGTTTTCGTCTGCTAGTGCAGTATGCCGGTCCCCATTTAAATCAGGTGTCCAATCGATGATGCTTGCTCAAGCCTAGCTCTTTCGTGTTTGTGCCGGTTTGACTTAACCGCCATGCGCCAATCCAAGTTTTGCCACCGGCAGCCGTTACGGGGCGCCACCACGAAAGTTACTTCGGAGGCCTATAGCACGGGATGAGGGTAAAAAGGGGAAGTGCGTGGGAAGGAGTAGAATTAAGGAATTGACCCGATATTCCGGTATTGAGGGATAATTCGACAGACTTGGTGTAAGATTGACACTATGTTATTTATTATAGGCGTATTAAACGGTTTGAAGCGATCAGGCTTATGATGAATGGTACAGAAAAGAAAAAGGTATGGTTAGCTTACATTGGTTGTGTTTGACGCTCGGTCGCTCACTCGCTCGCTTGCGTGGATGTTTGTTGTCGCTCGCGTTACAAGGGCCTTCGCTCTTGGCCTGGTGCGCTCGCTGGTACAATTGCTGGTAAGACGCTCGCAGGATTTTACGCTGGACGTGTGTATACTTAACGTGTTTACTACGATGGGCACTACGCGCAGATAGAAATATGAACGGCGCGCAAGGTCGATGAATTGAGATTGATAATCGCGGAGCGATGATAGAAGTTATACAAGTGTAAAATAAAACTTTTGTGACTCGAAAAATGAAGACGGTTCGTATGAAGGATACTCGGAGATATTCGTTAGGCTTCTGGGTTAAGACTTGATATAAGGAGTGATTCGGTTGACGCAAATATTGGTTGACAGAAGACTAAGTTCTGAATTTGATGAAGATTGTCGGGAGACAGGGATTGAGACTCGATAGAAGAACTTGATGTGATGGTGGTTGACGGGAGACTGGGATAGAGATTCGATAGAAGAACTTGAGTCGATGGTAGTTGACGGGAGACTGGGATAGAGATTCGATAGAAGAACTTGAGTCGATGGTAGTTGACGGGAGACTGGGATAGAGATTCGATAGAAGAACTTGAGTCGATGGTAGTTGACGGGAGACTGGGATAGAGATTCGATAGAAGAACTTGAGTCGATGGTAGTTGACGGGAGACTGGGATAGAGATTCGATAGAAGAACTTGAGTCGATGTTAGTTGACGGGAGACTGAATTCAGGAAGGAAGTCTTTCTTGATATGAAAATTAGGAGAGGTTCAGTAGTGGGAGAAGGAACCTTAGGGAGAGTGTGGTCTTGGTCATTTAGTTCTTTAGGGATTGAACCATTGGCCGTGAAGATATCGGTTGATTAGCGTGATTGGTCGCGATATGGTGTGCGAATACGTTACAGATTCGTGAGGCACGTGCGTGGCCTTATTTCAGAGCATCGGTTCTGACTAATATGCGTATGAAGAGAAGGAGACCTTTGTCTCGTGTTTCGACGAAAAAGCGCATGGGATATAGAGTTCGATATCGGAGACCTAAGCATTCGCATGGTTTGTGTTATGTCAATTTACGGCTATGGTGACTTCTCATGTCGAGAGATTTGTATATCGGACCACGCTGCGAGATCGGATGTCTTATTATTTAGTCGGAGTTATAAGATCGTCGGAGCCGCTAGTCGATGTTATGTTTAAATAATCTAGAGTTGGGGCTTCTCTTGGTCAATATGCGTGGGGACGGTGGAGTTTTTGGGGTCGAGTTGATGGTTGGTTTTTCGTTCGACAGCTCTTCTTGGCATATGCGCCTGAGATCATGTTCTTGTTGACAGCCAATGGGATAGGAAACGTCGATGACTGTGGCGGTGTGGCTATCGTGTATATATCGCTGTAGGTTGAATATGCGTGCGAAACGTACGCACGTTCCTTTTTACGTTGTTACGCGTCTTATTCTTAGATTTGTACATGTATAATAAGCTTATAAGGGCAAATGAGGATATTGGGAATAACTGAAAGAATGCATATTCGATAGGATGTAACAATTGTACAAATGTATTTGTATAAATTTATATTCACATGAAAATCACGATGTGAATAAATTCGTACTCGTATTTATAAATAGAATTACGCCCAAATCTGCTAACAGCTTCCCAGGTAGCAAAATGTTATCTATATGGCATCCGAAAAATATCGCGAAACGGATACGGATAACTTTTTGGTTGTTCAAAAAGACGCCGTTTTGTATTACAAAACGTATCACCTATGTCCGCTTGGCAGATCACTTATTTGTGTCCGATAGTTAACTATACGGCTAATACTTTTAATGATTAACAAAGTGGAGACAAAAGGGCTCTTTTCGGTTGTCGATACGTTAGCGCAAAGTCATCAAATCGATATGTCTTAAAGATGTCTTCTTGAAAGCAAAAAAATGCCAAGATACCATTGCCATCTAAAAGTCGTCCAATAGGCATCCGAATGAGGTTAACAGAACGACATCTAAACGGTATCGAAGAGTACTATCGAAAAGATATCTATTTATTGGTGATATATGTGTATAACAATATCCTATCCATTTCTTTATAAAAATTAACCTATTAATAGTCTAGGATATTTAATACGTCTCAATAATCTAGGCTGTTAATAAGTTAATTTTTATCATGAAGAAATTGATAAGATATTGTTATGTCGTTTTCGAAGTGGGCTAGGTCATTATAAAAAAACATCGATTAATTCATTATAAGTGAAATGTAATTTAATATTATAAGAACGGTATAGTCGTTATTACTCTTCCATTGCAGTCGCGTCTTTTGGTGGTTGCCATGCTCCAAGCGATCCCGTGGATAACCTCAAAAGCAGACATACGAGATAACTTTAAAAAGTTGCCAATTGCATCATATTTTGGGATACCTTTTGGGCATCCATTTTCATCGCCGAAAGATATCATAAAAAAGATAACTTTACGGCAGCATTATACGGGATGTCATTTGAAAGACGTCGAATAGTTATCTTACGGTCATGTCTTAAAGGTAACCTGACAACGGTAACTTATCGACGTCAATCGGACATTTATGCTGCCTGGGTTGATTTTCATACTGTTGGGAATGTTCCGTGCGTGTCTCCCGCGACAAGAGAAGACGAGAGCGCTCATTGGCCGACCGGGTCGGAGTAAGCGGCAAATGAGTGAGTGAGCAAGCGGCGAGAGACCGCGCGATCGTTTGTTCGTTTGTCGACGAGTCGTCGTCGTTGAGATGTAGCACTCGAGCGTGGCATATTAATAATAAATAGTCTAATAATCTTCAGTTAAATAAAGTACGTGTTTCATTTCCTTTCCACAATCATTTTACCCCTTTTCTTCCACAATCCGTTCTGCTGCTTTAATAGGTTACGGGCCCAGACACCCGATAACCATGCAGATTGTCTGAGGAATCGTGGTAGTTAGAAAAGTGTAGTGCGCGGGAAGACGAGGCCGGAACACGGCAGTCATCCCAGGCAGCAATTTCAAAATAGTTGTCTATTAGTTGTCCAAATGGGTACCAAATGTCCGGTTGGAAATTACCTATAAGTTATCATGTGTCCAACAGTTATCTTTTTGGATGGTTGTTCACTTTAAGCTAACTTCCGAGCGGACATTTGGCACCCATTTAGCCGACTTTTGGACAACTTTTTAAAAATTGCTACCTGGGATATTGGTCGATTGTTTCACCGGTGTAGACGCGCGTGACCGCGCGAAAAAGAAAAAAAAACGGGTCGAAGATGTCCGACGCGATATTTACAAAGAACGTTACAAAATTCAACGGCGATGATTATTAGACGTGGAAGTTCCAGATGAAGATGGCATTTATCGCGAACCGCATATTCGACGTGGTCGATGGGACGTGGGAAAGGCCGGGCAAGAGGCCCCGGCAACTGATCGGGCCACGTGGGTGGCTGACGATGCGCGCGAGAGTTTCTTGTTGGCTTCGACGCTCGAGCCGGAACAGTTGCGACCGTTGTTAACGTGTAGTTCCGCGAGTGAAATGTGGCGTAGATTGGCCAGTGTGCACGAGCAAAAGTCGGCATCGAATAAACTTTTGCTCATGACTAGACTCTACGAATATAAAATGACACCGGAGGACTCGATGATGCAGCTGTTACATCCGTATCTTATTTTAAATAGGTTAATCTTAATACGTGTACAAACTATACCTTACGTTGGGAAATCCCACATTCCTTTAACTTGCGACCCCTCACATTGCGGAACCCAGAATATTTAGGGCAATCGGAATTCCTATTTCCCCACAATGCTGATGACCTATTCAGCAACTTGTAACGCGAACGAACTCCAGCGAGAACACGGGAACCCGCTCAGCCGGACTCATTTCGAAATTCGTCACTTCGAGACAAGTAATATTGCTAATTGGCACAAAAAATTTTACGCAACCCACCATCGAGTTGCAATAATTTACGTTAGTTTTTCGCGAATCTGAGGATAGAGCGGAGCTCCGTAGAGTACTCCTCTCTGTGTGTCGAGTCCGTCCCGTGTCCTTGTAGGTTTATTCCCGAGCCCGCGACTTCGATCCTTCGCGATCAAGTATCACTGCCTGAGGGATAGTGCGGCACTGAGGTGCAGCGGCTCATCGCTACAAGAACACGAAAGGAACTCGAAAAAAACAACGGATAAAAGTCATTGTTCTCGCTACGTAACTCTCTAAAATAAACCAGCTTGATTCATATTTTCGAGTCTACCGAGCGTTGTGTTCGTGAGTGTGTGTCAGCATCGACGCCTGATACGCATTTTGTAAATATCTCGAAACAGAAAACGACGAAACTCGATGTTCGAGCGAAGAAAACGGTACTCGTCGGTTGCGATTCAAATTCTTCGAATTACCGCGTGTACGATCCGACGACAAAAAAGTTTTGGTTACACGCGATGTTGTTTTTACGAGATAGTCGGAAAAATTACGCTCTCGGTGAATAAATAGAGTCGGACGACGAAATGGTTCTACCAAAGGCAGCTCCAGTACGCGAGGAGAACGACAATCAAAACGGCGAGGACGACCAAGTGTTCTTTCCAGCCAATGAAAACGCGGAAAATGGTCCGCCAGAATTGGCTGTGCAAGCACCAGGCGAGATTGTGCGAAATTTACGCGATCGAGGATGTTTGAAGCGACCGTCGCGAAACGAATTGAACGTGGCTGAATACGAAATTCCGGGGACATTCTAGGAGGCGATGCGCAGCGACGACGCTGACGAATGAATCGAGGCGATCGGTAAGGAACTGAGCGCTCACAACGAGAACAAAACGTGGACGCTAGAACGGGAGGCGGCGTTGTCAAGTTCAAGGCACGTCTCTGCGCACGAGGCTTTATGCAACGGAAAAGAGTCGACTTCACGGAAACGTTCGCTCCAGTTGTACGTTACCGCTCATTAAGAGTATTGTTGGCCATCGTCGCGGAGAAGGATCTCGAGTTAGTACAGTTCGATGTGCAGACGACGTTCCTGTACGGGAAACTGGACAAAGAGGTTTTCATGGAAGTGCCGGAAAGGTTTACCGTGAACCGAAAGGGCCACGAAAAGTGTTGTTTGTCGGTTGGAGAAATCCCTGTATGGTCTCAAACAGGCACGTCGGTGCTGGAACCGCGAGTTCTATGCGTTTTTGAGACAGTTCGAGTTTTGCGAGACCGACGCGGACAAATGTATTTTCGTCGGTAAGGTAGCGCGATCGGTTGTGTATTTAGCATTATTTGTGGACGACGGCTTAATTGCGGCGGATTCGAGAGAGGCTCAGGAGTGCGTGCTCAAGCATCTCGAGGAATCATTTAAAATCACGATCGGTGATACGAGCCTATTTGTCGGCATGCAGATCGAGCGCGATAGCAAAGAAAAGTATCTGTTTATACACCAGAGTGCGTACGCGAAGCGTGCGATTAACAAGTTCGGTATGGGCGGTGCGAAGCCAATGAGTGTGCCGTCGAATCCGAGTGTGATTTTGAACCCCGTTGTCGAGGAGGAAGAACGAACGGAAAACGTGCCGTACAGAGAGGCCGTAGGATCACTCATGTTTTTGGCAATTGTATTGAGACCCGACATAGCATACGCGGTAAACTCTGTGAGTCGATTTTTGAATAATCACAACAGTGATCACTGGCGAGCAGTGAAGCAAATATTTACGTACTTGTCCGGAACGATCGAGTACGGAATCAAGTTTCGTGGAGGTGGAAGCGTGCCGTAATTGGTCGGATATTCGGATGCCGATTACTCGAGCGATCTCGAGACGAGGAGATCAATGACAAGTTATGTCTTTCAACTCGCCGGTGGCCCTGTCATGTTGTCGAGCCAACGTCAAAAGTTGGTAACGTTGGGCACGACAGAGTCGAAATACGTTGCTGCGTCGGCGACTTCGAAAGAAGCAATATGGCTGCGAAGGTTATTAGATGGTATCGGACATCCATGTGATAACGAGACTGATTTTTGTAGATAATATTAGTGCGATTAAGTTAGTCATAAATCCTGAGTTTCACAAACGTACAAAACACATAGATATCCGTTATCATTTTATCCGCGAAAAAGTTGAGTCGAGAGAACTAAAGGTCGAGTACGTGTGTACAGAAAAACAAAAAGCGGATATTTTCACGAAAGCACTTGCGAGAGAGCGTTTTTGTATGCTGCGTGAAAGTGTGAGTGTAATCGAGCGTACGACACGCAGAAATGGTGGAAGTTTGGAAATGTTCCGTGCGTGTCTCCCGCGGCAAGAGAAGGCGAGAGCGCTCATTGGCCGACTGGGTTGGAGCAAGCAGCAAATGAGTGAGCGAGCAAGCGGCGAGAGACCGCGCGATCGTTTGTTGACAAGTCGTCGTCGTTGAGAGCAGCGTTGCCAGTTTAGTACAGGTGTACTAAATCTGGTACATTTTCGGAGTATTTAGTACGTCAGTGCGCCTTTCGTGAATCTATTACGTTTTTCATGATTTTAGTACCCTAATAAGAAAAAAACGCAAACATTGATGAAAACTCTAGTTCATCCTCAATGGAAAAAGTAAACTCCCGCGCCCTCTTCATATTGTTGCAGACGTTAGATTTAAAGTGACCGCCAATGCCACCAATTAAGGGGAGGTACCTGAGTGAATGGCGAGAAAAACAGGCAAAATTCGGGAATTTTTATCTCAAAAACTAACGTTTCGATTGGAGCCGGATTTTTTTAAATTGAAAAATGTGTACATTGAGGTATGTTTAGGAATTTTTAAAAATAAATTCGTTGACTGGAAGCGATTCAAACGCAATTATCTCGAACCATAGTTTTCAATAGATTTTGTCCAAATTTGGATACAATATTCTTCAAGAGTTTTTCTTGTTCGCCACGTAGGATTTTTTTTGAAATTTTCATTTTTGACGAAATTGCGATCGTTTTAATTTAACATTCGTTTTTCGTTCGCAATTTCCGACGATTTTGGATTGCATAAAAAAGAAATGGTTTAATCAAATGAAAAACCCCTACGTGGCGAACGAGAAAAACTATCGAAGAATATTGTATCCAACCTTGGACAAAATCGGACAAGCCGTTTTCGAGATACATCTGGCAGCGACTTTGAAAACTATGTTTCGGGGTAATCGCGTTTGAATCGCTTCCAGTCAACGAATTTATTTTTAAAAAATTCCTAAATATACCTCAATTTACATATTTTGCAATAAAAAAAACCCAGATCCAATCGAAACGTTAGTTTTTGAGATAAAAATTCGCGAAGCTTACCTATTTTTCTTGCCGTTTACTCAGGTACCTCCCCTTAAGTACGAAAATTCAAAATTTGTTACGGTTTGGCGCTGCCGTCTAGTACCAAACGATAGCTCACTCTGGCAACACTGGTTGAGAGGTAGTTGCTATGCTGACGTGCAATAAGGCACACGTGCACTCGAGTGTAGCACAGTTAAATAAAGTATGTGTCTTTCATCATTTTACCCCTTTTCCTCCACAATCCGATCTGCTAAATAGATGTGTAATTAATTTTATGAGTGAATCACTTTTTCATGCGTAAAAATTACTAAATTCGCACATGATTTTATACCCGTTACTGTGGCCTAAGGCCACAGTTTATAAGCTGCGTTGTAAGCTGATAAAAATATTTTCCATCGCTCCTTTCACTAGTTGGAGCAGAAACCAAAAACGCTGTAATCTCTGAAGATGGGGTCTTCGATAAGGCGAGGGGAATGGATTTTTTTGTGAATGTAATAAAGGTGTAATTTTGTGAGTGATTGTAATAAAGGTGCTTCCCGAAGCACGAAGTTAGTCCGTGTTTGCGAAAGCCTTACCTATTTCTGTGCCCACATTAGCGGAAAATTGAAGACTGATATTCACCCGTTATTCACGGATTATTGCAATAAACAATACGCCATTTGTTATTATATTCATCGTTATTATCATTAACGTCTAGTAGTCGAAGAATACAACATTTTTTCCGTTTGTACTTTATGTCTGTCTCGGCCCGTTCACAAGTTATAGAATGAAAACCTTTTCAAGGGTGCGTTTGACCCTTAAAGGTGGCGTGCTGAGAAAAAACGAGAAAATTGGTATCGAATATTTTGACTCATTGTACTCTCATCATATGCAGAAAATTCATATAGAATATTTTGACTCATTGCACGTTCATATAATAAAAGTACGGGGCAAAATATTCTATACGAATTTTCTCGTTTTCGTATCCGCTACTTTTCCATTCTCTCCAAGTATGCAAATTTCATCCAAATCGGAGGGGGTCACCTTTCCTCGTGATTCACTCCCCATCCTACAAGTTTTCAGTATGTAAGACGGTGGTCGTCACAGTAGCCTAACTCCTTAAATTGTAAACCGAAAAGTCAGAAACGAAATTTGGAGATTTACAAGGTCATTCCAGTCGCCACATATCTTTTTTACCAGCGCACGGCTGCTTTCCAGATCAACTTCACTAAATGATACTTGCCTAAACTTCCACTTGAAAAAGATTAATAACCTGCCGTGACCTTGGCTCGATCTTGTACCAAATAATTTATAAAAAAAGAATCGGGCGGACAACGAGCATCGGGTGGACAATATTTTCGGAATAAAACAATAATTTTTATTGCATAATTGGAAATGTTCCTCGCGAACAACGTAACATTTTCCGATACGCGTTCCAAATGACGCTCCAATTTCTAATGACCCCACCCTGCGTATATACATTTCTCACTATGCTGTGAAACGATAAAAAATAGCGATTCGACGCCGTGGAAATTACAGCGCGAATCCTTTGTTGGTCTATCTGGTCGGAGCGTTCGATTGTCTTGCGAGTAAAAATGCCATGAGTTTCTCGCGACGTTACTAACGCGCTGACCAATAGAAATAATAGTAATAATAAATGAGGATGAAGTTGCATCGTTGCTATGCGATGGAAATTAATATTTCTGAATTCCTTTAATTTCTTTGTGGCAGATTTTGGCGATAAAAATTCCCCAACCATTTTTTAAGATGATTTAGCCATCTACGATATAAATATGTAACAAAAGATCTTTTATAATATTGTAAAAGAGAAAAATAAAATGTAAGAGCTTCCGTAGCGGGCTGTAGAGACGTGGAAATAGAGGACTAAAAAAGAGCGGTGAAATACTTGATAGAAATAATAAAGATGGAAGAAGGATGGTGCTCGAAGGTGTGTTTAAGGTGTCTTAAGGGAGGTTTCTACTTTGCTGGGCCAAAAAAAACCATTTTTAAGCGGATGGCTCAAGAAGAATTTTTTGAAGAAGAGGAAGGGGTACTTATGGTCCTGGCATAGCAGATTAGGTGTAAGTATGAAACTTTTTATTTTATTCGCACATAAACTTCAGTTTCACTTTAAAGGCGTTTCTCTCCAAACCAGGTCTTCCAAGTTTGCGAAAGTGCTCCTACACGCTCTAGATGAGCGATCGTTATGAAATTTGGCAGGCACATGTACAACAAACGTCTTCATTAATTATTCATTATAATTATCCAAAAATATTCAAGCCTTATTATTTTATGAACAAAAAGCTGCGAAATTTTTTCGTCAAAAACTAAGCTTCCCCTTCGATCTTCTCACTATTTTTTATTTTTCTTGATTTTAGTTCGACTATGCACAATATTGTACAAAGTAAAAATATGTCTGACTCTTTTGCTTCAAATGACCTGTTCAGGACTTAGGACTTCTTCAAGCGAAGAACATCATCTCCGGCGTACAGAGGTACGTGGCTCCTCCCACGCCCGGTACACCATGTTTTGTCAAACTATAAAAAATATTATCATGTTCAATAAAGATCGCTTAGTAAACATACCAAATTTCAACACTATATTTAATTTTTTGCCATGAAAAATTGGTGAAAAATCGAACATTTTTTGGCCCAACAAAGTAGAAACCTTCCTTAAAGAAGAAGTGCGAGAAATGATCAATGGAAACCTGTCATAGTGGGGAGAGGACCTCGCCAAGGTCATGCGGGAGGTGGGAGGAGGAATATGGTAGGCAATATAAAGCGAGAATGTAAGTTGAATAGAGAAAAAACGTTGAAAGGGGTATATAGATCAAAATGGAACAGGAAATCGAGGACCAGTGCAGGTTTGACAAATCGACATACTGCCTTTACAGTATGTCGGTATAGGAGCAGAAAAGCACGGTCTTACACACAGGTCTGACAACGACGATAGTGGGGATAGGGACACCTCGGCTGTTTTTTTTATTGGTATCTGTGAAATGACGATACGACATCTGGTGGCGGAAAATGAAAGTATATTCGGGACAAAGCCTTCAATAGCAATTATACGTAGCCGTGCGTTAAAAGTATTTAATTTGAATTAAAAACATTTTTAAAAACCGATCAACTAGAGGCTTGGATGAGAGCCTCGAAAATTAAAAAAGTGAATTCAGACATGAAAGTGTGCTCACTTTAGTGTATGACAGGACCGGTATCGCAAATGCCGCTAATTTTACCACATATTAAAATATATCCTGCCTTTAAAGTACGTTCGCCTTCCACAAAAAAAGCGTTCTTTCGGATTGGTAGCGGTCCAGTCGCAAATTGCACTAATACTTATCATATCACAGAAATTTGCACTAAGCGACACGACTGTTCACGTTTGACGATCCCAATTCCGGGTTCTACCGCTTGGTGCGTGACGGCAAAGGGAAGTGGTGCGCCGTTCGCCCTACCCTTATTTACCGTATTGTCGTGTAAGCTGTATAATTACGAAACCAACAAGAATAATGTGTTGATTCCAACGAAAGACGATTGCCATTATAATCATCGTAATTGAAGTTTTGTATATATCCGACAAGTTTATTTCAATACCTAAGCGGCCGCGATGAATACGAATGATATTCATTTGTAGTATTTCGAGAAGATAGTTAAGCACAGTGCAGCATGCTCAGCTTATCTGCCTGCTATTTTGGTTTCATTTCCACTCAGCTTGTCTTTTATTTTATCTTGAATTCTTTTCACCCGTCATTTCGTAATTTCAGGATTATTAATCCTCAACGAATAATTTGTGAAATTCAAGCAACCGTGATAAGTATCAACGATCTTCGTATAGGAGACGATGCTGAAAAATTCACCTCTATTGCTAAAAAAAAACACGATTTTACAAATTGTCACGGGAAATCGCGTAAGACCTCGTGGTATATGGTTGCAAATGAGAGTTATATTGATAATCGCGTCACAAAAACAGACGTAAACAAATTGGACGAATACAGCGGCAAGATGTAAGGGGAAAGTCTAATAGCGACGCATACCGGTGGCTAGGGATTCGAAAAGTGGGGACCATAAGCGTGGCTACCCTTACCTCAAAATGTAGCTTCTTTGCAAGACCCGTATGTAAGATCGTGCGAATAATACTGGGAAGTACAGGAGCTCAATGGGGAAATGAAGGAATCACGGGCAAGGATAAGGTGCGGGAATGTGGGGAAAAAAGGTAACAAGGGATACGGCGACAATGGCTGCCGAATGTCTAGGGAAGAGAACTGGGAACCCGTTTGTGGTTGCGAAATGGTGAAGGTAGAAATCAGAGCGGAAATAGTGGAGGAACTTGAAGAAGTGCTGGAATACAAAGGGGAGGAAGAAGACAAAAATGTGAGGTACTTGCGAGGAATAAGCCCGCGAATGCGCACGGAAAAATTTGAGGTGTTGATAAAACAGATCGCGTGAAAGAAGGAAATACCATGGACAAAATCTTACAAAAATAGGAACACGTGTACATAATTTGTAAGAACAAATGTTAAAACACCCTCAAAGGATATAAGATTACTACTGTAAGAGCTTTCGTTGCGTTCCAACGATGCGAACTTCAGCGCCACAATAATACATGTATAAATTACAAAATGCACTATCGTTCACGGTAACGCCGGTTTGGAAAGATCGCTCGCCCAACGCGATCTTCCGACTGCGATCACGAATGAGATTTCAGGAGGAGGCGCAGCGCGTGTTGGCAATTGAGAATTTTTCTTTAGCGTGGAGAGAGCCCGTTTAACGAGCGTATAATATCGAAGATGTCTGAAAAAGGCATCGATCGAACGGAAGCCACGAGACAACTTTTTGTTAAATCCCAATAATATCGTTGATGAGCTCGCGGACAAACGCGCGTGTCGTTTTCTCTCGTAAAAGTGCCGAGAATGCGACGGCAGCGATAAAATTGAAAAATCTTCCGGATAAAAAAGGGAAAATCAGGCCCAGCTCCCTGTGCTCTTAAATTCCAACTGGAGCAACCCCTAAGGACCTCGTACGCTCCTTTCGTGAGTCCCGTAAAAATAGTGGAATACATTCATCTTGAAACCTTCAGAGTCTCTTACGAACGAAGACCATTCGAGGACAATTGTTTTCTAGCTGAACTTTCCCAATTCTTGTTTTTTCTGTATTATTCGCACGGTGCGGTAGAGAAACGCGTCGATGAGTCCGGCGACCGTGAAAACGCCGCCAATGATGGCGCAAACGTTGGTAGCGAAATGCCCGAACGATTTCGCCTTCTCCGTGTACTTGACCATCAGGGGACTGAGCTCGTAGCTGAAGAACACACCGGGTACGCCGGACTCGCCGCTCAGCGCTGAAACTTTGCGCGAATGCCTCGTTACGGAGAATTGATTCGTCTGCCATTGCCAGTCGTCCGCGCGCTTGTACGTGGTCGGCACGATCTTGATGTAGTGCTGGAACATCATTCCACCTGGAGAACGAGAGAAGCGGAAGAAGCAGTTATGTCGGGCCGGTATTTAAATTAGGCTAGGGCAGTGGGTCTCAAACTTTTTTGACGACGGAACCCTTTTGACACATTAAATATTGGGTTGGTAAGAAAGTCTTGCGACACTTTCCTTTCGATTAAAATATGTTTTCTTCTAACGAAGTTCTACAACATTCGAGAGTAGTATATTCAAGACTAGTCTAGAACCTTCCATGCCGTAGGGTATATAAGCGAGTCAGTTGTTCCGCGCAGACAGTATGAGCGAAGATGGATCATAGTGCACTTCGATCGATTGCATATTACGAATTTTTACAAGGGCGTTCTGCAAGAACCGCAGCCGCTAATATGTGTAGTGTGTTCAAGGCCAACGTAGTTCATCATTCAACGATATCCCGTTCGTACCAGCGTTTCCGTTCTGGCGATATATCTTTTGAAGACAAACCTAGATCCGGCAGGAAATCAACTGTTGACGATGAAGAACTACGAGCACTTACAAAGGCAAAGCCTAATACGTCGTCACGGGAATTAGCTTAAAAACTTGGCTGTAGCCATCCCACGATTCTCCAACATTTACAAAATCTCGGATACAGAAAAGTTGTTTCTTCTTGGATAGCACACGATCTCAGCGAATCAAACAAAGCGACACGCATGTCCATCTGTCTTTCACTCCTGCAACGTCCACACAGAAAGGATTTTCTTCGAGAAATAGTCACTGGAGATGAAAGCTGGGTGCTTTATGTTAACTACACACGTAAGCGAAAATGGCTACCGAAAGGAGAAAAACCAGATCCGACCCCTAAGCTGCCCCGTGAAGTGAAGAGAGTTTTACTCTGTTGTTGGTGGGATTCTGAGGGCATGCTATATTACGAACTGTTCCCATCCAACACCACGATAAATGCAAATACTTACTCTGCACAACTGTAAAAGCTGGCTGAAATTATCAAACAAAAAAGGCGTAAACGTCTCCAAGTTCAGTTTCTCCACGACAATGCTCGACCCCACGTAGCTAAGATGACACAACAATCTATTTCGCAGCTGGGATGGGAAGTTCTACCGCGTCCACCGTATTCACCAGACCTAGCACCTACCGACTACCATCTGTTTCGAGCTTTAAAAAATTATTTACAGGATAAAAAATTTCATGATGTCGCGGATCTCAAAAATACACTTGTCGACTTTTTCAATTCGCGACCCAAAGAATTCTGGAGTGCAGGCGTGCAAAGTCTACCAGAGCGTTGGGCACGAGTTGTAGATACAGAGGGAGCATACATTACTGAATAATTGTTTACTGTTAAAATAAAATGTTTTTATATTTTACTCATGTTGTGTGTCTTAAGACTTTCTTACCAACCCAATATTTTACGGAGCCCTAAAATAAGGAAAATCTGGTGTTGTTTATTTTTCAATGAAAATCGGGGGATAGTACGATATCTGGGGTGCCAAGTCTTTACCGTTGATTCTTGATATTTGAACCAAAATAATGAGAATTTCAAGAATAAAAAATTGCCGTTTTGACTTCTCCTTAAGGGGCTATACCAGTGTGACACTTCCAAGCCTCTCAGCAGACGTTATTCGAGAAAGAGGAGGGTCCGTTGTGTGGGCCGGGTATAGCTGATTAGCAGTTTTTATGGTAAATATAATTTTATCTTGCAAAAATCGATATTTAAATCTTTGAACGCGTTTTTCTCGAAATGAGATTTTTTAAATTTGCTGACATTGTAACACAAAGAGCAATTACCCGATTGACTTGCAATTGTAACTGAGGTCTCTTGAACATATTTACTCCACAATGACGTAGGATATTTTTGATTTTATGGAAATTAACGATTTGGCATTGAAAAAAAACGATCATTTTATAGGCAAGAAAACAGACTTTTTTTCATAACTAAGCCATTTTGTTAGATGTTGATATTTTTTCGAAAATCCTACGTCATTGTACAGGAAGTACCTTCCAGTTTAACGACATTTTTTCCTTTTTCGGTTTCAGCTACTCAATCGGCCGGAATATTGTCAGCAGTGGAGGAACTTTTTTTTGGCGCCTTCGAAGGCAGCGGATAAATCGCTTGGATCTCAATATTTTTCTATGAAAAAATGATGCAATATAAGTCAAATATAGCCAAATATATTCTTAATTTTCCGAAACATTTAATTGAGTACTTTTCTTCCAAAAAATTCCCGAAAATCACCCAAATTTTCAGCGTTCACACTGGTACAGGCCCTTAAGGAATTATGAGGGCTTTTAGCGGTAGCAGGAAATATGTCAAAATTCAACGATCGTTGTTGGCTCATGCGTACAATATTTTATCGCCAATAATGGAAATTTACCAGGCGAGCTTTAAAAAGTATTTCTTTGTTTAGGTTTGTTTGGGTTTGTTTAGTGGTACTATACGAATACCACTAAACTTACTATTTATACAGGGTGTCCCAAAACTCAACGATAATCTGAGACCGGATGAAAGGCCAAGTTATACCTGTTCTGGGAAAAATACAAAAAAAAAATCCATATCACTCAGTTCAGCGATAATAGACATTTAAAAAAAAAGTTGAAATTCGACACCCTTGGTCGCATTTTCAAGTCCTGTGATCACCAATGTCACAATTTCGCTGTAATTTTTTTAATTTCGTGATCTTCATTAACGATGCTATTAATCGCAACTACAAATTAATGCAAAAAACATTGTTAATTTAATAAAATAAGTTAAGTTTTAGTGAGTCATGGTTCACAAAAATATTGTTACTTAACTTTGACACTTCATTTTGAAAAAAAATGTACTACACTACCCTTGGCAAGTTATTTCAAAAGATGGCGCATTTAATCAAGATTTCAAAATGGTGCAACACTTGCCACTTTTCTTGCCATTAAAAATTTTATTTCTTATTTTTTTTCAAATTGAGCTCATTTTGAACAACTCAACATTAGGAATTTTTGTTACTAAAATTTGTTATTTTTTGTTTCTGGTCTGAAATAAAATTATTATTTTTAGTAAAGAGGTAATTGAGTCAGTTAATAACCAATTTTTATTGTAAAAAACATATGTTTTTTACAATAAAAATTGGTTATTAACTGACTCAATTACCTCTTTACTAAAAATAATAATTTTATTTCAGACCAGAAACAAAAAATAACAAATTTTAGAAACAAAAATTCCTAATGTTGAGCTGTTCAAAATGAGCTCAATTTGAAAAAAATAAGAAATAAAATTTTTAATGGCAAGAAAAGTGGCAAGTGTTGCACCATTTTGAAATCTTGATTAAATGCGCCATCTTTTGAAATAACTTGCCAAGGGTAGTGTAGTACATTTTTTTTTCAAAATGAAGTGTCAAAGTTAAGTAATAATATGTTTGTGAACCATGACTCACTAAAACTTAACTTATTTTATTAAATTAACAATGTTTTTTGCATTAATTTGTAGTTGCGATTAATAGCATCGTTAATGAAGATCACGAAATTAAAAAACTCACAGCGAAATTGTGACATTGGTGATCACAGGACTTGAAAATGCGACCAAGGGTGTCGAATTTCAACTTTTTTTTTAAATGTCTATTATCGCTGAACTGAGTAATATGGATTTTTTTGTTGTATTTTTCCCAGAACTGGCATAACTTGGCCTTTCATCCGGTCTCAGATTATCGTTGAGTTTTGGGACACCCTGTATGATTTTCAACATAAATTCCAAGATTATAATGCTTTATTTATTCATATTCTCTGTTTATTTATAAAAATAAGAATTTTTCCATACAATTACTACACCAAATTACTAAACGATATATTTTACATACATTTAAAGCCTCTCAAGTACGAGAGGGATGTACCATACACTTTTACACTCTCTTTGGACTCCTAGCGATTAAAAGTACTACTTTACTCTCTGTCTAATCGCAATTACAAGCGAGTAAAACGTGGTAGTGGTATTTAAAATACATTTTTGGCTTCTGAGACACTGTTGAAACTATAAATTTCCAATTTACCTTGCCGGATGTTACTTGAAATTTTCTTTTCAAAAAAATCGAACGCTCGAGAAATGACGAATGGAATAGGTTCTGCGAGAAAAACCTAATATAAATTTTTCACCGTGAAAAATGCGATTAAACAAAGCAAGAAAAATGATCTTAGTATTTCTCACTAATAATGTGGGGTTCGCGGTACCCATGTGTAGGATCCTAGGGTTAAAAAAGTAATCGACCGATTCCGACGAAATTTGGGATAAATCTTTCTAATCTTATCGTCTAAATCATGGCCCTAAATGTTTTCGAAAATTTAAAAAGAAGTCTTTTTTATTGCAAATTGTAGCTATTTTTCGAAAAATTCAATCTCGTTGTTTCAAAGCGTACCGTTTGATCGATTTTCAACATTTTTTACTTTTTCTCGGTTCATATTCTGCGTATGAAAGTTAATGAAATAAACATTGTCGTTGGTTTTTTTTTCAGATTAATCGCGCCGATGCTACGTGTCACGCCGTCCGACAACATCCGCCGCAACCCATTTAGAAGACAGTGCCATACCTCCGCCATTTTGTAAGATTAATTTGAAAAAACACCATGTAACAGCCAAAAGTAGTAATAAAACATACCCTAAGTCTCGAAAATAGTGAAAAATTCTCCGTTGGAAAAAAAAATTAAAAGCAGCAATTTTTCCTCGCCTAAAGGTATCTCCCCCCTCAAACACGTTTTTTCTCAAAACTACATTTTTTATTCTAGACATTATTTTAGTCTAGACATGTTTTAAAAATCGATCTTTTCAAGCATTTTCTTACAGTATAGACTCTTGAGAATATGTCCTCAAAAAGAAATTTCGAAACTCCCAATATTTGCTTTGTTATGGCGATCTGAAACGAGACCAGAATAAGGTCGACTAGTCAGAGCTACGAACTTCAGAAGCTTCTCAGGATGCTCGCATGGAAGATCCAGGTTTAGAAAATCATCATTTCGAAGTCGAGGGAGGTACACTTCGAAAGGCATGGATGGCCGATTGATATAACGTAAGTATAATATGCCATTATACCACATAGATAGTTGCGGTTGTCTGAAATTGTACCTAAAACTTTCAACGGCTCTTCTCGAAACTACCTGTTTCAACATGGTTGACGTAAAATCTCGAGTTCTATTCAACCGATTGACTTCAAATTTAGTATGGACCTTCAGTATATATCCCTCTATCGTCCCTATCTTGGACATTGCAAAATTATTATTATTACTATGTAAAAAAATGAACTTTGAAATACAGGGCAAACGATAAACTTTTTCTTCAGGCAGTCGGTATTAATTTTTTTTCTCTTTAGTACCTGTTTCAGATGAATGGGAGCTTCGGAATCATCACAACCGTAGCAACCCTTTTTTTCACGGCCATATTTAGAGGCCCACAACCTATTCAATTTTCATTTTTTTGCACGAAGGCTTTTTTGTACGTTCTTGAAACATCAATAAAAAGACTAAGAAAACAATGGTAAAAATATTGTTTTTATCAAGCCCGAAAAAAAACACCAGAAATGTAGGCCTCTAAATTAGAATGACCCGTTAAAATGAGTGGATCGATCGTGCTGAAATTGTACACACAACTCGGTAACAATATTACCTACTTGTTTATGAAAATCACTTTTGGAAAGTACGTTTTTATTGCCAAAAAAAATAAAATTTTGTGTACAATGTTAATTTTTTTCTGAAGTGTCCTATTTTTTTCCAATTTTCAATTTTTAAAATGTTTCGTAGGTCCAAGTTCAGCATTTGGATGTTAAAGTACTACAAAAGCTTGGCTCATATTTTTCAGTTCAATATTAATGTCGTCGGATTTCCGACATACGGACAACTGCCGCCAAAACCTTCCTGGAAGAACACGCCATAACGCCGCCATCTTGCAATACTTTTTTTGAGAATAAGTTTAACTAAACAATTCAATTATGTAATAAATTGTACCTAAAGTTTCATAAATGTAAAACGTTTTGTTCCTTTCCAAGAAAAAATGATAAAAATTGTCTATTACTTCGTCGTCCACGTGTATTTCCCCAATTAATGATGATGAAAAAAAAAATTCCAGTAGGTTTTGAGGTTATGTCGATCTTCCGCGGGGCCGAGAGCACGGTCTTACAACTCGATAGAATTTCAATGGTGGGGGTAATTCGCGTATTGAAGCCGTCTTTGGTGTCGCTAGTATCGTGGGATGTCGTTTTGATAGTGAATTGGTGAATATGGAATCTCGTAGCGGGATGATGCATGCTATTTTTAAATTCTCTCATCTTATACGCTACCGTGAATCGTGTTTTGCAAAGCAGGCCTCACTTTTTTTGTGTATGATTTAACTCTCGAATACATGTTAGCCATTTATAATTTTACTTTTCCATGCAAAGAAAATGGCACGGATATTCTATCCTACGCGATTGTTTATTATATTCTCTTCCGCACGAGGCAAAATGCACTGCAGGAAAATATGAAATAAAAAACAAATTGTTAAAAAAATGGTTTAAATTGGCAAACCAATACAATTTTGGTTATTTCGCTACATTGTACGTTGTCTGCGATTATTTTGTATCAGCACTACAGCAGATGATAAATATTCCTCATTCCGCCGTCATCTTGAATTTTACGAGATAGATGATTGCTTTTATAGGATTTATCCACTCGAAATCATTTTCGCGTGCAAAATATAAGGTGCTATCCCCATACTTATTAGTGAAAATAACAGTCGATGTATACGTGTACATAGAAATACTTGCGAGCAGTAATCTCAGTTGATCGTGCCATTCACAATTTATGAAAATTTGCATTCTTTTTCTGCCGCTATATATGGGTTGAATAACAAAAAACCAGTGCACGGGAAGTGAACCGAAGATAACAAACTTTTCAACCAGGCATAAACCCATTCAGCTAGAATCTATTTTATACATGAAAGAACAAAATTAATTTATCCCTAGTAAACTCGCATGCATTTCAGTAGTAGGGGTGATCTCATATTCGCCAATCAATTGCCGGATAGATTTTTCTGATTTATCCTCGTCAGTTTATGAGTTTATGTATTTCTATTTGCATAGGAAGGTAATTCGTTTTTTCAAAACTTGTGGAACATTTAGATTCTCAGATTAGGGTACAAAGAGAATGCGTGGCTATTATCATTGTCGCACAGAACATCACTCGATTACAGCGACTCTAGTGGACGGCTTCGGCAAGGGAACCACCCCCCACCACTAGATTTCCAAGACCTGTATGTAAGACCGTGGCCGAGAGCGCGTTTCAAATATCCCGCGCTCAATATACCGCGCATGCGCATCGGCTTCCCGCAGTAGCAGCCGTCGACCGTACTTCACGCGACACGGAAAATCCAACATGGCGGCTATCTGATATAGCAGAAAAAAATACGCGCGTGTCGAACAAAGTCGTGTACGAGTTCCTCCGCGCCGAAGGACTTTTTTGATAGAAAAAGAAAAGCGTGAGTACAGCCGACAGGTCGACGTGAATTCTCTATTTTCGACGATCATTCGTGAAACTTTCGGTCCACGATGTCGTGCTAATCTCACAGGTCGAAGGTTAAAAATGTTCGGACTTTCGGATGTCGCTCGTTCTTATTACTCTTACGGCTCGAAAATTGCCAGAAATTCATTTTCAAAAAATGCCAGTTCGACGCGCGGGCATTTTCATATTTTCCAAACGAAATACCAAAAGTGTCCTTGGAAAATAAATAATTCGACAGGTCAAGGAGAGTTCGAGTTGTATGTGCGTTTTTTTGTTTCAACTTGTAGGTTAGAATGCCGGTTATGCCAGGCGGCTATCAAACGGCCCAGCCGTCTTGCTGGGACAGAATGAAAATGGGCTTCGGACTTGGTTTCTGCATAGGCATGGCGTCGGGGGCTATTTTTGGTGGATATTCGGCCTTGAGGTAATATTGATAGCACTTATTACTTCCTGCTATTCAAAAATTCCTATTACGCTACACAAAAATGTACAGTACGCTATTCAAAAATCACTATGAAACTATTCAAAAATTATCATTGTAATATCCAAAAATTATCATTGTAATCTTCAAAAATTATCATTGCAATATTCAAAAATCACTATTACGCTATTTCAAAGTTATCATTGTAATATTCAAAAATCACTATTACACTATTCAAGAAATATCATTGTAATATCCAAAAATCACTAATAAGCTATCCCAAAATTATCATTGTAATTTTTTTAAATCACTATTACGCTATTCCAAAATTATCATTGTAATATTAAAAAATTACTATTACGCGATGAAAAAACTATCATTGTAATATTAAAAGATCACGATACGCTATGCAAAAATCACTATTAAACTATTAAGATATTACTATTCTGATATTGAAAATTACTATTACTAGATATTTGTCTATTATTATTTAATTTGTTTAGGTTAGTTTGGGTACAAGTATGTTATACTTTTCTCTGTTAAAAGATTCAAGGCCTGCGAAGAATTTCTATAACAACGTAAAATTAGACAATGACAATTCTTATAAAATAACTATATTCTCCAAAAAACTTCGACTTGAATTATTGTTAAAAAACTATTATCATTATATTTGAAAAAATGATCTTACTATCAATTATTGTTATATTGTTACTATAATTCATTGTAATTATTATCATTATGAGCTCTCGATTGAAAAAAGACTTCTTTTTTTATATTATTTATCATCACCATTCTCTAATATTAATAATATTACTTTTTGTCAATAGAAAAATAACGTGAATTTTATTCTATAGTGCTTCCAAAATAAAAGATATTTACAATAACATAATTCAAAAAACTATTATCGTTATTATATTTATGAAGAAATATGACATTATTACTACCTATTATCTATTATTACTATAATTCATTGTTATTATTATGATTTCTATGTTGATTATGAGTTCTCGATTGGAGGATAACAATTATTTTTTGTATTATTCATCATTACCATCCTCTATTTGTATTACCACTTTTTCACTTTAAAAAAATTAAGTGATTTTGTTCTGCAGTGATTAAAAAATAAAAGTTCTTTACAATGATGTAATCTACAAAAATCGAAATTGTCTATAAAATAATGTTAGAAAATAATTTAAAAAATACGAATAAAATGGCCAATTGTGGCAGAAATTCTATTTTGGGCTTGACTGTCTACGAATTGCAGCTCTGAACATGTAAAGTCGATGAAAAAAAAAAGTAATAATTCCCTGCTCGATTTTTAGGTCCCCTTTTATTATTATTATTATTATTGCTGTTATTCAAATTTATCTATATAAATTTGAATAACAGAGAAACGTAAGAAATAATAATAATAATAATAATGCCATTTTTACATTTGGACTTATCTCTCCACAAACCGAAACGCTGAACTTGATTCAATTAAAAAAAAAACTGGACGATTCCCTGCTCGATTTCTAGGCTGCATTTTCTTATTATTATTATATGCAAATTTATCCACATTTTCGGGGAGTCAATGATTCAGCAACATTTTCCAAGAAACTTCAGAAATAATAATAAGAATAATAATTTTTTCTACGTTTAGGTACGGCCTCAGAGGAAGGGAATTGATAAACAATGTAGGCAAGACTATGATACAGGGCGGCGGAACGTTTGGGACTTTCATGGCAATCGGTACAGGACTGCGTTGTTAATGCTCGAGGGATGTGCCACACGAAACGCACCTATCCGATCACCATGCTAGAAAGCGCGATTGGAGTTGCACGCGTGTTGTATTGTAAAAATGCTTATTGAACGAAGGACAGGACGTACAAAACGAATAAAGTTATTACGAGACGAGGAGTGAAGGAGAAAGAGAGAATATGCATGATGGAATTTTGGTACTCGCCTTCCTCCGCTACTATGGTCATGCCGTCCAAAGGATGAGTCTTTCCCGGCAGGCTGCGTCCGAAGCTCAAGTGACGAATAATGTGAGTAAGATTAAACTGCGAGGCCGAGTAGGGCTGCACGTCGTGGACTGAAACGAAAGTTATCCGTCTTTAGGGCTTCGCAGTCGAACAAGGACTTTTGTTTTTCATTCGAGAGATGTTTTTTTTTCCTACGCCGATAAATTGACATTTATTGCTCGCTCGAAAAGTGCGCGGTATTAAGAAAACATTTTCGATTTTGCGATGACGTTTTGCAAGTGACATTGAGCAGCTTGCGATTCGAAAATGAAGAAAAATATATTCGACTCGATTATTTTGATTAGTTACTTAAACGTTACGAAAATATGGTCAATGTTCTACTACATTTTTGTTCTTTTACTTATTTCGATTTTCATTTCTTGTCTTTTAAACTCATTATTTATTTTTCACTAATTTTACTTTGTTTTGAACTAGTTTGTTATTTGTATTTTTTATACCAGTTTTCATTTTTTATGCTATTTTTTTATATTTTTTATCTTTCATGCTATTGTTTTATTGCTACTTTTTGTATGCCAATTTTTTTTTCCAGTAATGTTCTATTTTTTCTATTGATCACTATTTTTTTTTGGTTTTTTTACTATTTCATACTAATTACTAATTTGGTTTTACTCATTTTTATTTTTTATGTTGATTTTTCTGAATACTATCGTATCGTTTCGTATCGTGTTTGTTCCACCGTATACACTATAAGCGTGTTCACACCTATACTCCCTTTCAACTCCTCTTCACCTTTACACTGGTTCTTACAATTTGTTTACATGGCTTTTCGTTTTCGCAACATTTTTTACACACCGGTATTTCCTTCTCTTCTTTTAATTTTTGTCTTAGTTCTTGCCCCTTTTTGTTCTCCAGCACTTCTTACAGGTTTTCCGCTACTTTAGCTCCGATTTTTTCCTTCACCGCTTTGCAACCATAAATGTTCCACGCTCTTTGCCTCCCCTCGACACATTCGGCGGTTGATGTCTCTGTACCCCTTGTAACCTATTTTCTCTACATTCCCGCACCTTATTCTTTCCCATAATTCCTTTGTTTTCCCACTGAGATCCTTCATTTCCCAATACTTTTTCATTTCTGCGTTTCCTTTTCTGCCCCTGTATTCTTTGCAGTACGTCGATTTGTCGATCCTGCACCAGTCGGTCTGAATTTCTTGTTCCCTTTTGATTTTTATACCCCTTTCGACTTTTTGCTCTATCCCTCTCACATTCTCGCTTCTTATTGCGTGCCATATTCCTCTTTATCCCACTCCCTGCATGGCGTTATCCAAGTCCTCCCCCCATTTTGACGGGTTTCCAATCATAATTCCTCTTACTTCTTCTTTCAAACACGCTTTCGGCCACCTTCATTCTCGAAGTATAATTTGGTGTGTTCGGACTGATTGCCACAGCCATTTTTACGTATTTTCCCTGTCATCTTTCCAAGATTTTCCTCTTCCTCCATCCCCATACTTCCGCTCCATATAACATCCCACTTTTTACGATTGCCCCCCATCAGCTGTAATCTTCTTGTTAAGCTGCTTATATTTGCTCTTTTGAAAACACCCCAAGTTGTGTTGGTCACCGTTTTTATTTTTCCCGCTACGATCTTTAAATGTTTTTCAAAAGAATTTCCTGTGGAGAACCATACCTCTAAGTACTTGTACTCTTTGACTATGTCCAGTTCTTGTTCCCTGTACTCTCATTTTTCCCTTTTCTTTCTGGGTCCCCTGAATTTTTTTGAAATACTATTTTTTATTTATATTTGCCTAATTACTATAAAAAATTATTGTATAGGGTCCCGAAAGTGCGCAAGTTAGTCAAGTTTACTTTGCAACTAGTAAAGTTTTTAAAATTATTTTCCATTTTTTTACTATTTTTTTTGTTACGATTTTTAAATCTTTTATGCTATTGTTTTATTGCTAATTTTTTAATGCCAAATTCTTAATACTAATTTTTTCCACTATTTTTTTTTCCTACTCATCACTATGGTTTTTTAAAACTATTTTATATTAATTCCTAGTTTTTATTTTTTATGCTAATTTTTCTTGAATACTATTTTTTATTTATATTTTGCTAGTTACTATAATGGAATATTTGTATAGAGTCCTGGAAGTGCACAAAATCATATATATAGGAACGTTGGATTAAAAAAAAAACGTAAAACGTTGTTCGAGCAACAATTAATTTACCGTGAATGTGATTAACAGAGAAACTGTCACCCGGTGAGATGTGGAAACTTCCTCCGACCCTGTTCACTTCCATAAATCCGTAGATCTGGCATCCCTCGGTCATGCCCCTTTTCATTCTGTCAATCGACTCGCCGTTCCGACATTGCTCGATCTCTGCTGGGTCCGGAAACACCCATTTCTTGATTCTGTACGCCTTTCTCACCTCCTCGCAAGTATTGCAGCAACTGTAATATCGTTCAAGCTCAATCCAAACTCGATTCCAATACCTCCGATCTTAAACGAGACAATATCGTCTCGCTAATGTTGTAAAATATAATATAATACAAAGTATCTAATCTAATATAAAAAAAATATATATAATATATAATATATAATATAAAATATCGTTTATTTTGCGTCGTGACTTACGTTATATTCTGTTCTTGCACTTCCGCACCGTAACATGATCCACATGTCACCACTGCGGTGTTGTTCGTCTGCAAAGCGAAATTGACGGAAAATAGTAATATTCAATATTGTAATTGAATAGCTTGGAATTCAGAGCCCTCGAATTATCGTTCTCGACGACTAGCATTGTAGATAATCAATGCGTCTCTACAAAGTATAGTTTTACGGGGTTAGACTACTGTGAAAATTACGAATACTCGGTCATCGCTTGAGACACATCAAATTGAAGAGGGAGGTCCAACGGTGGAGGAATCGCAGATTGAAGGTAAACTTATGATTACAACGATATCATTGCTAGTCAACCTTTAGGTAATTTGCTTTTATCAATTTCATGATTTTTAAGATAGAATTTAGATAGATTAGGTAATTCGCTGATTTTTATGATTTTTATGATAGAATTGCTAGTCAACCCTTAGGTATTTGCGGATTTTTATAATTTTTTTTCAAAGGAAAAGATTTCTTCACCATTTTTGAGACTTAGGGTATGTTTTATTACTACTGTTGCCTGTTGCATGATATTTGTTTAATTAATCTTAAAAAATGGCGTAGGTGTGGCACAGGCTTCGAAATGCATTTTCAAAATTGGCGTGACGTATATCTAAAAAAAAAACTAATCTACCGATTCTGATGAATTTGGTATAAATCTTTCTAACCTTATTGTCTAAAACAAGAACCTAAACGTTCTTGAAAGACTTCAACCAAAGTATTTTTAAATTGCAAAATGTAGCCATTTTGTCTGCGAAAATTCATTCTTTTGGTTTCAAAGCGTACTCATCTCGCATTTCATCGATTTTCAACATTTCTCACTTTTTCTTGGTTGATATTCTGCGTATGGTTGTTAATGAAAGAAGAATCTTGGTTGGTTTTTCTTCAGGTGACGCTACGTGTCACGCCCGCCATTTTGAAAGATTAATAAAGAAATTTCACGTAACAGCCCATAGCAGTAATAAAACTATACCCTAACAAAGAAGATCACTGAAGTGTCTGCCTTCGGCTTTGTTGAAACTCATATATGGGATAAAGCATTGAAAACTTTTAGACACGTATTTTTTTTCTATTCGCGGAAAACCGTTTTCAAGGGAGGCAAACCACTCCTTAAAGAAAGGCGTGTCAAGGGATTTTGCAATGTATACAATCACCCACAAGCAGTCCACCGATCTGAATAAAACATGATATATTTTTAATAATTTATTTATAATCCAAAATTCTTCTAATGTAAATTTTTTGTTATAATGTAAATGTAAACTTCTAATTACTATAAGAATGCAAACTTCTCATTATAAATAATAATCCAAAATTCTTCTAATGTAAAGGGATGAAAAATCTACTATCAAGTATTGAAAAAAAGTTAATTGATCCGCCTTTCTTTGAGTGGTCGTTTCCCCGCCTAAAAACGTTTTTCCGCCGATAAAAAAATTCGTGTCCAATAGTTTTCAATGCTTTATCACATATATGAGTTTCGACAAAATCGAAGGGGCGCACTCAAGTGATGTTCCTTAAAAATGGTCTAGAAATTTTTCCTTTTTAAAAAAATCATGAAAGTCAGCAATTTTTTTTCGCCTAAAGGTATCTCCTCCCTTAAACGCGCTTTTCTCGAAACAATGTTTTTCAAAACGGTGTACACGATCTCTCGACACCTAATGAACGGATTGACTTGAAATTCGGTAAACTTATCCAGTGTAATAGTAGTTTGGCCTTGGCCGAAGTTTTTCTTAACATTTTTTTTTGCATTAGTTATTTACAATAATGATGACATTTTTCCCCGAAAAATCGAGAATTTTTTTTTTACTTTTGACGATTGAAACACAATAACAAGAAAAAAGATCGGTCCAGTCTTAAGCCAATATAATCGATTTTGAGAAAAAGAAAACAATTTTTTTTCTTTCACGTCTCAAGTTTGTTAAAATCAAGTCCAAGGCCCAATGAAAGGCGATTCTATCGCTAAAGAAATTCATTTAAAGATATCCGCACTTTGTCTGAAAGACAACGGCTCGAAATTTTCGGCCTCGACGACTAACTACCAGAGGCAAATTTAGACTCCCTCACCACGGGATACGGTATTGGACAAAGCTTGGAAAATGCTCTTCCGGTTGAGCTGATCACGAATTGGAGAAAACGTCGACCTAGTCACGAAAACAAAACGCATTTTTACGCTCGAGCCGTTGCATTTTGTGACAAAATAGGGTAATTCTTTAGATGTGTGACTAACGAAAAATTCTTGTTTCCAAACAAACCCAATATAGGCGTCGAAATGTTCAAAAATGCCCTATTTCATCACGTCTTTTCGTGAACTTCATAATCCCATAAGTTCTTATGGGGGGGGGGGGGGGGGGGCAAATTTCAGATGGCCCCGACTGAATATTATCATTTATAACCCAAAAAATGAGAAAACAGCAACAAAAAATTCGTCTCATTTTTCAGAAGTCGCTTATCTAAAGAATTACCCAAAATAGCTGAGAAAAATTCTGAAACCTATCGCGTAGGCGAACTGCAACCAAATAAGCGTGAATAAAGTCATAAAGCAAAAAAAGCGATCGTTTTTTTTACAAAAATCTAACATTCCCAAGGTAAAAAAGCACTTCTAGGTCCGTTGTATAAAAAAATGCGTCCTCACACGAGAAAAAGTGTCCAGTATTTAGAAGGCCAATAGAATATTTCACCAACCAGGAAAATGCATGTTTCGCTAAAAACCAAAATATTGATGCAAAGAAAATATTTTCTCTAAAAACGGCTTCTTTCTTAGCATCGCTTATCAGTCGTAACGAGATAAAAACACGATACCACGTGGTAATCAGCAGCAAACGAAGGTAAATATTAGCACAGCCCACAAGAATCATTCGCTAGCAATATTCAAGCTGCGGGACGGAATTTACTTTCAGCCAGCGGGTATATTGAATTTAAATGAATTCGAACGTCACGAACGTATCTGAATAATTCCGCAAAGTCATTTTTTTCGTGCCTAAAAACTGTCTTTTCGCCTGAAAACGCAGTTTTTGACGAATTTTGAGGTGTTCAGAGCCGGTTTTAATACAAAATATTTCGGAAGCTAACAAAGGTGGGCGGGAAGACGAAAAAAAAAATTGACGTAATGTGGACCGTCTGGTTTCGTTCGCCTGCCCCTCAATTTATAAATATATTTGACGTTTCGTACGTTATCGGCTTTCTTTCCGGCCTTGGACTCCGTGATGTCCGTTTTTTTAGGTTCCTCTATGGGATTTCCGCTCAGATCCAAACGTCTCTTCAGTATATTATGCTCTATCTGGAGATGCTGTTCCCCTGTGGTGTCCATTGCGTCCAGCGACAAAACTGCGAAGGGGTAGCGATTTTTAAAAATTAGATTATTCGCTTCCTCAAAGCTTTTCACGAAGTTATTGGGTGGTTGCGCGCGAAACCGCCCGTTGGCTATAGATGGCGTTCGATGCACGTTTTTCTCGAATAAAAAGTTGGCAATCCAAGTGCCGGTAGGTCTCTAGAGTCCACGGTCTTGAATAAAGGTCTGGGAAATTCTAGGGAGAGAAGTGACTCGGATAATGAGGCAAAGTGGTAGTTCTCGCGTCTGCCACCTGAGGCGCTGCTACCTTGGAGTGAGCCAATCAAAAGCAGGCCCGACAAGCTATATAATGGTGCACATTTTTTGGGATGAAGAATATTTTCAAGAGCAATACGATTGAAAAATGATTCGGTCTTTTTTACTACTGATCCTATAGGGAGAATTAAAATTATATGTGATTAAAAAAATCCTCAAGATTGTTCATTAATGGCATCTGTAATCATCACGCAAGACACATGACTTTTGAGACAGTAAAATATATTCCAGTGCAAATGTGTTGCGACGTCTTTAGCAATTCAATGCGCGGAATTGCGACTTCCCATTTTCGATGCGATACTTCGTTCTGCGGAACTTTAATCACTGAACACTTTTGACTATCGTTTTTTCAACGTTACCGCCAGTTTGGTACGATCCATGGTTTAGGCATTTTCTGAATTGAATAGACCGTTTACTTTCTTGAGACGCTACAACGGAATATGTAAACACGATTCTATGCTTTGGGCGAGTTATCTATTGCTGTCTACAAGACCCCTATGCGAGGGCGCTCCTAGTGGATAGATGAGGAACTAACTTTCTGCCGCACTAACAGCGACACTTCCCACCACTCAAAAACGCTGGAGTTTCCAGGACTGCATGTAAGACCATGATAAAGTCCCGCCGAAACGCCATTGGTGACATTTGTGCAACGCTTCAACGTCATCTATTCCAATCGCCTTAACAATCAAAAGTTTTCGGTAATTATTTACTTTAGTGAATTTTCCGAAAAATGAGTGAAACATTTTTTTTTTACTATTTTCTCATTAATTCGGTTATAAATGATGATATTCAGTCAGGGGTAGCTGACATTATTCATTAACAAACTTTTCGCGAACAAAAAAACCTTGAAAATAATTTTGTATTTTTCGAAAACACAGGATCGAAGAATAATAGAAGATCGAGATCGGAGTTGGTGTAATATTGGCGTGTCTGTCGTGTGGGCAGTCGATGGCATTGAAGACGTTAATACAGGAAAAAAATCCCACCCGCTAATGTTGATGTTACCGGAGAAGGTGGGCTTTTCCTCCGCACCAGGATGACCGTCAAGTTTTGTACGTGCCGTTTTAGAAAGACTTGCGATGCATTTCGCAAATTGCCATAAATATGGCATGTACCCGATCCCGAAGTTTTGCGAACACTCTATGGAAGAGCGGACGGAATTTATTTCACTCGTATTGACGACCCTCTTGTGTTTACAAGTTCATAAATACACGAGCGACGTATGTTTTTATTTTGCTGTATTGTATACATTTCAAATGTACGAAATGTACGAATACGTTCGAAATGTACAAAAATCGAATGTACGAAATGTACAAAACTCGCTACTCCTATTTTATCACGTGTTTCCGCCAACTGCAAAATTCCATAACTTCTTATGGGGCAGGAAGGGTTGATGCAGCTTCCTCCGACTAAATATCATTTACAACCCAATTAATGAGAAAATAGCCGAACAAATGATAGATTTATTTTTCTCAAAAGTCACGCCCTATTTTATCACTATTTCCGCGAACTTTAAAACCCCATAACTATTTATAGGAGGGTGGGTTTCAGCTTCCCCTGTCTGAATATCATTATTTATAACACAATTAATAAGAAAATAGCAAAAAAGAAATGTTAGGCTTATTTTTCGGAAAAATCACTAAAGTAAATAATTATCAAGTTTTTTTTCAAATAAGTCACATTTGCGGCAAGTTAAGCCCGATTATTTAGGACAAAGAAATCGGCTGCACGAACGCATCATGTGCCAGAGGAAGTTGGAGGAAGTGAAATACAAATTCTTCCTCCGTCAGATACGATCATTGGCCAAAACACGGACAATGCTTCAAACAAAACAAATTTGACAATTCGCCACTCATTTGCCATAATTTATTTCGCTCGCCAACCGACGGCTTTGTCCGCAACCACCTATAACGCTTCCGAGCAGCCGAGGAACTGTGAAAGACAAAAAATGTCGCACTTACGATCGCAGGAAATGGACGGTACTATAATGTCCAAATTGATGCTCAATTTGGAGCCTCTCGACGTATCGACGAACAATTCTTCGCTCATGCTCGGCGTCATAAAATCCCTTAGCTCCGATACAAAAAGGAGAAACATAATGATCGAGCTTATTATCGTCACTGGAACGTAAAATGTTTTGTTTTTTTTTCACGAAAATTGTCCGGATCGAGAGAAATCTCTACTTATTGAATAAATATTGGAATATTTTAGACATTTTTGGAAAACATATGTGTATAGATGAAACTCGAAAACGGATTTGACGAAAATGTGGACGTCTCAAACGAGGAATTGGAGGTTATGTAACAATTAGATCGCGATAAAATTAATCGTGGCACTTTAGGCGTGTTGAAAAATTTATAAAAATTGACGGACAATCGCAATTTATTCCTTCCGTAATATTGTCATGCGTATGATTTTGAGGTTAATTTTTTGAACCACCGCGAGCACCACGTGAGATCATAAAAAATGGGCAGTAAAATTTCGCGGAGCAATCGGGAATTTCTCTAAAATCTTATTATTCTTATCGCTTGTTTGAATTGTTTTCACCTGCTGGCAAGTGTCGAATTTTTCGCGAGGCTTTTACTCAAGCGAGAATGAAAAAGACCGAGCCGTAAGAGAATTTTAAACGAGACAACAACAAAGAAACATTACCGACGGCACCGCTGAACGTTTTAATGCGAAAATCCTCGAGCGTTTTCGGATACGCGTCCGCTTGTCGCAAAACTTCCACGATATTCATTTTTTCTGCCGCGAATTAGTCCTTTCGGCGCGTGTATTTACAAACTTTTGACAGCGAGGGAAGTTTCATCGAAACGGAAAGCAGCCTCACGTCTGCCGTCGTGGATTATTTTTTTCGTGCCTCGCAGTGCGCACGCGCGTCAGGCGGCAATCGCTCATTGGTCGGCGATACTCGAGAACCCGGGTGCGCGCGCTTTTTCAATTTTCCCTCCAAGTCTACGGTATGCTTATCAATTTTTAGCCACGCTTTATCAAACGGACATCTTGCAGGTGCACTGAACAAACACTGAAAATATCCGAGGATTTTCGTTGTAGGAAGTTTTGTGGTATTTTAAAAATAACAATGTGTGGCCGTTTTTATCATTCTGATGTATATAGTAAGTTTCGTGGGTTTTGAAGCAAGAAAAAAAGCATATTTTCTCTGTTAAAAAAAATATGATATATACATTATTTTATTCAGAATGTTAAACACACAACATTTCAACAATATTCTTCTTACACTCTCTTTCTATTTTCCTAAAAAATTACTCATATTTACATCTATCTCCACTCCCAGCAACCCTATTAACTTTTCTTCTACTCCCCTTTTATCCTTTTCCCCCTTTGTCCACTTTGCATATGTGTTTGCTTCCTTAGATATTACCCCTTTTCCTTTACACACGTAATCAGATGCTCCATTGTTTCTCTTTCTCGTTTACATATCCTACAAGTTTATTTCACTTTCCCCTTTTTCCATCCCACCCTATATTTCCATACCTTACCTTCGCCCATGTTTCCTTATCCTTTCCTATAAGGCGGAAGCCTCAATTGGAAGGTCCGAAAAATCTTTTTTTTTTGCTTTTTTAATTTTTTATTGCTTAAGGCCACAGTAACGGGTATAAAATCATGTGCGAATTTAACAATTTTTTTCGTATGAAAAAGTTATTCACTAATAAAATCAATTGCAGATCTATTCAGTATGAATATCAAGCTGTTAGAAAAAATATATATATATTTTTTTGATGTACACAATGGCCGACTACTCGAAACGTCTCGAAACAGCTTTTTTCCAATTGGCGTGACAAATAACTTCAACAATTTTCATTCAATTTACTTCAAATTTAAAAGTTATGCTCCTAATTGCATTTCGCTGAGAAGTACGTACGGAATTTCTGATTAATCGAAAACTTTTCATTTTATGAGCACTTTATGAGCAGTTATAACGGAATTTTTCACTGAAATTTCCTTTCTCAATATCAAATACCTACAACTTTTGAATAAAACAATATTTTTTAAATTTCGTACGTACTTCTCTAGGTATTCTAATGTAGATTGACGAGAATATTGGTTTTCTGTTCTAGGTGAAAAATTGTGGATGTTAAATGTCACGCCGCGGAGCGCCTAAAAAAGAGATAACAAAAGGAAATATTAGTAGTCGGCGATTTTGTACATAAAAAAATATGTATATATTTTCTGACAGCTTGATATTCATAGTAAATAGATGTGTAATTAATTTTATAAGTGAATCACTTTTTCATACGAAAAAAATGGTTAAATTCGCACGTGATTTTATGGCCGTTATTGGGGCCTGAGGCCTTCGATCGATAGATAAACTATCCAAGAATATATTTACAAAGTTACAGAAGCCAATTGTAATTATTTTCGCAGGTACAAGGTCGAAAGCAGAAAAGCGGTTGATATTTGATATTGATATTTCCCCCTATTGGAAACTTTGAAGCGAGTTTTCTCCAGTTTTCATTTTCACGATTTTCCAAATTGGCGAACGTGATAGCACAAAAACTAAACGACCTATTGAATCAAACCAAAGTTTATTTTCTTCGGTATGAAAATCTCTTCTGAGTGAATTAAAAAAGTCCTTGAAAACGTATTTTAAAATCATTTTTTTAGCACGTTAAAATGTTTTTTTAACACATTTTTTTTCAGTCCTGAGAAGCGTTACAATTTCACGATTTTTCAGCTTTTTCTCAATTTACCCAGAAGAAAAATATATGACAATTAAACATTTTCTTGGTTTATTTGGTTCAGTCAAGAATTATGAGCTGCATCTTTCTCGCCGGTTGGGGACTGCGGTGGCAAGACGTACATGGAAAAGGCTTATAAATTTGCAGTAATTTATTGTTGCATGTTGACATTTTTTAAAATACATTTCAAATATACACGAAAAGATATCTCAATATTTACTAGACTGACTGTTTTTTTTTTCCTTCTAAAAAAATTACGAAAAAAAAGCTTTTTTTGGACCGTCTAATTCGGGCTTCCGCGTTAATATCATTTGCCGCCCAATACTTCCACGGTGCTTCGGCGATTTCTATTATCGCATTGCATAAACTATTATATGTCGATTTTTGAATCTGTTCTTTTTCTCTCTCTATGGTCTTTCTTTTTAAGTTTTTCAATCCCTTGTCTATCAAGTTATTCATTATTTTTATTTATTTCCCCTCTTTCATCATACCTATTATTTCCCCAATGTCTAATTACCTAAATAAAGTCTTTTCCCCATAATTCTAATTTTCTAAAATTTAGAATTCTAGATTCTAGATTCTAGAAATCTATAATTCTAATTCTAAATTTCAAAAATTCTAATTCTCCAACAAAAACATTCATTTCTAATTACTAAACAAAGTCTTTTCCCCATTTCAAAGGCTTCCTGTTCGAGATTCCTCTTATTTCCTCTCTCAAACAAATATTCGGGCCATCTATTGCTTTCCATTTTGATCACTAATATTGTATAACCCGTTGTGATCATAAGTTTACCTTCAATGTGCGATACCTGCACCACATGTTGGACCTTCCTCTTCAATTTGAGTTGCCTCAAGGGGCTGTCGATTTTTTCAAATTCTCACAGTAGCCTAACCTCTTAATATTAATCGGAAAAGGGTTCGAAAAATCGAGTTTTGGGTAACAATTAACAAATATTCAATAAAACTTTATTCTTTTTTTTTACACTGCTCATTGTTTGTTTCGATTTAGTGATCGGTTCGCGATACGAATTATACTTTTTATATGTTTCCACGGTACTTTTGAGTACTAATTTTAATTACAATTATATATATATATATATATATATATATATATATATATATATATATATTAATATATATATATTAATTATACGATCTGCGTAGCGACAACGTAAAAATATGTACGTTCGCAACTGTTTTCTTCAATAGTACCTACATCTTTAGTGCAATCATTTTCTTTTCCTTTTTATCCTTGAATTTATACATTATAAAAAATCCTCGGAGGCATTCGCCCCCGAGATATATATTTATATATATTGTTACGCACTCGCTTAAAAAATAAATGGACGGCGGTGAAAACGCTTTACGCTCTTACGATCTACAATTCGTTTCCTTCGTTATGATCTTTTTCTGTTACAAAAAAAGACCCCACAAATACTCTAAGATTTTTTTTGTCTTGCGACAAGTAAACCTAGAATTGGAACTATTCGCAAAAAACATTGTTTCGCAAGCGAATTTGTCAAGTAAGGGCAAAAAGAAGATAATAAAAATACGAGTACAAACTAGCAAAGTAAATTTAAGTGGGCTGGGCGTTGTACTATTTTTTTTTTTTCGTTTGCATCAAACGTATTAATTATATTACGTGTGTTATATATATATATATATATATGGTCGATTTATTTATTTTTCTCCGATTTTTGCTGATTTTTTCTCCTTTCACAAACGACGATGAATTTTACTTGAATCATTGATAAACAGTTTCTCATAATTGTCATAATTTTTTTTAGATTTGTGGCAAAATAGACTGAGCCACAAAGTGTATGAGAAAAAAGTGAGGGAGAGAGAAGTTGGCTCGACCTATCCAATAATGAATCGGGGAATCGATTGGATCAAATCAATTAATTGATTCGATCAATTAAGAGGGAAGATACTCTTAGGCGAGGAAAAAAAATGGCTGATTTTAATGTTTTTTTCTTAAAAGGAAAAATTCCTTCATCATTTTTTAGACTCAGGTCATGTTTTGTTACGACTTTTGACTATTACATGGTATTTTTATTTATTTATTAATCTTTAAAAATGGCGGAGATATGGCACGGTCTTTTGAACTGCATTTTCCAAACTAGCATGACGTATAGCTAAAAAACTAATGGACCGATTCTAATGAAATTTGGTATAAATCTTTCTAACCATATTGTCTACAACATGAACCTATATGTTTTTGAAAATAAAATAAAAATATTTTTTTTTTGCAAAATGTGGCCATTTTTTCTGAAAATTCATTCCTTTTGTTTCAAAGCGTACCATTTCGTCGATTTTCAAAATTTCTCACTTTTTCTTGGTTCATATTCTGCGTACAAGTGTTGACGAAAGAAAAATTTTCGTCGCTTATTTTTCAGAGTAATCACGCCGAAGCTACGTGTCACGCCGACTGACAACATCCGTCGCAACCTGTTCAGAAGACCGTGCCATACCTCCGCTATTGTTAGAGACCAATAAAGAAAAAAAATACCACGTAACAGCCAAAAGTAATAATAAAACATACCCTAAGTCTCAAAAATGATAAAGCAATTTTTCCTTTGAAAAAAAAAATCATGAAAATCGTCAATTTTTTTATCAATTCAATTAAATTGATTTGTCAACCTCGACGGTATTATTCGCCCAGTTAATTCGGTAACGCGTGAACACAGTGATTGAACGAACAAAAAAACGACACTGACGCAATTCGTTTTTCGTCGTTGTTGTATCGATTGATTTGCGGCTCGATCGTCAACAGTATATCCAATTGACCGGTACCCATTGATGCTCGGTCGCGAGTGCTTCCAGGGCGGTCACAACTTGTCTAAACGTATTGTCAAAGTCCTCGTTGACGATCACCAAATCGATGTACTTCTCGTAGGCTCGTTGCAGAGCCGCGGACTCCTCGAGCGTCGATTTCAAATCGTCCTCCTGTGACACGAAAATACATTTTTTTTTATTAACAACAACAAAAAAACAAATCTCGAAGGAAAATATGAAAAAATAATCGTTTTTTTATTAATTTTCTCAATTCTGCAATTTCGTGAAATTGATTTTTTTCTTGAGGAAATAGAAGTAAAATAACAAGCCGCAATAGAAGTAAAATAAGAGGAAATCAAAGTGCGATTTTATTTTTCGTCAAATAATTTGAAGTCGAGCAACGTAACTTTCTTTTTTTAAGTGCAATTCTTTCGTCTCCAATTTCGTTACGTCTGTGTAAAATTCCGCATACTTTTTTTTACGTCGAGCTTTGCCATTTGCCTGGCATTTTTTTTTAAAATAAAAATAGTGAGAATTTTAATGATTAATGGTGCATCTTCAGAGTTGTTGGGAATCTTGATGATTAATCGTGCAAAGACGTACCTCGTATAACGATGCCAGAGACTCGAGTGTCCTCGCTCTTCTCGAACTGTACCTGATGGAACTCTGACGGTCGAACTAACAAAAGCCAACATCAAATACGAATATTACGATAAACAAAAGGATGAATGCTATAAAAATTATGAAAACAAATGAAAAATCGAGCTTCTGATTCGTGTCTTGGGTGCCATTATTTCTACAACTCAATGGGGGTGACAAGAATTTTTTAAATTCTCTAGCAAAGTGATTTTCAAAAAATAATAGTAATGATAATGCTATAATAATAATAAACGCAATTCTTTACAGTAATGATTTATTACCTCTCCAAAACAGTAATTTTTTTCGGAGATAATAATCTTAATAATGACGATGGCAATAATAATAATAATAATGATGTGTATAATATTAATAATATTAATATTAATATTAATATTAATAATATTAATATTAATATTAATATTAATATTAATTTTATATATTAATTAATAATATACAAAAATTAATTTTTTATTAATATTAATTTTACACTAAATTAAATAATATTACTAATAATTAACAACAATAACAATAATGGTAATACCGATGATAATAATAACCGCCATTTTTTCTACTGCAACAAATCGCTGTATAAAATTGCAGGGTTAAAAAAAATGTCGACTTGAATCAAATCTGCCAATAATGTTCAGCCACATGCCAAAAGTCACGACTCACAATTAATCATTCCTTCGTAATTGCACAATCGCAAAATAAATTAAAAAAACATCGCCTAATTCGCGAATACAAAGAAAAACAAAAAATCGAACACGATTCGATGAATATTCCCATCCGAGTATGAGAAAACAAGGAGAGAAAAATCACGACGAAACGAAAGAACAATGATAGGGAACATTTTGGCATACACCGGAAGGAGCAATATTTTCGAAACTTTGCCGACGAGGCGAGTAAAAAAAAATAATGAGACGATAAAACAATGACGATGAACATTCTGGCATACCACGGAAGGAGCAAAAAAAATGTCAAAACTTTGCCTACGAGACGAGGAAGGAAGAAAGTATTATATTTTTTTTAGCTTTGGTGGTTCTCTTACCGTTAAATTTCGACTACTCGCCCCGGTGGTTCTTCCGAGATCGTAGAGGGTCTTGAGCTGTTCCATTCCCGGTGCGGCGATGAATATCACGTAGGGCATGAATTCGGTGCTGTTGTGAAGAATTTTCAGGGCTGCCGGACTGCAATCGAGAACGCACATTTTTCCGGCTCTGATGAGCTCTCGGACGGAGTCGAGCCTCGTGCCGTACAGGTGACCACCGTGTTCACCGTGCTCGAGATAACGATGCTCCCTTATGTCAGTTTCCATCGAGTCGCGGTCCGTGAACCAATAGCTCTTGCCACTCTCCTCGAGGACTCGGGGTGGTCGAGAAGTGACTGAAAACCCAAAAAACGATACTCAATTTTCATGATTTTTGCGAAATTAATCCATATCGAATCAATAATAACGGTATATTCATTTTTATGGCGAAATTATTTCTACAATTAAATTAATTGACTCAAAAAACATTATTTCAATATTTCATCACTTTTACGAGTGTAAAAAAAACAACGATAAAAATAATTGTAAAAATAAGAAAAATAAAAAGGTTATAAGAATAATAATGGTGAGAAAAAAAAATGATCTGGCCATCGAAGACTTTACAGGAAGGCAAATACAACATTTCTTTATTAAATTTTTTTTTTCGTTTGCATTTTTCATTTAAAAAACTTAATCTAACAATCCAGATAAGGACAGTGACAGTCCAGTCGAGATAGGTCTAAAATTCGATTAACCTGGAATTAATTCCGGGCTTCGATTTTCCTTTTTTATACTTAGGGGGGATTGTTGGTAGTGTAGATCTCGATTTTCGGGAAAATCCCCCTGGTGCGTATGCCCCCATTTGATTTCAAGAGGGATTTTTTGTTTTTCGAATAACTCGCTTAATTTCAACCCTAGAGTGAAAATGATCATATGAAAAGTTGTGGGAAATGTAATTCCCCACAAGTTTGGTGATTATAGTTTTTACCCTAGGATCGATATTTATAGAGTTACACTGCAAATAGGGGTAAAAAGTTCACCCCTAAATTAAGTATAAGTCCGAAAATATTGATCCTAGGGTAAAATGGTACTGACCAAAGTTGAAGAAAATAAAATTTCCTATCCAATTACTCCTTACCTTTCTTACGGTAAATTTGATAATAAACGAAATAACTGAACATAAAAAAAAGTTCACCCCTAAATTAAGTATAAGTCCGAAAATATTGATCCGAGGGTAAAAATGCTAATAACCAAAGTTGGAGGAAATAAAATTTTCTATGTGATTATTTATTACCATTTTTACAATAATCTTGATAATAAACGAGATAAGTGGAAAAAAAACGTTTTTTTACCCCTTTTAGCAGTCCAAGTCTATAAATATCGATCCTAGGGTAAAAATTATGATTACCAAACTTGTGGAGAATTACATTTTCCACAACTTTGAATACAATCATTTTCACTCTAAGGTTGAAAATAAGCGAGTTATTCGAAAAACAAAAAAAACCCTCTTCAAATCAAGATGGCGGCAAACGCACCAGGGGGATTTTTCCGAAAATCGAGATTTACACTACCAACAACCCCCTCCCCTAAGTATAAAAAAAGAAAATCGAAGCCCGGAATTAATTTCAGGTGAAATCCTATTTCGACTGGACTATAAGAATAATAAAAATAGCAACAATTACAATTTATAATAAAAACAGCAACGATTACAATATTTCACAATTTTGAGAAACAAATAAGTGAAGTACTGCCTTGACGCTTGAAAAGGCAGTCTTCAACAAATTTTGAAGTGTTTAGAGCCGGATTCAATTCAAAATATTTCGGGAGCCAATAAAGGTGTGCTTGAAAAACGAAAAAAAAGCAAAATATTTGACGTAGTCTGGACAAGTCCGGTGTTCTACGACAGCTCCTCAAATGCAACATTACTTTATTCTAAAAGTTCATTCCAATTAATTTTCGATTATTATATGCAAAATTTAATATAATCATAAAAATAATAACAATAATAATGATAAAAAAAGCAACAATAACAATATTTCACAAATTTGAGAAACAGATAAGTGAAATATGACATTTTTTGGATTCAATATTATTATTATTTCCTCACAATATTGCGGATAACAACATCACACTATCATAAAAATTACACCAACAACAATGGCAACACAATAAAAATAGTAAGAATAACAATGATAACAAAAAGATAATAATGATAATAATAAATTGTAAACAAAATGTAATTAGGAAAACCCAATGGAGATGTGAGAAAAATAACGGCGCTAATAGTCCAAAAGCAATCATAAGAATAATAATTAAAATGGTACATTTTTCATTGTACATATGGTAATGTGATCTTATTTTGGCACTCCACCAATTATTGACACTTTTCTCATACCTACAAACTTTACGGTGCCAATAATTGGGCCCTTAAATAGCCAATAATTGGGCCCTTGAAGTGCCAATAATTGGACTCTTAAATTGCCAATTATTTGACCCTTATAGGGCCAATTATTGGACCCTTGAAGGACTAATACTTAGACCCTTTGAGTGCCAATAATTGGGCCCTTAAAGTGCTAATAATTGGGTCCTGAAAGTGGGCCCTCAAATGGCAAATTATTAGCACTTTAAGAGCCCAATTATTGGAACTTAAAGGGTTCAATTATTGGCCCTTCAAAGGTCGAATTATTGGACCCTTAAAGGGCCAATAATTGAATTCTCAAAGGGCCAATTATTGGGCCCTTTAAGTGCCAATAATTGGGTCCTGAAAGTGCCAATGAGTAGGCCCTTAAATTGCCAATAATTGGACCCTTAAATTGCCAATAATTGGACCCTTGAAGTGCCAATAATTGGACCCTCAAAGAGCCAATAATTGAACTCTTATAATAATTGGACTTAAAGTGCTAATAATTGGGCACCTTACCCTATTTCATTCTACATTGCGAAAGAATTGGAAAGCAAGGAAGAAAGAACTCACATGGGACGATAGTTCCGAATTTTTCGGGATCGCTGTTGATAAGTCGATTTTTTAGGGTTCTTCGTCCTACCCCACGTGGTCCAACCAACGCCAGAGTCTTGCGCCTGAAGGGTGGCATCCTCGCGACCTCCTCGTACAAGAAGAGCTCGGCACTGTCGAATTCCCCGTTCGACTTTGACTCGTACATCTTTCGTTTCTTCTTCTTGGATATTCTCGTGCCGCATATACTTATCTTGTGGACGAAATCGGCCTCGGGTGGTACGAAGGCTTTTCGTCGTTCCTCGAGCTCGAGGGACGGGATGAGACCCGGCGGGCCGAGGCCGTCACCCTCGACCCTTCGGGCCTGCCACCAATTCGGGTCGGCCTGGTCGACTATCTGCAGAACATCGCCCTTCTGAAAGGGCAGTCCTATCTCCCGACACGGGAGCAGAGTGTCCTCCGAGGGATCGTAGTCGAAGATCGCTCGCATGTGACACTGCCGAGCAAAAAAATAAATAAACAAATACACTTTACACGATAAAAATGGTCGTAATCAACATTATGCTCATTTTACATGTATTTACAATCAATTATTATTTTGGCCTTTTTTTTAAATACTTTGACGCCTTTTTTTCATAACATGGATGCTTGTCTGATTTTTCTTCGTAGATAAATGACATTGCTTGATTTTGTGTGATAATTTATAGCGTATGTTCTACGATGTATAAAATGTAATCGGTGAAAATATTCAATATTATAGTTTACGATATAAAAATACAATAAAAAAAATTATCCGAACGGACACCACTGTTACGGGTAAAAAAATCTTTTTTTTGAGCATTTTCTTAAAGCATTTAAATGGAAAACTATTTGAAGAAAAATTCACGTTCAAATGTTGAAATTTGACCAAGTTACAGACGATTTAGTGAGAGCAGGTAGCACAACGATTTGCGTATAGTCAAACTTTCAATCGTGCTTTTCTCGACCTGGATAAAATAATAACTTTGTAATTGTCCGATTTTTTATTTAAAAAAAAACAAAAATCTCGTAATTTTTTTCATCTAGTATTTTTTAAGCCCCCGAAAATAAGTAAAAATGTCGTTTTTTTTTAATTACACTTTTTTCCAAACAACCAACGAGAACTACATTTATATAGATTATAAAACTTTTTTATTTTGATGGTTCAGACCAACCATTGTTGGGGTATCGATCGGCGGCCAGACCACATTATCCATACAGAGACTATTATACCTCAATAACGTTGTTAATTTTTAATTTTTTTAAATAAAAATTTACACGAAAGAAGTTTAATGTATGCTTAATAACATACTTTTTTTCCGAATCCAAAATAAATAATCTAGTAGACAAAAATAATTCGGGAAAAACGACCTTTTTTCGGCCCCTTCACAGTGGTGTCATCCCTTGCACAGATCATTTTGTATTATTATTATTTTTCAAGTTGCAATAAAAATGATTTATTCTTTCATCATTATTGAGTAACAGCAACTCGAGCATTCTTGCCGTCGTGCAGATTCTTCTTCCAAAATCAAATTACCGTTTCCTACAATTACAATTAATATAACTAAACACTCAAACAATTGCAATAAACTACATTCAACACTTTTCCCCAAATTTATTTCGTACCATAAATAATACGTCACTTTTCCTTTGCCCCTGGCCCTAGAACGAAAAAAAGACCTATTGGATGCGTGACAATTGGCGAATTGTGCATTGTTTTCAGCGCAACAAAAAATGTTGCGTTGAAAAAAATCGCGCAGGTGCTCGAAACGTGACGAATTATCGAAGGGAATGACCTACCATTGATTTAGCTTGTCTGTTGCCGTCGCTCGATATTCCCGGAGCAACTTTCAATGACAGATTTTCCTTGGCGTCGTGTATGGCTTGCTGCAGCTCGTCAGGATCGTGGACAGCTTTTCCATTCACTTCCATTATTACTTCACCGGGTCTGAGGAGAGCCTGACGTGCCGCCGTGCTGCCACCGAGAATTCTGGCTATTATGAGATTGCCGGAGTCGTCCACTTGCACTGTCAGTCCCTTCGAGGAGGCAACAAAAAATGTCACATTGTATAATTTTCATCTCGATTCAGTAGGTCACTCTACATGCCAAAAAGGGCATATTTTGTGATTTTTTTTTCAGCGATTCCATAATATAAATCGAAATTACAAAATAAGGGTTTCATCATACACGTAATTGACTATAGAAAATCATTTTTTTCACAACGATACATCGCAAAATGGCGACTGTGCAGCATTTTTACGATGAGGCATTTATTTCTGGAAGGTCAACGGCTGGACCAGCAGCTCCTATAATTTTTTAATTATGATGAGACACCAAAGTTTTTTCGATCATATATGAGAATAGCTATAGAAGTACGTAGGATTTTTTTGATATATTGTTTTTTTTGTCAAAATGGCGCATTTCTAAAACAAAAAGTATAAAATGCCATGAGAAAATCGTCATGAAATTGTTTATAAAAAAGGAACTATGCAATATAATTCAAAAATCCTACGTAGTGCCTTAGAAAATGTAATTATAAATATACAGTTAAAATTTCCAGGGAATCGGTTGAAATTTGTTTGAGTTATGAGTCAGACCGATTTGAAAAATGTAGTTTTGAGATAAACGCGTTAAAAGTTAGTAGAAAGTCACAACATGAATAATGTTTCAATACCTTGAATCTTCAACAATCTTCGAAAATCGAGTACTTACATTAGAGCCTTTCCATACCCATAATCTTTTGGAATATAATTTTGTAGGTACTACGGTATCTTTTTAACAAAAAAAAATAGGTCGATTTTTGGAAAATCCTAGAGTGGGCCAAGGCCTCAAGGTTATCCACCACGATTCCGTTATTATTGTTCATGAATGTTTTTTAGATCTCTACATCTTCTTATCTTTTATATTCCCATATACAGGGTGTCCTGTTATGAATGGATAATCCTGCAACTGTCGATAGGTCAGATCATGTCCTACTACGTATATGCTGGAATTTCAGTTTAGTAAAAGTCCCACGGTTTTCGAAATTTTCGGCTTTATGTTATTATTTGACAAAAATCATCTGCTTTTGGTTTTTCGTATGCCATGATCTACAAATGATATGGATCGACAATAACTAAGCAACTTTTTGAAGTAATTGGCACGATATGCGTAGAACATTTTTTTTTACACCGCAGCCTATCAAAGTCAGATGTTCGAATTGGTTTGTATGGAAATTCTGCATAAGATCGTTTTCATGAAGTTTCTCCAAAAATTGAGGTTAAAAAGAAGAGTTTTCTAGATAAAACAAATAACCAAGAGTATTTTAAAAAACCGGATGATAAAAAGTTATCATTTGTATAAATGGCATGCGAAAAACCAAAAGCAGATCATTTTTATCACGAAAAGTCTTACCAAACTGAAATTCCAGCATATACTAGGACATGATATGACCTATCGACAGTTGCAGGATTATTCATTCATAACAGGACACTTTGTTGATATATACAGGGTGTCCCTCTTATCCCTGCCACCCGAAATAACTCGGTAATTATCGACGTCACAAAAAAATGTTGCAGACAAAAGTTGTACGGCGTGAAGGGGGTCATCGATCCCCAACCAATGCGACCAATTTTTTTTATTTCGGTGAAGGCGCTGATGCACAGTGAAGGTCGCCTCAACTTTTTCAAATGGAATGGTACATTTTTTTCTACCATCTTGTGTTTCAGCACCTCAAACCGCATAAAAAATATTAGGCGTGAAAGTCGTTCAAGGTCATTCAAGGTCAGTATCGATGATACAAATCTAAATATCTCGGATGACTACCTAATATTTGGTAGTGATCCGAGATATGTAGTTTTGTATTTCATTTTAATACGTGATCTTGAATGACCTTGAACGACTTCGAGTCCCTGATGTTTTTTATGCGGCTTGAGGTGCTCCACAAGATGGTTGAAAAAAATGTCCCATTCCATTAAAAAAAGTGGAGTTGACCTCGACGTAGCTTCAGCGCCTCCACCGATAAAAAAAATAGGGTGGTCCAGTATGAAGGCTTTCTCGAACGCTGAATCTTTTGTCTAAAACATTTTTGGATATGATCAACAGTTTGAGTGCTATTGCTCTGTAACACTTTATGTGCCTCACCCTCTATATATATATATATATATATATATATATATATATATATATATATATATATATATATATATGTAAAAGGCATTAATATTAACAATATTAATAGTACATAATAAGGATTTAGTTAAATGCAATTATAACGCTACAAAATTATTTATTATAATGAAATTTGTAACTAAATCTATAATGATATATATATATATATATATATATATATATACACACACACACACAATTTTTTTTCATAACGTAAAACAGCCGCTTTTTGTTTGTTATATATATATATATCTACAATAAATGTACAAGTATACGAATATATTGCAATTATAATTAATATTAATAGCTTCGAAAAATTAATGTCACGAAGTTTTTGCGAATTATAGAAAACGCGTGTTTCTATAATTGTGTTTTTTTCTTCCTTTTTTAATTTACAATTCATTTTTTCCAACTATGAATAAGAGACTCAGAATACCATCTGGCTGAAACGTGACGTTGATTCGATCAGCTGGTACACATTGGGAAATTACGTTTCAGCGGAGAAGAGAAATAATAAACTGGAGAGAAAGAGGTGGACTTTATTCACGAACTACAGTGGCATGCCCGTTTTCTTCATGCCCCCCCCTCCCCCCCTCCTTGCCGTTCCACCTATTCTCGAAGAACGAATCGCTTAATTCCGAACTATATCTCTCTTGCTCGTGGATAAATAAATTGCGAAACGATTGAGCGGTGATTGACTACACTCGATTTCACAGAAAATTTCACTTTGAATTCGGACGATAATAAATGAGAGATCGGTGAAAATTTACTTTAGCGTGATGGCGCTTCACTTGTTTTTCTTTTTCGAGCTTTTTGAGTACAAGGATTTCTCGGCGAAGATCAATGCGTTGGTGTTTTTTTTACGAGTCTCGATGAATGATGCGACGAATCATCAGTTTCGGGGCCAACGCGGGTAGAAGTAGATAGAATTACGCAGGAAATTTATGGGCAATTTGGAATAGAAAATAAATTATTCTGTGGTGGAATATCGAAAGGTTTTGCTTGGAAAATCGTCTAAGCAATTTTTTCTACGATTCTAGCAATTCAATCAATTTTCTGCAGTAATTGATCAATTTTGGGTTAATTCAAATTTTGGAATTTTTTTTTAACTTGTTTACTGTGGACAATCCAAGTTGTTGATTTTTAGGTGATTTTTTAAATTAACGGACTGAAGAATTCGTTGAGTAAGTTTATTAAATTGAATTTTCATAAAAATCGATTTTATTAGAAATTCTCAAATATATACGGAAATTGTATGGAAATTTGTTGGGAATTTTTGAGTTTTATCACCTTACGATATCAATGGTCGATAATATTTTTAAACTGTTATGTCCAAAATTAATGTGTTTTTATTTTGTGTTTTATTGTGATTGATATATATATATATATATATATCAATAATTGATATATTAATTAATATTCTAAATAATAATTAATAATAACAGTATTAATAATAATAAACAATCACTTTGATAATATTTAATATTATGATCAATAATAGATAGATATTTTTAGATAGATAATTTTTAAGCTGTATAATCGCCCATTTCCTACAATTCTAGCGGTTCAATCAGTTTTATGCAATACTTGGTTAATTTTACGTTAAATAACATTTTGAAAAATCATTTTTTGGGAAAAAAGACGTGTTCTACGCGAACAATCGAACTCGTCGATTTTTCGATGATTTTTAAAATCAACTGACCAAAGGATGAGATGAGTAGGTAAGTGAATTACATTGAATTTCTCTAATAATCGATTTTATATCGAATTCCCATTTATACGGAAATTGTTTGAAAATTTGTTATGATTTTGATGCCAAGTGGTTTTATAACGTTACGATAGAAATTATGGATGGATTTTAAAAAATTGTCATGTCCAAAATTTATGTGCTTTTATTTTATATGTTGTTTGTTTTATATGCTAATGAATAAATAATATATTTTAATAATGAACATTTTTTGTTTAGTGAATGAAGAATAATAATTATCATTATTAATAATATTGAATAATGATATAATTAATAATTCATTATGATAATATTAAAAATTATTAATAATAATTGATAACAATATTTTTAATTTTTAATAATATTTATGTTCCACAATGGCCCATTTCTCCAATAGCAAAGATCAGGTCGAGCGTTTTTATCATTTTTACAAGCTTTTATTCAACTTGACTTTCTGTGAGATGCAAAATGGAAAATCGATATTTCACCCACCTCCCGACTACTTAGAGGTCTGAAATTTCCGAAACATGCTTCAAAATGGTGACAATGCATGATTCAAATTAAGAAAATATATTCATGAAATATTCAACTTTTCATGTAAAATTAGCGATATCCAATCATCCATATAAAATCTTACTTACACGTACAAGCAAATTCGTAGTGACTGTGTTCGCATGTGAAAAGTTTACATGCCGCAATTAGTCATAAGTTCACATCCAATTGCAGTCTTTGGTATTTTTTACAAGCATTCCATGTTCCTAACGAACAAACTCGTAAACTAGTAAACTACTAGTAACAACTAATTAGTAAAATCAATTAAAGGCTAAAAAGTAGAAAATAATTTATTTGTAAAAAAAATACTTAAAAAACAAGTTTTTATTTAATGTACTAACAAGTAGAAAATAATTTTGTTACCAAGTTACCTATATGTGATTATAAATAAAAGCTTGGGCGCTCAAAATTTAGACATATAATCTGTAATTTACATAAATCCGTTAAAACATCAACTGTATTTAATTTACTGTAAAACAACCTTAGATTTCTTAAATGAAAATCCTGAAACTCAGTATAAACGTGGGATAATAATTTTTTCTCTAATTTCTATTGTGCCAAATTAAATACGGTTAATGAAACTGAATTGATCAAATTTATCAAACATTTAAAAAGTTGAGCGCCCCAAGCTTTTATTTATAGCTGCATATACGTGACTTGGTAAACAAAATTATTTTCTGATTTTTAGTACATTAAATAAAAGCTTGTTTTTTTAAATATTTTTTTCACATGCATGTAAAATATCTTACAAGTGGTTCGTCGGGTTTTCTTCTCAGTCCGACCATTCTCACAGCTTCCTGTCTCTCGTCACTGGGCATTGTTTCTTTGGGATTCGGTGGGCTCTGGGGCAGTGCACGGCGTTCCGCAACCGCGTCGTGTGTCTCAAGAAGTGCCTTCAAGTGGGCACTCTTCAGCAAGAGCGCTAATTCACGCTCGTCACGACTTCGGGAATAACGGAAATCGTGACAAATCTCGTCGACCGTGTCGCAGATCGAGAGGCAATGCGGCTCGATCACTTCCGGTGGGCTCTCCAACCGCTCCTGGAGCTGGAAAAAATAATCGTCAAAATTTAAATATATAAAAAAGAAAGAACAAAAAAAGAATATTGGAATAAAAGTGAGAGAGAAAAAAGTAAATTTATAAAAAAGCATAAAAGTTTCGTCAAATTTTTTAACGATTTTTTAAAAGAAAAAAAAACATTTCGTAGCAAGGCAAATAAATTGTTCATTTGCTGGTACGAGTAATTTTCCTTTTATACGTCGGAGTTTTTTTTTAAGCTCACTCGAATAATAAATCGTCAATTTAGACGCTTTTCAATTCGAAGAATTTACGTGACACATCGAAGAAACGAGTGAGAGTGAAATTTTCCGTAAGCCTCCAGTTGACAGGCCGCACAAACGATCGTGCGCTACGAGAAAGTTACAACGCGCTTTTGGAGTATCGCGGGACTATGCGGTAACGATCGAAACGCTCCAATTGCTTCAAATTTGTATTTTCTTATGATTTTATTTTTTTGAATAAATACAAAAATAAACCTTCAGCCTCTCGAAATAAACGAACGTTTATCACGATATCTTTCATTTTTGTTTATTTTATAAATAAATTGAAAAACCAATAAACGAGCAAATTATTACACTTTTGGAGTAAAGTACAAATTAGTGCACTATATTATAGTGCATTAATTTGTACTGATAATAATAATAATTTGTAGTAATAATCTTCTCGTTCGTTAGTTTTTTCATTTAATTATAAAATGAAAAATAAAAAATATATTATCGTGCGCTAATTTGTACTTTACTCCAAAAGTACAATAATTTTCTCGTTTATTCGTTTTTCAATATATTTATACAATAAATAAAAATCAAAGATATTGTGATGAACGTTTTTTTTTGGGAAGGCTGGAGATTTATTTTTCTATTTATTAAACAAAAATCATATGAAAATACTATATTATATTGCACTGATTTGTACTTTACTCCAAAAGTGTAATCATTTTCTCGTTTATTTACTTTTCAATTTATTTACAAAATAAATCCACATGTAAAATATCGTGATGAACGTTTACTATAGTGTTTCATTTGTACCATTCGGAAATTAATTTGAACGAATATTGATATAAAATAAATATTAAGAAAGACGAATGAAAATGGAACTACGAAAAAAAAACAACATTTTTTGCATTAATCGGCAGACGAATATTCTTTCACGACGATGATTTACATCAATAGCAACATTTTTCAAATTCTCCGAAGAACGTGTCATAAAATAAACATTATTGAAGAACATTTTAAATAATCATTTTTCCGAATTCCCATTTGCACAAAAGACCTTTTTGTGCATCGAATAAAGTTCTTTGTGCTCGAGCGTGCATCTGTGCATCAAACCGCGGGTGAAAATTAATTCGGAGCTTCCGGGAAGTTTGCGGTGAATGAGAACATGCATACTCTAAAAAAAGGAAGAATCAACACGCGCTTCTTCCATCCAGGCATCCCCGGGGCTTACGAACTCCGTAACCGACCAAAATTTCGAATGTTTTTCTTGCCGAGGAGAAGCTTTTCTTCCCCCTCGAGTACTTTGATGCAACGATCGGAAAGCAAAATCTTTCAACACCCTCGACGACGTGTGAGTGATTTCTCACACGTCCTAAATTGCCCGAAGATATTTTGGGAAATACAGAGAGCCTTTTGCGGTTCATGGCGAAATTTGCGATCGTGCATTATTGTTGGCAAAATTAATTGTCTACGAATACATTCGCGTAGATTGGTATGTGCAGGTAAACAAAAATTATGATATTTTTTTTATTGCAATTGTACTTTTCTTAAATGAAATAATTTGTGAAGATTTTTTTTCGGTTCTTTTGAGTCTGAAACGAATCAGAGTGCGCGGGAAAACATTCCAATGATTTTACGGAATTTTCTTTTGTCGATCAATGATCGATTTTTCTGAAAAATCCCTAGGTACCAATTGCAGTAATATAGACTGGAAATCGATGATTTTTATAAATGGCGATAATTAATTTCGGCCCCGAATTTTGAGGATAATACCAAACCACGATCTTCAGAAATGACCTCAGCTTCTAAATCATTATTAGCATTTTTATCAAGTTATCAAATTGTTCGAATGTTACTCCAAAATTCACTATATATAGTGTCTAACATTAAAATTAGAAGGGTTATGAATTGTATGAATTCTATTCGAAATGTTACTCCAAAATTCACTATGCAGTGACAGCTTATTAAATTAATAAACTGTAAACTATGCTAGGTCTAAAAATAAAATTACTTAAAAACTCGCTACATAGTGGCTGCTAATTGACTAGACTATTATACTTTTATTCTAAAAATTACTCCAAAAATTCGATATGCAATATTTTTCAATTAAATTATTACAGATCGTGAATTTCTTGAATTACAATAGATTGCTACAGAGATCGTGATTTTCTAGATTTGAATAACTACAGCTAGGGATTGTTTAAATTAAATTACTACAGAACGTGAGTATTTGGAATTCCACTCGAAATATTACTCCAAAATTCGCAATATAACAGTTGAGCTAATAATATCACTAAACTGTGAATTATCGTAATTCTATTAGAAAGATTATGCCAATATCCACCATACAGTATCAGCCTATTAAATTATGAGATTGCCAACTATGCTAATTCTAAAAAAATTACTTCAAAACTCACAAAGTACTGGCTGCCAATTTACTCCAAAAAATCTACATGCAGTATTTATTAATCAAATTACTACAGATAGTGAATTTCTTAGATTAAATTACTATCATATATTAATTTAATTTACTAGGGACCGTGAACTTCTTAAATTAAATTACTACAGATAGTGATTTTCTAGAATTGAATTACTACACATGGTGCATTTTTTAAATTGAATTACTACAGGTCGTGAGTTTCTTAAATCTCATTACTATAGATGGTGAATTTTTGGAATTCCACTCGAAATATTACTCCAAAAATCGCAATATATCAGCTGAGCTAATAAAATCACCCGACTGTGAATTATCTTAATTGTATTAGAAATATTACGTAAAAATTCACTGAATAATGTCTCAATTGCTATCAAACATTAATTACGCCGTCAATTCGTCGTTGTCAACAATTATTCGCCACGAAAACACTGGTGCACCGTTCCAGCCGTAATTTCACGTCGTCATCCACTTCCCCCGAACGTAGTATTTATAAAAAAGCACGCACGTCAAGTCTGACGTAACAGAATTCCTCGTCAATCGCACGCGTTTTCTTACTCATCGTTCGGCTCGACCGATTACTCGGTAACTTACTGCACAAAAAAAAACAATTGCGAGCGAATTCAACGAAAAAAATCATACGAATAGTTTCGCCGCAGAGAAGAAAAAATCGCGATCTATCACGTCGTGAGTAAAAATGTCCGCGATCAGTTTGAAGACCAAAACTTCGCGATCCTCGTCAGAATTGAATTCGAAAAATGGTCGCTTGAATAATTAAACAAAAAATCCACGAGAAGTTCCAAAATAATTCTCAAAATACGCACGTCGCGTTCGAAAATCGGGACGAAAAAAAACGAAAATATAATTCCTTCGATGATAATAATTATCGTTGAAAAATCGGCGTGAAACATTTTTCAAAATTTTTGTCTGCAATAATAATTTATTCGAAAACAATCTTAATACTGGCGAACAATCTTAAAAAAATGACGAAGAATTTCGAGATTTCACGTTCGCTCGATCGACTTCCAATTTACCGATCGAACCGTGCCTCGTTTAGCCTCAGCTCTTGGAGACTCGCGCCTCGCTTTCGGCCATTATGGAATCCAGCGAAGCCACGAGAGAATCGGGTCACGGTATTCACGATTCAACACCACGGTGAGAACAATTTTTAACCGCAAAAAAATCAACTATCAAGTTCGAAAAAAAATCGCCAAATGCACTCGAGGCAAAGTTCGTCGCAGTGAGTACTCGCGATCGTGGATAAATTGCCGTATGTTCCACGCCGAGGTAAATAAATAAGCGGGGGGAGTATCACCGCGCCCACCTGCGATTCGACAGATCGCCGAGCGTTTCTCTCTTTTTTTCCATCTCGTTGCAGCGGTTCGAAAAAAAAAATCCAAAAACCAAACTTTCACCGCGGAAAACGTAGACCTTAAGGTATTGGTTTTCTCCTCTTTTTTTATCCTTCAAAGATCGAGTACCGAGTGAACAAATTTGGACAAACGAAGCCTCGTATAACATGAACTAACGTTTTTCTTTCTTGGCTTATAGTTGACGGGCTTCTCGATGCCGTAGGTAGCGTCAGAAAACTGCCGCGCCTAACAAATTCCCCCTTCGTTCTTGGTCTCGCGAGCCTCTCGCGGTATTCCCCCCCGACTCACGTTCGAGTTTTAACGAAAACAGGTGGGGATCCCCTTCCCCCCACTTTCATCGGCATTATTTTTCTTTTTTATTCTGCAGCTCGTGTGGATTTAGGTTTATCCACTATATATATACGTACGTGTGTGGATGTGTGTGTCTAAATATATTTAATATTTAGTAAGCGTTTTTTATGTAAAATAAACATATATATATATATATATATATATATATATATATATACGCACACACACACATACATACATACATACACACGTGTGCGTGTGTGTATTTATAAATATTTAATATTTGTTGAGCGTTTTTATGTATATAAAAAAACAGAGTTTAATCAATTTTAATGTTCAAAACAATTTTATAAAAAAGCAGTATGTAAAAATAACAATGCTAGTGCACCTATAGATATATGTATGTGAGTGAAGCACTGACAATGTTATTTTTTCAATACTGATTTTCAATGCAAAATCGTTTTTAACCTCAAAAAACATTGCACTCGCTTTATTACTTGTATACATCAACATACTTGAGGCGGGACACCACTGTGACGTCGAAAAAATCGATTTTTTCCATATTTTCAAGGTATACATATTTAAGAATATATGGAAAAAAATTCGAAGTCAAATATTGAAAATTGACCTAGTTACGGACGATTTAGTCAGAGCAGGTCGTGCGACGATTTACGTATACTAAAACTTTCAATCGCGTTTTTCTCGAAACGACTTTGTTTTACTTGGCCGGAGTCATAACTTTAGAATTGTCCGATTTTCTATTTTAAAGAACCAACATTTCCATAGTTCCAGTAGCTATCGTTGTATGTAGCCTTTTTTTATTAAGTATTGTTTTAAGCTCCCCGAATATAGAAATAATTTCACCAAAATTGCACTTTTTTTTAACACGTTATTTTGTGAATATTGTTCTTTCGAAAAGACTTTTTCGACAAGATACAGAGGCTTTTTTTATACAGAGTATACATGCCTTAATAACGTTGTTATTTTTCAATCGTTGTGCATAATAATTTACACGAAATAAGTTCTCTGTATGATTAATAACATACTTTTTTTCAAAACCCAAATAAATAAGCTAGTAGTAAAAAAAAATTCGGCACACACGACATTTTTTTGTTCTGTCATAGCGGTGTCTCCCCTTAACGTTGAATATTTTTTATAATAATAAAATAAATATATGTATACATATATGTGTGTGCGCTTATTTGTATATTTATATATTTGAATGGTTGTACAAGATCGCGCGGGCATTGACTTCGGTATATTTTTTCCTCGAGTACTTTCTTGTGAGTTTAAAAATAGCGCTCAAAAACATACATTTACACAAAAACATACTTTTTCGTTTGTAAACTAACATATGTCCGTGTAGTTCTATATATGTAAATATTTATGTACGAAATTATGGGAGCACTGGCTTTGATGTGTTTTTTCACTGCTGTGTATTTTTTCTTGCAAGCTGCACGAAGCAGTTTCTTACAGTTTATTCATTATCAGTATAGGAAATGAGGTTCACTGTTGCCAACATTAAATGCACGAGATTGTGCGAGTCGAAATAGGGTGATTGGCCAATAAGGAAGTTCGAACTGTACCTGCGCGAATATCGAGTATTCGTTTTCAGGATTTTTTGCAAACGTTCTTGGGAACGGAATAGCAATTTGGGTACGAATTCTGTTTGGGAAAGAAAAATAATATCTGAGCGAATGGGCCCGAAATAGTCTGAAAATTGGCAATTTGGCGTGTAATAATTGAATAATAGATTGTGAGCTTCAAGTACGTTTATCATTAATATAATTATTTGTCAATTTATATAATAATATTTAATTTAGTTGTTTCTATAATTATATGACATTTAATTGTTCATATAATTATGTATTATTCAATTATTTATACATTTATATATTTTTCGATTGATTAATTTATTTATTTTTAATATATTTACATAATTATGTATCATTTGATTATTTATATAATTATATACTTATTTCAGGAGCAATTCGAGGGAGATTCGTTTTACCTCGGAGGATCAATGAAAATGGAACACATCGGTATCCTCAAGGAAGAAAGTTCACTGCACGTTTATAAAAACAAAACAAAAAATGAAATAAAAAAGAATCGTGGCAACGACTGTTTATCCTTTCAGCTGCTGCAACTGGAGAACTTGCTTTGCCACTGGATACACACGCATATATCCATCTGTCGCGGGTTCCCGGCTTGTACTACCGGAATATCCCGACTGTACTTGTCATGGGATATCCGTGTGGTCGTATATACATCGTCGCTGGTATATTTATTGTGCATGGGTCGATTCAAGAAAAATCGCCAGGCCGTTGACTCTCAAGACTTTCGCAAGTATTGCCTTTTCTGTTTTATCTGCTAGTAAACGCTCAATATTTTATATCGTTCCAATCGGTTAATTATTCATTAAAAAAAAACAGTTAATGCGATAAAACAAAAACTATTTTTTTTTTGCTTTTTCTCAAAGTATACGCATTCAACAATATGTGAAAAAATGTCAAGTTAAAATATTGAAAATTGACCAAGTTACAGACGATTTAGTGAGAGCAGGTAGCGCAACGCTAACAGATAAACAGAGTCTAATAATTTTTAACGTTCCAATCCGTTTTATAAAAAACAACAGTATATAAAAATAACAAGGCTAGTGCGCAGATATATATATATATATATATATATATATATATATATATATATATATATATATATATATATATATATATATACGTGAACTATAATTATATAGATTATAAAACTTTTTTATTTTTCACACCAATCATTGACAATTTATTGATCCGACCGTTGAACTACATTTTTTATACAGAGGCTCTTTTATACCTCAATAACTTTGGTAATAATAATTTTTTTTGTAATGAAAAATCACTCGAAATAATTTCAATGTATGCTCAATAAAATACCTTTTTTTCCATCCCAAATAAATAATCTAGTAGAAAAAAAATCGATAAACAGCATCTTTTTGACCCGCCACCAGGTATCGTAATATTTTATAGCGTAATAAAATAATATCGTAAAAACTAATGTTATGTGTACCGTCAATTTTTCGTGTTTTTAAATATTACTATCAATTATTCCATGTGTCGTACGAGGCAAGAGATTAAAAAATCGCTTGGATCTCTTTTTTGTTTAAAAAACGTGTGATATTAAAAAAGGGTGATATAACCAGACTTTGGATTTTTCAATTAATTATTCAAACGTTGAATGGACTTCCAGAAAAAAAGCTGTAAATTTTCTAGTTATTTATTTCTTCATTTATATTTTTTCATTTGCATCTTCTTCAATTTAATTAATGTTATTTAACTTCGTATTTTTCATTGAAGTATAATTTGATTGATTTTATTTATTATATTTGGATTCAGTCATTTGTTTTTTCCTCTAGTAAAAAAAAGGTTCCCGGTTGGTGATAATTTTTCCACATCAAGAATATTAATTTTTCGAAAGAAAATTGTTTTCGAAATGTATTTTTGTGTCGACTTGTTGGAAGATTATGCACCTCGTCGAAAACAATGTCAATTATTATCGCAATGTGTTTTCGACTTTCTCTGTAACAATTTTCATTGTCTCCTCGCCTCCGTGCTTCGACTCCCACTCAAATATGGTTATAATTCATGTGATTACGCAGCAGGGGTGGAGTCAGAGCGGAGGAGCGAGAGGAGAGGAGAGAGAAGTAAAGAGCAGACCTATACGCATGAGGCATTCCAGCTGATTTCGAAAAGTTCAAAAACCTCACTATTTTAAAAATATCTGTAAAACCAGAAAAACGAAGGAGTAGCTAGGAACAGTTAAAAAGTTTTTTCACATTATTCTCTTCGCAAGCTCATTCCAAAACTCGGCAGTTTGAAAAATACAGGGGCATCCTGCATAAGTGAATGTATTTTTTTTCTCCTCGAAGATAAAAAATAAAATCTTAGTTCCATAAAACTTCAATGATTAATACATTCTCCACCTAAACTTTTCGATAAAAAATGTTAGCCAAAATAAAATTCAATTTCATCGAATGAAAAAAAATGTCAACCCTATCTTCGGGTTTCCGCAATTTTTCCTTTTTTTTCTAGAACCGAATATTTGTATCCCTCAAAGAATTAATATTTTCGTAAAATTTCTCCTTCACCAGTAATTAAAAAACATGCTTACCCCGAAAAATAAACGGGGCTGCAAAAAATTAACTCCGTCTCAGCGAATTTATATTTCGAAAAGTCTTAACGATAAAAAGGTGAAAAAAATACTGAACCCTCGTACTATCGTGCATAATACCAGAAAAATTCAGTAAGTTGATCGGAGCCCGTGAGTAAAAATGGGCTCGTCCTCAATGGAATGTCCCATAGATCGAAGAAAGCGAGCCAGATAACGCTGAAATTAAAAACGTTTTCGTTCTCGGACTCTTTCGCAAGATTCGTCAGTGTAAAAGTGTTTTCTCGGTGCGTGGGTGACTACGTGAATTTCATTGAGCGCAAATGACATTTGTATATGTACACACGTACATCCTCCATACATATTATATATGGGATATTCTACGCCATTTCAGCTAGCCCGTGACCTCGACCATTTTTGGTTTTCCTGATTTTTTTTTGTAAAATTGTACCCCATGAAAGGAATGTCCACACCAATTTTTAGATTTTTATCTCTTCTCTTTTAGGAGTTATAATTTTCCAAAAGATGTCAATTTCAGAAGTTTTGGAAACTTTAAAATGCTGAACTCCTGAACCAATTGAGATATCGACCAATGGCCCTATATATATATTTTTTTCATTTTAAAGCATACTTTGTTACAAAATATAAAACAATAATCAATTATGAATGTCAACGTTTTTTTGCTTCTGAAGTGAAAACTATTTCTTAAAAAGATGATTGCCTTTTTTCGATTTTTTTCAAAAAATTATCTAAAATAGAGTGACCCATTCTATGCTTATTAAGAATAGTCTCATCATGGGCATTCTATATTTTTCTCATCACGTCTCATCACGGGCTCCTATTTTTTTCTTCAATTAATCATTTTTTTAACGATTTTTATCATTTTAATGTCCAATAATGCTTCTAAAGAATTTGTAATTTCCACTTCGGCTTCAACCGGCGCAAAACCGTTATTATTTTTCATTTATACTGAATTTAACAAAAAAGTGTTAAATTCAGTACAAATAAAAAATAAACTGTTTCTGGTCTGTTGAAGCCGAATTGGAAATGACAAAATCATTAATAGCATTATTGGACATTTAAAAGATAAAAATGGTATAAAAAATATGATTGACTCGAAAAAAAAGAAGGAAAAATGGGCCCACGATGAGACTAGTCTTAAAAATCATAGAAAGGGTCACTCTATTTTACATAATTTCTTGAAAAAATAAAAGAGACAATAAGCAAAAAAAAATGACTTTACTTTAGAAGCAAAAAAAACCTTGACATTGATAATTGATAATTTTTTTTCATATTTTTTAACGAAAGTATGCTTAAAAATAAAAAAGATTATATATTGCTATTTGTCGATATCTCAATTAGTTCAGGAGTTATCTGCGTTTGAACGTTTCCAAAACTTCTGAAATCGACATTTTTTGGAAAGTTATAAGTCCTAACAGAGAAGAGATAAAAATCTGAAAACTGGTGTGGACATTCCTTTCATGGGGTACAATTTTACAAAAAAAAAAAAAAATGAGAAAAACCAAAAATGGTCGGGGTCACAGGCTAGCTGACATGGCGTGAAAAATCCCATATGTATTCCAATGGCTTCTGTGCTCAATGAAATTCACGTAGTCACCCACGCACCGAGAGAGCACCGTATCTACGGGGAAGACACTTTGAACCCATTATATCTACGAAATGTTGATTATCAGCACATTGGGTTATTTTGAGGCCGTTTCTCGAGTTTTTTTCCGCAACGGATCGTGGATTTTGGCGACAGGACGTTCTTTTGAGCGAGCTTCACATAAATACGCTTTGATTTATGTAGAGGCGATTTTAGAGACTTTGGGTTTTATACAATGGCGAGTATGGGGACAGTGGAATACTATCAGGACAGTCCTCAAAGTCGAGGGTCTTCAAAATCACTTTTCCTCATATGGTCGAGTTCACGACGGGAGAGATCCGAGAGTCGCGATGCCCTGACCCAACGCTTTATTACCAGAGTTCGTAAGGTCGGTATGAGCGAATTAAAGACTGCCTTGGCACCCGAGACCCCGTCGATGATTCAACCGACGATCATCCCGTGCCACTGCTTTAATGAATTCTGCTTATTCCTCGCGCTAGTTCACAGCCATGACCTCGTATAATATTTCCCCCGTAACTAGGCACCCTTTATATGCTTATTAGATTCTTCCTAATTAGCTCAGATTCTCATAATCTCGCGTGTCCGGGTTGGACCGAATTATTCGCCGAGGTCGAGGCAGCTATTTTTTTAAAATCATTTACGAGAACATCGATGGAAATTTCGTCAGTTTTGTGTCTCGTTTGGTGGTGCAGTAGCTAATAATTACAATATTAAGGGGTTACCTCCACTTGCGATTTTGAAAAAATCGATTTTTTTATTGCATTTTTTTTAAGTATAAGTATCTGAGAATATGTCCTGGAAATTTCAAGTCGATCCGAACAAAATTGACTGAGATATGAGCGTTGAAAGAGAAGAATCCGTTGTGTACACGACCGGAAATTGAAAATTTAAATGCGTTTTTCTCAAAATGGCATTTCTGAAGTCGGTGACCAAGATTACTCGAACACTAATGAACCGATCTTCTTGAAATTTTGCAGGCTTATTTAATACATAAAAATGTAGTCTTTAATCGTTCGATTTTTTTTTTCGTTAAAATCGAACCATTAACTTTGACTGTCCCCCATTTTGTGAAAAATGAATATTTTTTAAAATCTTTCGATTAAATACTAGTTTATACTTATATTTGACTAAATCCATCCGCATTTTTTTTCAGGTGATCCACTTCGCCGCAATGTTGGTCACCGCAAACCGTGTATATAAAAACATTATTTCATTGACGGCCATTTGCCACTAAACAGTGCAATATTTTTCAATAAAAAAATTACTGAAAGTTCTTCAAGATGTGTTTTTTAAGATGGTATATTGATCGACTAAAAAAGTTTTGTAGTTTTCTTTAAAAACATTTATGAAAAAGGCCTTTTTTTGCGCTGCAAGTGGGGGTAACGCCTTAATAAGCAGAATTTCAGTAATTTTTTCATAATTTTAATATTCATTTATTAACGTATTTAAAAGTATGTAAAGGTATTTAAAAGTACTTAAAAGTATTTCAACGTATTTTGGAGTACATTAAAGTATTATTAAGTATTTATTTTTCAAAGTATTCTGTGTTTTAAAATAAAGTTCAGTCAACATTCCAGCATTTTTGTTGCATTTAAAACATTTTTCACTTAAATTTTTCATATAATTATGTTTAAAGTTTTTCTCATCTGAAATTTTTCAAAGATGGTACAGTCTTTATTACGAGGACAGATTATTAAGGATTGTTTTTGTTCAGATAGCACAACCGAGTGCACAATTAAAAACAGCAATATTATGTTACACTATTGTTCCAGAAAATAAACCCCAATGAGGCTTTTTATTATTTTCTAATGATTTTTGCCAATTATATACCATCTAATTTTTAAGTGACCAACGCAACTTTTGGTATTTTTAAAAGAGCAAGGATAAGCAGTGTAAAGTGGAGATTACAGCTGATAGGGGCAATCGTAAAAAGCGGAGTGTTATATGGAGCAGAAGTGTGCGGATGGAGAAAGAGGAAAATCTTGGAAAGATGGCAGGGAAGATACGTAAATATGGATATGGCTATGGGAATCAGTAATCAGTAAAATACGTAAATACGGATATGGCTATGGAAATCTGTCGAAACATACCAAATTACATTTGAAGAATGGCATCGGGCTGCAGAGGGGTGAAAATAGAGGCCTGGAAAAGATCGGCAATACCTGATAGAAATAATAAAGATGGAAAAAGGAAGGTGGCCGAAGGTGTGTCTCAAGGGATCATTCCAGTGTAGAATTTTTTGAAAATCGTTTTCTTCTTTGCATTATTCAAAATTATGAACTTTCATAAACATGCTGTGAAATTTTGGTCTCGAAATTCGAATAATTCCGGTCGTTACAGCCTCTCTTAGTAAAAGGGGTTTTTCTCGGATCATCGTTTTTCAAAACTTTGACAGATTTCAAACGAACAGTTTTCAACCTATCCGTCTCAAATTTTGCCACATCATTTTTCCCGCCATCCATTAATGTCGTACGGAAGCGTTTCGTTTATTTGAAAATTTAACATTTTTTTAAAGGTAAAACACTCGAAAAAGGCCTATTTTGATACTCAATTTTGAAATGGCCGCTATTTTGTTAATTTTCACAAAAGAAAAAATCCTCCTTTGTTCTGCAGTTTTTAATACTGATTAATAATTTTTTTTGATTTTTTTATTTCATACATTTTTTGGAGTAGGACTTTCCACCTTCAGGCGCTATTTTTTGGCATCACTTGCAGTGGCCAAAAAATTATATAAAAAATAAAACTGAAACATAAAAAAATAATTTCATGTACAGCATAAATTTTTATTATATCAAGTCGATCGGAGTAAAATTGACGAAGTTATGAGTATTTGAGCGTCTATTGCTCCATGCCGTTCTCTTCTCTTCTGCGTTTTTCGAACCGTTTTTCTGAGACTTGTCATATTTGAAGTCGGTGTGCACGATAACTCAAAATCTACTGGACCAATCACTTTGAAATTTTGCACAGTACTTCTTCACATAATTCACCAGGTATTGTCGAGAGCTTTTTTGTTTTTTTTAAAAATAATGACTAATTTTTCAACAACAAATTAGCCGATTTTTTGTAGCGAAAATCGGGTTTTTGGCCCCCAAGTGCTACGAAAAATCGAAAAATCGAAAAAAAAAAATTCTCCCGTCATTACCTCGAGAAACATCTCCTTTAATAAATGCGTTTTGATTTTTTTGTTTCAAATGATTCTGTTGCGAGTTATGGTGCACACCGCAAACCAACTTTTTTTCGAGGCGCCTCCGGGGTTTAATTTTCACTCGCTCAATTTTGAATATTTTGCAATACAAATTTAGGAGAATGTTGTTCAAATGTTACTTTATTATATGTAAATTTTTCAATAAACGAACACTATTCGTTACGCCAAAAAAATCTTAAAAGCATGCCTTTTTTTCGCCGAATTAACTTTACCCCGCCGATAAGTAACTTGAATAAACGAAAAAAACTGGACTGATTGTCGAATTTAATTTCTTTTTAAATTAAGAAAATCAGCAACTTTCGAGCCAATTACACTGGAATGGTCATTTAGAAAAAAAAAGCAACAGGAATTATCAATGGAAACCCATCAAAGTGGGGAGAGGACCTTGCCAAAGCCATGCGGGAAGTGGGAGAAGGGGGAGCATGGCAGGCAATAAAAAGCGAGAATGTGGGAGCAATAGAGCAAAAAGTTGAAACGGGTATAAAAATCAAAATGGAACAGGAATTCCAGAACGACTGGTGCAGGATTGACCAATCGACACGCTGCAAAGAATATAGGTTCAGAAAAAGGAACGCAAAAATGGAAAAATACTGGGAAATGAAGGAGCTCAGTGGGAAAACGAAGGATTTATGGACAAGGATAAAGTGCGGGAATGTAGGGAAATATATGTAAAAAAAATATTTAAAAAGAAAAAGTTTTCATTTAAGGGGCTATACCAGTGTGACACTTTCAAAAAATCGATTTCTTTTTGCCTTTTTCGACAGTTTATACTTTCACGAAATATAGCTGATTGGCAGTTTTGATGGTAAATATCATTTGATCTTGCAAAAATCGATAGTTAAACCTTGAAACGCGTTTTTCTCGAAATGAGATTTTGCAAATTTTGCTGACATTATAACTCAAAGAGCAATTATCCGATTGACTTGAAATTTGAACTAAGTACTCTCGAATATGTTTACTCTACAATGACGTAGAATATTTTTGATTGGATGAAAATTGATGATTTGGCATAGAAAAAAACGACCCCTTTATAGGCAAGAAAACAGACTTTCTTTTTTCATAACTACGCCATTTTGTTAGATTTTGATATTTTTCGAAAATCCTACGTCATTGTACAGGAAATACCTTCCAGTTTAACGACATTTTTTCCTTTTTCGGTTTCAGCTACTCAATCGGCCGGAATCATGTCAGCAGTGGAGGAACTTTTTTTTCTGGCGCCTCCGCAGGCAGCGTTCACGTGGATCTCAATATTTTTCTATGAAAAAATTATGTAATATAGGTCAAATATAGCCAAATATATTCTTAATTTTCCGAAACATTTAATTGAGTACTTTTCTTACGAAAAATTCCGGAAAATCACCCAAATTTTCAGCGATCACACTGGTATAGCCCCTTAATGTACTAAACGGTTAAGAATAATTTTTTTTACCAAGCCACCTCAGCTTTTCAAATGCTTAATAAATTTTATCAATTCAATTTCATTAACCGTATTTAATTTGGCACAATAGTAATTAGATAAATTATTATCACAAGTTTGTACTCAGTTGCACGATTTTTATTTAAAAAATCTAAGGTTATTTTACAGTAAATTAAATACAGTTGACATGTCGACGGCTTTACGTAAATTAAAGATTATATGTCTAAATTTCGAGCGCCCCAAGCTTTCATTTATAGTCACAAATAGGACTTGGTAAAAAAAATATTTTCCTCTTTTTAGTAAATCAAATAAAAGCTAGTTAAAAAAATATTTTTTGACATATAAATTACTTCTACTTTTAAGTATTTAATTGATTTGACTAGTTAGTTATTAGTAGTATTTTATTACTTTACGAGTTTGTACGTTAGGAACATGAAATGTTTGTAAAAAATAACGAAGACTGCAGTTGGGATTGAATTTACGACTAATTGCTGCCTACAAACTTTTCACGTACAAACAGCGTCGGCTACGAATTTGTTTGGATGTGTTAGTGAGATTTTATATGGGTGATTAGATATCGCTAATTTTCCATGAAAAGCTGAGCGTTTAGTGGATTCTTTTTTACGTTGAATCACGCACCTTTGAGGTGCATGTTTGCAAAAATCCAGAGCTCTAAGTAATCGGGAAGTGGGTGAAATATCGATTTTCCATTTTCCATCTGACAGAAAGTCAAGTTAAGGGGTCTTCTCACTTTAGACCCTAAAAAGAGCTATTTTCATGAATTTTCTTGACAGGTTTATATTATAGATATTGACATAAAAGTTGTTACACTCAATGAATACACTTTCGAAATACATTTTTTTTAAATTGTTTTTTTATGTAATCCAAAGAAACTTTAAACGCGTTTTTCTCGAAACAACGTTTTGTGGACGGCTTGTTGATAAAATCCTCGAAACTACTGAACCGATCCCTATGAAATTTTAACCACATATTCTTTACAACTATAGCTATAGCGCTAATCAAGAATTACATTTTTTTTACATTTACAATTTTTTTGCCATAAACAGTGCAAAAAAACACGTTTTTTTGTTTTTTCGAAAAATTCCCGCCATTTTGTTATTTTCGCACATATAAAAAATCGTATAATATGCGCTATAGCCATTACCATACTGAATCTAACACCGTTTGATTTTTTTGTTTCGGATGATCCATCTCCGAGATTTCATCAACAGCACAGACCTACAGTTTTATAGGACATTTTTTTAACTACCATTTTCGTCTTTAAATAGTGACTTAAATAAATACATTTTTCTTCGAATGTATTTCGAAAGTATATTTATTAAGTGTAACAACTTTTATATCAATATCTATAATATAAACCTATCAAAAAAATTCATGAAAATAGCCTTTTTTAGCGTCTAAAGTCAGAAGACCCCTTAAATAAAACCTTGTAAACAGGTAATAAGAGAAACGGAGACAATAGAGGAGAGCTTGGAGTACATTTGTGGCTGCGAAGGGGTGAAGGCAAAAGTCAGCGCGGAAGTACAAGAAATTGAAGAAGTCCTGGAGAACAAGAGGGAACTAAAACAAAAAAGGAACTAGTGAGGAATAAACCCGCCATAGAGCTATGTGCGTACGTAAAAGAATTTGAGATATTAAAAAAAACAGGTAGCGCGAAGACAAAGAAATACTGGTATATAAAAATGTTACAATAATAAAAAGACATGTATATAGTTAAGCACAAATGTAAATGAGGATAAAATGTGAGGGCGGACATATGTGTAAACACCCCTAAAGGACATAACGTGGAAATCGGTTCGCCTACTAACATCTGATTAAAAAATTCTAACACAGAAAATGTCTTGACAGCAATTAGTACTAATTAGGGAAATTGCATGCCATTTTCCATTTTGTAATTTTTTATCAAAATTAATTTCGTAAAAAAAGTCCCCGGGCGGGGGGGGGGGGGGGGTTATAAGGCAGCACGTCATTTATTGACTACAGTTTGTAAAGACTCCGCGGATAATGTAGTTAATTCTCGATTATCTAACACCGTAATAGCCCTCCTGACCTCATTTCTAGTTCCTCGCATATACAAGCATTGGCATACGAGACCCACTTATCTTGACGTTCGGTTAATGCCCCTTCTAAAACGTTCAAAGTGTATTTTTGGAAGAATGATTATCCACGAAAAAATCGGCGTTAACAAATAATTATTAAACTGATTTTTGAAGATTTTGTATTCAAGCTTTAAAAAACTTATAAAAAGCCAAAAATTTCCGGGCTACAGTCGAAAAAGGTCAATACTTCTCAATTGCCCTTAGAGGCATGCCATTTTTTTAAACTCTTATTACAAATTACGTTTCCAACATATAATTCGTACGAGGCACATTTTCAAATTGCTCATTGGTTGAGAATTTCATAATATAAGATTTTACCAGTTATATGTTTTCTAAGTACATTTGTATTCGCTTTTTATTTTTAATTGGCGATTTTGTTGGTAACATTATTAGGTGATGCCTCGCCGATTTTTAATAGTGAAACATACGTATTTAAATAAAAAAATTTCATGGTTATTATCTTTAATGTAATGAATATAATAATTACTATTGTTGATGTTGGTATTATCATTATTGTTTTCGAGTCTGTATTACTTTTTTTAAATTTATTCCCGTAATTAAAGCAGTAATCATTTTTAGTATTATTATTGTGGTGTTACTGCTGTTATTGTTTTTTTATTATTTCTTTTGATTATTATTTATTATTTTGATTATAATCAATACAATTTTTATTATTATTAATAATTGCAAATGATTTATTATTACTATTATCATTGTTGTTTACGAGTCTTGATTCCTTTTTTATTTATTCCTCTAATTATTACAATTATTATCAATAATATTATTATTATGGTATTGCTACTGTTATTGTTATTATTATTCTTATTATAATTCCCATTTAATTATGCCACAAGAATGAACATCATTGGAATTGCAGAAGATACAAAACATTCTTGCAACTAAATGCATTAAAAACCATCAGTTTGCTCCGAAAAGTGGAAACCGGAAATGTGAGTGCAGTTATTCGTGACTTAACGACTTTTCGACGCCTGGGGGACATGAATAAAGGAAGACGGTTAAAAGCTACTACAAAAGGACAGGGAAAAGGACCTGCTGTCAAATTTGGTCTCTCCCTTTCATTTTTTGACTCTCTCTCTCTCTCTCTCTCTCTCTCTCTCTCTCTCTCTCTCTCTCTCTCTCTCTCTTTCAGCCTTATCCCTTGCTCCCCCTTTTCCCTCGTCTATCTTCGGATCATCTTGAAAAGCATTTTTTTTGGCCCTTGTTCAACATTTTTTTCTCTCTCGCGAGCCTCTTCATCGCGCTCGTTTCGTCTGTCCTACCTGTTCCTCGGAGTGCGTTACCTGCTCAACGCAGAACGCCATGGAATGTGAGGCTTGGCTGCAGGTGAGGAGAGGGGAAACCTGAAACTTTGAGAGAGAGAGAGAGAGAGGGGCAGAGAAAGAGAGAGAGAGAGAGAGAGAGAGAGATACAGGACCAGGATAAAAAATAGAAAGGTTGGTAAGCATAGAAACGACCAAGCTTTAACTTTTCACACACGTGACCAAACTAGAAATACAACTGTCCGTCTTCATCTCAATAAAATATACCGGGTGTAAAAAAAAGAAAATCAATGTCATCCCAATTTTCGTTGCCACTGAATAATTTTTCACACCTTCCCTATCACTCTTGTCGCCACCTCACTCTCTTAATAATCGATAATCAACATTGCACAATTAGCGACACCATCCCCTAAAGGACGATTATTACGCCATTTTCCTCGTCGTCGAATAGCAGAAAAATAAATGGCCAACGAAAAAGGACGAAAGAGCGAAGGAAAAAAAAATTACGAAACATTTGTTCCACTGTACTTTGGAGGGTTGCTCCTAGGGGTAGTTATCGATTATTCGAGGAACAACCCTTGGGCACCACGCACGTTTCACAGGATTTTACACCACCCTTTCGGTTGCTCGGTACCACGTTGGGAAAAATGAGGAAAAAAAAGCGGTTGACAGAAGTACGAACCTTTACCAGGGAATTGACGACTGGACTGTCAAGCAAGCCCTTCAGGAAGAGTAGATCCGTGTCGTCCGCGGCGACTTTGCCGAGCTCCTTGATATTATCCCTCACGTGCATGAAGGCCGCTGGAACAGTCACGGTGCACTTCTCCATAACTGTGAACCCTGTACTACTTTTAGGCCCTATATATATTTATACATATAGATTTCACCCTTCGCTCGGTTCCCCATATCGTGGAGTTTGCGCAGTTCCGTTTGGGCTTGCGTACGGTCGGTAAGGAGAACAGGATTGGCACAATTTCATTCAAAGGACAAACCTTACCTTATCATATTACAACTTAAGGGGGAGTAGCTTTAGGAGAGGAAAAAACGCTGATTTTTGGTAATTTTTTTTAAAGGAAAAATCCCTTCACTATTTTTGAGACTTAGGGTATGTATTATTGCTACTCTTGGCTGTTGGATAGAATTTTTTAAATTAATTTGAATCGCGGAGATATGTTACGGTCTTCTAAACTGCATTTTCAAAACTGGCGGGATATATAGCTAAAAAACGAATGGACCGATTTTTATGAAATTTGGTATAAATCTTTCTAACCTTATTGTGGAAAAAGTGACCCTAAATATTTTTAATAATTAAAAAGAAGATTTTTTTTTATTGCGAAATGCAGCCTTTTTTACAATATTATATTTTTGTAAAATATTATTTTTGAAATATTTTTTTGAATTATATTACAAATTAAGGGGGAGTACCTTTAGACGAGGAAACAATTTGCCGATTTTGACAACTTTTTTTTTTTAAAGGGAAGATCTATTTACCTTTTTTTTATACTTAGGGTATGTTTTATTGCTACTTTAGGCTGTTACATGCTATTTTTGTTTTTTTAATCTCAAAAAATGGCGGAGGTATGTCACGGTCTTCCAAACTGCATTTTCAAAACTAGATCTCCTGATGAAATTTGGTATAAATCTTTCTACCCTTAATTTCTAAAAACACGACGCTAAATGTTTTTGAAAATGAAAAAGAAGTTTTTTTTTTTATTGCAAAGGGTAGTATTTTTTTCGGGAAATTCAATCTTGTTTAAAAGCGTACCACTTAATCGATTTTCAACATTTCTCACTTCTTCTTGGTTCATATTCTGCGTATGAGTGTTGATGAAAGAAAAATCTTCGTTGGCTTTTTTTTTAGTTTAATCACGACGACGCTACGTGTCACGCTGTCTGACAATATCCGCCGCAACCAGTTTTGAAGAACGTGCCATACCTCTGCCATTTTTAAAGATTAATGAAAAAAATACCATGTAACAGCCAAAAGTAGTAATAATATATACCCTAGTGGTCAAGAATTCCTTCCTCTTGAAAAAAAAAATCATAAAAATCAGCAATTTTTCCCTGGTCTAAAGGTATCTCCCGCTTTAATAACTAATTGGGGATAACATTTTTTTCAGTGTATACAAGAATACTTCAAATTCATTAATTTTATATTAAAGGTTACATAGTTTTATATTAATTACTTTATTCATGTCATTGTTATTGTCATTTAAGTTTACATTATTAAAATTTAATTTAATACATTATTTGTACTTCAAATCATGTATATACCTTTGGAAAGAAACATTGATCGGTTTTTTTTGTTGCCTTAAATGATGTATAAACACCCCAAGAATTATACGGTTCGAAGAAACTTTTTTAAACTGCGGACGCATTTTTTTAAACCATGTTTTCAAAATTGGGCAGACTCGTAGCTTTTACAATTTTAAACCGATTGACGTCAAATTTCAACTGTAGCTTCTTGGATAGACTTTTTACAGAAGTACACACGATTTTTACGATCGACTAACAATGACGGTTTTCATCGACAGATTAAGACGGTTTTTAAGTTAAAAAATGTGACTTTTCCTTCAAAATGGTGCGAATTTGCAAAAATCAATGTTTTGCAATAGTCGTGTGTATTTAGTTAGCAAAACTCATATAGATTACAAAAAAAAAATACTTTTTGGATTCGATACTCATGTGCGTCTCCAACGAGTTTGCCCGAGGATCTCAAACAAGGTGTTATCTTTCTTCGGTCCACTGATCCGGTATTTTTTATTTTTTGGAAAATGAAAAATGGATTTGAGTCTCTACAGACATGTAAAAACAACCCTCCGAACTTCTTTTCGATTGCTTTATTACTATTCTCAAAAAAATCCTTAAAAGCTTTGTTTCCTGATCATCTAAAGGTAATAATGCCTTAACAAATATTGCAATAAATAACTAAAACAAATTATCATTTCTTTAATAAATTATTCAAATTTAATCAATTATTACTACCATTCCTTAATTTTCTGGTACACTTTTTATTCCGCATTAGTCGCGTTGAAAAATGTTTTTCACTTTTAGGGAGAACATTATAGATTTTCACTTGTTCGATAAAATAATTTCAAATTTGTAACGTCAGTAATAATTGTAAAATAAACAAGAGTCCTGAATATTTTTATACATGTTTATTAATGGCTTAGGAATTTTTATAATGGTGGGTCGAGATTGTCGAGTAAGGGTAATTTTTTTGACGTTATATTGATGTGCCCTATTTTTTTTTTTCGACGACACCCAATAATAGTAAAGTTTGTTTTCGGGATATTGGGAGTTGGTAAACGAAATGAAGAAATTAGGAGGAACAGAGAGAAGTATTCGGTGATTCACCCGCGGACACCCCCGGGCGTGGCACATCCCCAACTGACCGATCAATATTCTCAGCTACAGGTGGCAAAACGTTTTTCCTTGCGCATCTTTCGGTTTTTCACACCTGCAGGCCTCGTGGCCAACATGTTCATGGGAGGAGACGAAGAAGAGTTTGAAATTTGAATGTCTCCGATTTTCCGCCATCCCAAATCAACCCCAAACGTCTTATTTCGATTTAACTATTACAATCCAATTTAATTTATATTTATTTTTTAGATTTTTGTTTCGAATAAATTCACCCGATTTAATAGAGTTGGAAACAATTTATTTACGGTGGAACTAATTGTTGGAGTTTCCGAAATAGAAAGTTGAAGTTGTAATCGATTTACTTGGATTTTATTGATATGCCTCTTGGGGTACGAGAATATATTTAATTTAGAGTATACAATCTAATTTAATCAAATTTAATAACAATTTTAATTTAGCGAATACAATTAATATTTATTAACATTTACCCCGGCAGGCAATTCAGAATAATCTTTTGAATTTAATAATCCATGGAATTACGAAGTAAATCTGAACTTCAATTAATTTCATTTTGTTCTCATGGAAGTATACCGAATTGTGGGAGGATGGGAAATGTTGCTATTGAGATCAAGCTCAAGGCTTCAGCGAGTGCTAAGACGTTAATTGAGTTGGCAGTGGCATTTTAATTAACAGCCCGGTGTCACGGGGCATCTTCGGAGTAACATAAAGAATGTTTAAACGTTTGTAACCTCAATAATTTCTATCATTCCTCAAACTATACCGTTTTGGACCAATTGTAACAATCATTAGATTTCAGGTTGCTTATTATCAGTTTCGAGCTTGATCATTATGAACAAATTAATTTAAAAAAATGAACATGTTTTATTTGCGAGAATATAGTCAGTCACTTATTAACAAATGTTCGAAAGACCAAAAACGAATAAGTACACTGTCTTCATAAAATAAGAGACTGATATCGTTATCCATTTAATTTGATTTGATTGGTTGAATTTCTCTCTGTAAAAGAATTTGTAAAAAAATGTCACAAAGGAAGACAACAACTTATTTAATAACCTCTAAAAAAAGGTCCGACATTTTCGTCAATTTCATTAATTTTATTCGACATTCTCAAAATGAAATTACCCGAAAAGACAAAATAGAATTCAGCCACGAAAAAATAATTCCTGCTGTAAATTGATTTTAAAATAACATAAAATTATTTTTTCAAAAAATGTCACAACGAAAGAAAGCAATTAAATTAATAACCTCTAAAAAAAGGTCCGACATTTTCGTCAACTTCATTAATTTTATTCGACATTCTCAAAATGAAATTATCCGAAAGGAAAAAATAGAGATCCGTCACGAAAAAAATTAATCCTGATGTAAATTAGCCAAAAAAAATCATAAAATCCTCTTGTCAAAAAATATCACAAAGACAGAAGGCAACAAAATTAATAACCTCATCACCATCACCATTAATAAAAAAGCCGTCATCTTCGTCAACAGAATGCAGCCACGAAAAAATCTATTCCCGATGTAAATTACTTAAAATAAAAAAACGTAAAATCCTATTGTTACTGGTTGCTCTCGTTACCATTTTCCACCTGATGAATTTTGGCACCATTGACGGCGTCCATGCTCGCTAAAAGTCGTTGGTCTTCCGGTTTTTCCTTTCGCCCGAAGAACACCATGTTCGTTTTAACGAGAAAACAACAAATAAAGAAAACACAGGCACAAATTCACTTGCAATATTTAAAAATAATCGCAGATGCATCCCGTCATCGTCTCATATTAAATCCATTTTCCATCAACTGAAAGTGGTTTGATTTTTTAAACAGTTCAAAAATTTCAAAAGTCGATCTACCCGATAAATTGTTTATTGTTTATCAGAATATTTGTATTTTTTTCCAAGCGCAGACACGGAGATGAGAGAGTGACGCGAGCGCGGGACCGAATGAAAGCGGTTTCTTACACCTGCGGTCTAACCGGGGCCTCACCGAAGGGGCCCCAGGCACGGGGACCTGTGTAAAAGAACCAGGACCACGGGAATGAGGGCCCCTTGCGTATACATTGCGTGCTGTTTTCTAATGTAATGCGACACCTGATAACCGACTCGAGACACTCGCTTTCGATGCCATGAACCAACGAAACAATTTTTTTATCGTCGCTTTAATTAGCAAAAAAACAGTAATTAATAACAATTTTTCTCAACGTCACACTGATTACGCAGTTTTGTTCATTTTTCCATTAACTTCATGAGCATTTTATGAAATTTATTAAATTTAATTGCTGAATAATATTGTTTATTCTTCCATTAATTTCGTGAACATTTTATCAAACTTATTAAATTTAAATGGTAAATAATTACATCAAAATAAATGAATTAATTAAAAATGAAATTTATTTCGAATTTTCATTTGTTGCACTTGACTCGTCGTTATTGAACACTTCATTAACATCCTTTTTATTTTCTATTTACGTATTTAAAGGCTTTTAATACATTTTTAATCGCATCAAATTTAGGTATGTTTTAATCGGATTAATACTGCTGATATTTTAAATCCATTCAAATACATCGAGATCGAGTCAATTGTCTGCATATGAAAAGAGAGTAAAAAATCTTCACGATTCTTCCATTAAAATAATTTTATACAATTTAACAATTACATTTTTTCATATTAGCAATTGAATTAATTGTTCAAAAAAATGTTTTATTTTAATACTGATAGTTTTTCACGAATTTAAAAATTAAATATGTACGAGTCCATGTACGTCATTGTGAACAATTTTTTTTTTCGTTTGATTTTTTTCCGATACGGAATATTTTTAAGTATTCAGAGACGCGTCCGGCTGAGAACTGGCCCGCTATTTGGTCGATGCAGACTGTTTGATTCTCGGCGTCGAAGATTTCGTTGCGAAACGAGAAAGAAGGTGGAGAAAAAGGGAGAGAGAAAAAGCGAAGATTTCTGATCCCAAGCGAGTGTGGTCTTACAGCTGGTATGTTTTAACTCCGTTCTGGCAAAGCCGATGATTATAAGAGAATCCGGGTGGGAGAGAAGAGTGTTCTTAGACAAAATTCAGGGAGATTTGTAGTGGGCACTCTTTGCGTTCTCGGGATTCCGCGAGAGTACGGGAAGATACGGGGGTAATTCCGGTCATCTATTTATGTACTTCTTGTCAAGATTTACTCGATTTTTGGAAAAGAAATGGTTTGGAAATGGAAATGTTTTTTTTTTAATTACAGGTAGTGTTTAAGTAATTGAATACGAACAATTTTTTCGATTGACTTGATGTTATTAAATTGATGGATTAATTAACTTAATAAAATTGCTCAAAGCATACTCGATTTTTTTAAAAGATATGGTCCATGAATTTATTTTCCAGTTGAAAAGAAAACAATTGCAGATTATTCGTTGCACTTAATTGCAAACGTTTTTAATTAGAGGGTTTGTGTAGTTAATTTAATAACAACGCTTTTTTCGATTGAAACAATGTTATTGAATTGATTGGTCAATTTATTTAATAAAATTGCTCAAAATTTACTCGTTTTGTCGAAAAGGAAGGGTCCATGGATTCATTGTCCATTTGAAAAGAAAACGATTGCTGATTACTCATTGCAATTAATTGCGTTCATCCTCTGATTGCAATTTAAACTTTTTTTTATTACAGGTACTGTTTAGTTGATTTGACAAGAACGACTTTTTTTATTTAATAAATGTTGTCAAATGAATTGTTCAATTTGACAAAATTGCTGTATTGCAATTATTTAAATGGCATTTGTTGATTGTCGACCAATTGAAATTCAAATAATTAATTTTATTGCGTTTCGGTAAAGACGAGTCTTTTTTCGATAATCAGATCGGCGACGTTCGTTTTATTTGTTAATACAATTTTACATAATGATAAACGTTTTTATTATTATTTTTATCGTGGACATTTTAACAATTGTTGAATAAATCTATAGTGTATTCGAGGAATTGCGAATGACACCCACCTGTATGAGACGCCAAATCGACTCGTTCTTTACCCTCAGCGGTTCCTATTTTCGTCAGCGATATCAACGATCGACACCCACGAACGTTCTTTGCCATTTCCGCGTCAATTCATGCTCTTACCCTTGGGCTGCTACGAAATTGAAAGATATTAACATTGTCATTATCATCGGAATAATAGCTGATATAATAATATTCGTTACATAAGCAACAATAAAACATTATGCCTAGTTGCAAAAGTCGAAAAATCACTTTTTCGAAACCAATACATTTTGACAGTATATACTCTTATAAATGTTTCCTGGTAATTTCAAGGTGATCGGATCCAAATTGACAGATTTATAGGCTGTTATTATTTATTGGCTGTTGACGCTCATCGGAACGCTCGGAGCGTCGTTCGAAACTTTGAACATTTTTTTTCGAAACTACGTTTTCAAAATCGGTGAGTAAGTTACCTTAAAAATTACTATATCGATCTTTCCGGAGCTGTTGTCGACTGTTACAACTAGGCGTAACCCGTTGAGAGTAAACTTACGACTGAATAAATACATTTTATTTATTCATTTTCAGGATCGAAAGATAACAATAACTTATTTGGTTAAACGAAAATAATAGTGTAATTAGATGAGTTGAAAGTTTGGATTTATATTTGGCATTTACTAATACATTTTGTTGCGTCCATACGATTCCCGACTACGAAATTTCTCTTATTGTTTTATTGCAGTGGAGCACGAGTATTTCGAACAATAATTGACTGCTTTCCTATCCGGTTGTGCCACACCAATTTATTCGTCACTGATACTCCGATTTATGAAAATATTTGAATAAACATAGATAAATTGAATGCACCCAAACGGAAAATTGCGTTTCTGGACTTGAAAAAAGTTAAAACTGTTTGTGCAACATACGAAACTTCCCAAAATTAAAGACGTCAATACTTTACCTCTAATTCTCGAATGGTGACATCCGGTGAATTGGGAGATTGTTTTTTTTTCGCTGATTCGCTGATCGTTTTTCAATTTATTACCATTTCGAAAATCAAACGACGAAAATTATAAACTGGCGCGTTTAAAAAAATAACATTTGTTAAAAATAACTGTCATTTATTTACACAGGCATTGAATATTGGACGACGAGGCGTGAGTTACCCTTGCTCGGGAGTCTCTAATATTCGTCGATCGATTGGCCACGTTCACCTGCTCGCGAGAAACACCCCCTGAAACCTTCACCTGTTCGGTAAGCATTGTATCAGACTCTACGCAAGAACGATACTATGTCAGCCTGACCAATGGTAGTCTTGATGAAAGTAGGAGAAAAATCGCTCAATGAAAAAAAAAATCGAAAATGAATACTCATTTTTCGAAATGAATTATTTCGAATAGATTCTTCGACCTATTCTTCAAAATCCTTCATTGCTATACTTCTAACAATAAATTTATAACACATCCTTTTTTATCGATCGATCATGATCCTGAATGTAACGCTTGTGGTTTTTTAGGTGTTAGGCTAGCACGAGTGGTGTCATCTACAGGGTTTATGCATTATTTTAGCCGAAAACTGCAGATAGTTTCCGTCGATAATGGTTTTCTGCATTACCGACTGCCAGCAACACGAGAAATTTTGACTTACCAAATGTTGGTAACGACAGAATTTTTGCTTATCGACTATTGGCAACAGCATTTTTCAGGCGTACCGAGCATTGCCAAGAACAGAATTTCTTTGGCTAATCGATGGTTGACAGCAACTGAATTTTTTGGGCTTAGCGGTCATTGCCATGAACAGAATTATTCTGACTTACCTATCGTCGATAACAATCGAATTTTCCTGGCTTGTCGTTCGTTGGCAACAGAATTCTCTGCCTTACCGATCGTAGGCAACATAACTATCTGGCTTAACAATCGTTGGCAAAGGGATTTTCTAGCTTACCGATAATTGGTAAATGCAGAAATACAACGCTTTCATTTATCGAATGAGCTCAACGATTTTTCAAATTATTCTCCAAAGAAGGCTAATAAAATACAAGAGTGATCCATTTTAGATACTTTTATAGTCATCTTACTCAACATAGAGTAAGGTAGCCTCGATAGCACTGCAATACAGTATGAATATATAATCTCTATGGAAAAAATGTTGACGTTTGTTGTTTTATGAAATTAGCAATAAAAATTCTACAGACTCTCGAAGATCGCCGGAGGCATAGACAATTAACTCTCGAAAAAGAGAAGGTTAACCCCGTAACGTATAAAACAAAATGTTCATATGAGGAAACAAATATATCGATCGAGATATCTCAGACAATGTCATTAGACAGAATAACATTTTCATTAGGAACGGATCTAATTGACTACACTTTTCGAGTGACTAATGAGGAGTTTTGAAACGGCGAAAGCAAACGATCCAAAGCATGGTATCGATACATTTGCAAGTATTATTGAAACACGTGAGAACGATCGCAGTCAGCGTGTATCACTATTATTTTATCACTATCGACCAAACTTACGTCCGATACGTACGATGAGCGTGAAATCGTGCGCGGAAGTATTTATTTTTTGCGATAAAGATCCGGAGCAGCCGTGTTGGTACAGACTTCTTATCAGGTAAATTTAATCCTCGTCCCAACAGTCACGTATTTCGATATTAACGATGCGATCAGCGGAAAACGTTCTCGTACAGATTTATAAAAACTTTTGTCACTGATCATACTGTCACATCTGATAGTGTCATCGCACAGGGAATTCAACCAGCAACGAACTTTCGTTAGTGATAGAAAACAAACTTATCCGAACATCATTCGGTTCGCATCGATTTATCGCCAATTGCAAGTTTATTGCTTGCTTTTTAAACACTAAAATTGAAAGCTTTTGGGTTCAAAGTGTTTGAAATTTTTTTAATAAATGTAAGGAAAACACTAAAAAATTGTTAATAATTGGAAAGTTGTTAATTTTTGAATAGCTATAATATTTTAGAAAGTGTGTCAAAACAATGAAAATTTGAGAAGTTTCGTTGCGGTGTGTTCTTGAGCATACATTGAACTTATTTCGTGTAAATGAAAAAATAACGACTTTATTGAGGTATAATAGAGCCTCTGCTGAGACCGCACATTTCAAAAGTTTGGCCACCCCTGATCTATATAAATGTAGTTCTCGATGTACGTAGCCGTTTTTCAGAAAAAAATCACACAATCACAGGTGCTAAAAAAAGTGCAATTTTGGAGAATTTTTTATTCATATTCGGGGGCTTAAAAAATGTTGAAAATCGATGAAATGATACGTTTAAAACAATAAGATTGAAATTCATCAAAATCGGCCGATTAGTTTTTTTAGCTATACGTCACGCCATTTTTGAACATGCAGTTTAGCAGATCGTGCCATACCTTCGCCATTTTTAAAGAACAATAATAAAAAATACAATGTAACAGACAAAAGTAGTAATAAAACATATCCTAAGTATCAAAAATGGTAAAGAGATCTTTAAAAAGAAAAAAAAACGAAAATCAGCAAAAAAAATTCCTCGTCGATAGAGGCTATACCAGTGTGAAACGCTGAAAATTTGGGTGATTTTCGGGAATTTTTTGGAAGACAAGTACTCAATCAAATGTTTCGGAAAGTTATGAATATATTTGGCTATATTTGACCTATATTACATCATTTTTTCATAGAAAAATATTGAGATCCAAGCGACTTATGCGCTGCCTTCGGAGGCGCAAAAATAGTTCCTCCACTGCTGACATGATTCCGGCCAATTGAGTAGCTCAAACCGAAAAAGGAAAAAATGTCGTTAAACTGGAAGGTATTTCCTGTACAATGACGTAGGATTTTCGAAAAATATCAAGATCTAACATAATGGCGTAGTTATGAAAAAAAGTATTTTTTCTTGCCTATGAAATGGTCGTTTGTTTCAATGCCAAATCGTCAATTTCCATCCAATCAAATATTTATATCCTACGTCATTGTAGAGTAAATATATTCAAGAGGACTCAGTTCAAATTTCAAGTCAATCGGACGATTGCTCTTTGAGTTACAATGTAAGCAAATGTGAAAAATCTCATTTTTCTCATTTTTTTAAAGTGTCACACTGGTATAGCCCCTTAAATCAAAGTGAAAGATCTTATTGTGATATTCCCGATCTTGACACGCACACACACACACACACACGCACACACACACACACACACACACACACACACACACACACACACACACACACACACACACACACACACACACACACACACACACACACACACACACACACACACACACGCACGCACGCACGCACACACACACACACACACGCGCGCGCACACACACACACACACACACACACACACACACACACACACACACACACACACGCACGCACGCACACGCACACGCACACGCACTCGCGCGCGCGCGCGCGCGCACACACACACACACACACACACACACACACACACACACACACACACACACACACACACACACACACACACACACACACACACACACACACACACACGCACACACACACACGCACACGCACGCGCACGCGCATGCGCGCGCACACACACACACACACACACACACACACACGCACGCACGCACGCACACGCACACACACGCACACACACACGCACTCACACACGCACACACACAAGCACATGCACATGCCCACGCACATGCACACACATATATATCATTTTATAGTGCTTTTTACTCCTGGTAGCGACTGAGGGCTAAGATTTAATATCGTTTCAAGTACACCGATTACGGTCCCATGAGGTCAGCTCGAACACGTGGTATATCAACTCGTTACAACAGAAAGGAAGTGTCATCACTCGTGTTCTTACTATACATATTACATAAACATGTGTGTGTGTGTGTGTTCGTGTACACACACACACACACACACACACACACACACACACACACACACACACACACACACACACACACACACACACACACACACACACACACACACACACACACACACACACACACACACACACACACATGTGTGTATATATATATATTTATACATACAATGAAAATATGACCGCGAAACGATTGGTTGATTGGCCTCGCGTAATTCTTACAAACGCTTCTACCGATTCGGTGCAACAAGAACGAAAATTCTTCCTCATTTTCTCAACCACTCTATGGAGATTCGAATATTTTCATTTGCGAATAAAAAAAATGTGCGTAGACATTTCTTATTTTTGCCCAGTCCATCAAAAGTGTGGGAAGATAATAAAGGACCGAAAATGTTCTGGTACGGTGACGTTCGTCTGTACGTCGTGGCTTTTTGCATGTGTAAAGTATTCTTGATCGTTGGGTACGAGGCGTTCAAACGATGGTAATAGCACTATGTACCAGCTTTGCAAGAAGAGGTTTATGTACGTGTCGGTGAATTGTGCATCGGGCCTTCCAGGCTCAATTTCAACGGGTACTTTATGGATGGATTTATTTCGAGATTCAACCTGACGGGTGGCCAAAGTTTGGGGTGGGTCGAGGGTGAACTTGGGGCTGCAAAAGGGCGGGATTGAGGACGGGACGAGAGGAAAAATGAGGGCTGATATTAAATCGGAAAAGGCAGGTTTCAATTAGTACGAGGAAAGAGAGAATTTGGATTTTTTTATAAAGCTGAATTTCGGCTGATAAGTTTGTTAGAATAAATAGGAGAAATATTTCCGAAATTGGCCCATTTAAATTGATCGTTTTTTTTCTATGAGGAAAAATAGGAAAAAAGTCGATGCTTAGGCACTTTGGAATTGAAGGAAAAAGCCAAATTGACGATGTACGATACTTTATAATTTGTTCAATTGTTTATCTTGCATAGGCTAATTTTTGAAAAATAGTATTGCAGCGCCAATGGATGCTACCCTGAATATTATTATTTCGTCTATACTAAAGTTGTGATAATAATGATTTTTTGTATAAGAATAATAGTTATATCATGAAAAAACAACTGTATATTTAATTAATAATAATTATCAGAATAAATAAATAAACAGATATCATAAATTAAAAATGAGTTGGAACAATTTTCAAAAAATAACTAAATAAATAAATCAATAGCAATTAATATCTGTGATAATATTAATGTCATAAGTATACTTCAAATATTATTATATTGTTTACACTACTGTTTTTTTTCCCCCGGTAAGTGCTTAATTATAATTGAAAAGGGGAATTGTCAGTAATAAAGAAAAAGAACAAACAAGGTCTACACTCGTGAAGCTCATAAAAATTATAAACAACGTTTTTTAGCAAACTCCAGAATGGTCGGGGGGAGGGGGTATTAATCGATTTGTCATGAAATGTCTCGTGTACACACTTAACGATACGACTGAGCGCGATAACGTGAGCTCTGGTGCGTTCACATCGCTACATCACTGGACATTCCAGTGTCGCGAGATCCTCACGTCGGATCATCACGATTTTTCTATCGATCTCCGTGAAAAGGATCGGCTCGCAAATCGATAAAAACGTGCGTTCACGTGATTTTTGTGGCCACCCCTATTTATATACGACGATATCACTATTTTTTTTATTAAATCTTCAAAATTATTCAAAAACAAAAAAAGCTCAGAAAAAAATTCATTAAAAACAAAATTTTGAAAAAAAATCACGACATTTGACTAGACGGATGAATTCCGTACCTTTCGTAATTCACAATTTTCTGACAAAATTTCTCATGTAAAAAAAAATCCACGTTGCGCGAAAAATACGAGTGAGCATTTTTTTTCCGGTCCCGATAGCTGTTTTTGATAATAAAAAAAATCGATAAAAAATAAACGTTCTTGACGTCGCAGGGTTATCTCCGACAGTGAATAGTTATGAGGACTCGTCGAAAGAATTAAATATGTTTCTTCTTTTCCATCTTGTAATTGTTTCTTTTATCTAAACGTATTTTTTTTTATTGTTCCTTTGGCGTCAGACTTAAGCAGTGAGCGGTTTTTTTTGCCGTCACTTTGCAGAGCCGATCATTTCGTTTGGAGGAAGAATAAAAACGGTGAAAATGTCTCGAAAAAACGTGAGTTATTTTATTTTTTAAAAATAATTCCACAAATCTTTTTTTTTTTTTTTAATGCGATCGTCAAATTTTTTCGCAGTTTTTTTCGACGTTTTCCTCGGCTGGGCTCTTCTCAATCGCGATAATTACGATCGTGACGATCGAGGCTCGCAGCTGGGAAAACGACGACGAGTCGAACGAGTTTTCGGAGGAGATCGACGACTCACCGACTCCCTTCAATCTCGAGGAAATTTACAAGGGCCTTTATTACGCCACGCCGTTCAACGGCACTTGGATATCGTCAAACGAGATTATTTACGAAGAATCGTTAAACGGCGATATCGTCAAGTACAACGTCGATACCGGCAAAATCACGCTGATCCTCAGCGGCGATGTTTTGGTCAGTAAAACTCGCGCAAATAATAATATTTATCATTCTTTTTTTTCTGCAAAAAGAGATCTGGAGATTTGTCGAAATTAACTTATCTTCTTGTGAGATTTTTCTGATTTTTTGTGTACAACAATATTCATTGAAATCTTCGTGGAATTTGTACTTTGTATTTCTGAAATCGACGATAGAACAGCATTTTTTTTCATGATTATTCAAGATTTTACGGCTTATAAAAAAATCCATTCTGATCAGAACATTTCTACGTTGTACAAGAAAAAAGATGCACATTTCGGTGCGTGAGAAATAATATTGCGATGTTATTAACATAGAATTAAAAAAAAAGGATAATTAAAGGATACAAGAATTATTATTAAGGATGTTTTTTTGGACGAATTTTTTTTTTTTCAAATTTCGGATCATGCCAACGCCAGTTGAAGTTTAAGGGGCTACATCTACCTAGAGGCCCGAAAAAGATGGCCAAATTCTGTTTTTTCTTTCTGGGAAACGGTTGGCGAAAAAAAGCATTTTTTTAACACAAAGGTACATATATGGATAGTCCGAAAAAAACCACAAAAACAACAAAAAACATGGCTGCCGGCAGATGACACTTTATTCGCAACGTTTCGCGGTGGACACTCGCCAGCTTAAAAGGTCCATCTGAAATCTAAAAACCAAACGGATTATTTAAGTTAACAATCCATAAGAGTCGTTGACGATCGTCGATTTTTTAAATCATTATTTTTTTAACAACGTGGCGGAGAATTTAAACTCGAGCACACAAAATCTATGAAAAAAATCGTAGTTTTTACGTAACTATTAAAAAATGAAGATAGATTTGAAAAAAGCGAGATCGTCAATGACCATCAAATATTTTTCATCATATTTCCTGTAAATTTGGACACAATCCATCAAGTGGTTCTCGAGATATCATGTCCACCCGCTTTGAAAACAGTCTGTCGAAAAAAACGCATTTAAGGGCGGGGTAAAGTTAATTTGGCGAAAAAAGGTATGTTTATAAGATTTTTTTTTGGCGTAACGAATAGTGTTCGTTTATTGAAAAATTTACATATAATAAAGTAACATTTGAACAACATTCTCCTAAATTTGCATTGCAAAATATTCAAAATTGAGCGAGTGAAAATTAAACCCCGGAGGTGCCTCGAAAAAAAGTTGGTTTGCGGTGTGCACCATAACTCGCAACAGAATCATCTGAAACAAAAAAATCAAAATGCATTTGTTAAAGGAGATGTTTCTCGAGGTAATGACGGGAGGATTTTTTTTTTCGATTTTTCGATTTTTCGTAGCACTTGGGAGCCAAAAACCCGATTTTCGCTAAAAAATCGGCTAATTTGTTGTTGAAAAATTAGTAATTATTTAAAAAAAACTAAAAAGCATTCGACAATACCTGGTGAATTATGTGAAGAAGTACTGTGCAAAATTTCAAAGCGATTGGTCCAGTAGATTTTGAGTTATCGTGCACACGGACTTCAAATATGACAAGTCTCAGAAAAACGGTTTGAAAAACGCAGAAGAGTTTGGTCGCTTAGCGCTCATTGCACATAAGTTTGAGAACACTTCTCGATTGCATAAAAAATTTAACACAATATTCTTGATATATTATGCATTCATTTAAAAAATTTAAAAAAAATGAAAAAAAAATTAAATACTTTACCCCGCCCTTAAGAAATCATCACAGTGTAACCGGCCCGAAAAATAGCCGATTTTCGCGTTTTTTTTTTGGTGGATAGGATAAGCTAATCGGTCTAATTTTTTTTACAACTTGACGCACCGATAAAGAATACAAAATAATTTTATTTACTTAATTATTTATTGTTTAATGTTGTTTTCATTTGCGGAAAATTGCGTGGAAAAAAATGGTTTCCCTGGTGACCAGGATGGCGGCCGCAAATTTTATTAGAAACAAAAATTTCAAAGTGATTATCAATCTGTAAGAAAGTCACTATGTTCCTATGTAGGTTTTTTTTAGTGAAATTTGAACAAATGGCGGCGGTTTGAACACTAAGTATCAAGTTTAGCCGTTTTTTGACAGTTTTTCGTAAAAAATACGAAGATTAAAAACAAAAGCTTCCATAGCAACACAAAGAATGACGTGAAGAATGTTCTGTTAACATTTCAAACGGATAGCTTGAAAACTCTTGCTTTGAGAGTGGCCGCCGTTTTGAAAACACCATTTCGAGAAAAACGCGTTTAAAGTTCTAAGGAAGGCTTACCTTTTTCTATGAAATACTGTAGCGACCGAAATAATTCGAATTTCGATCTAAAAATTGGACAGCACGTTTATAACCGTGTGTACTATTGGATAATACAAAAAATCGATTTTTTGAAAATTTTACACTGTGATGATTGCTTAACGGGAGATATACACCTAGGATCCGGAAAAAGGTTATTTTTGTGAATTTTTTCTAGGAAAATTATTTGAAATTTCGGATTGGGTTTTTAATTATCTAAAAGTATATACATTCAAAAATATATTTAATTTTCTTTATTTAGAAATATCAAAAATATACAAGGATATTGCATGACCCTTGGAGCGCCGTAAAAAAATCTGCGTATACGGTCTCCACTGGCGTTTCTTCAAAAATCATCTGAAAAAAAAAAACCAAAAAGATCATTAAATTAGATACTATAATCTAGTAAGTGTCATAGCCGATTTTAAAAATATTCATTTATGACAAAATGGCGGACGTTTGAACATAAATAGTGATTTTTGGGCCAAAAATTAGTTATTTTTTTGCCTATAAAACAAAAACTGAGTAACGGAAAAAAAATCCTATGACTAGTACTAGATAATGGTGTGTAGAATAACCACAAAAAACCTCAAGGCAATCGGTTCATTGGTTTTCGAGGAATTTTGGGTACCGATTTGAAGAACGTGGTTTTGAGAAAAACGCGTTTGAAAATTTGGGAATGAATAAATCATGAAAATTGTCAACTTACATGGAATCGTCGATACCAGGCCCATAATGTAGGTCTTCTACGGTCGACGGAATGTTCATAGCTTCTAAATCCTCGACCTCGACCATCTAGGTGTATATCTCCCCTTAAAGTTTGGAGTTCTCGCGCAGCCGACTGTTAGGAGCTGTACCTCATTCAATTTTATAAATATTTTAATGACATTTTCGGGGAATATAGCTTAAAGGTGATACTACCGAACAAAAATATTTTTGGAAAATGAATTTTTGACCCACATAGGTAGATGTAACCCATTGATTTTTTTTTTTCGGGAAAAGGTGAAAAAGTACTCAAAGACTTTTTTTTTAATATTAGGAAGAAACTATTTATTTTTCGGAGGCTTCGTAAATTCGCAAGAATTTTTTAACCTTCAGGATATGAAAAATTCTTGAAAATTCTTACGTCGGATCTCTCCACGTTTATTTCGAGTTTGACTTCGTCTCGGGGAGATGAAGAAAAAACTTTTATTCACGTCGACTCTCGGTACTCTTTTGCCTACCTGACCTCCCGTGTCTGCATAACCGCGCACGCGAGGAGAAACCACAAATTCAAACATTCCTCAAATATTCGACACCATCGAGACCAAACTTCGATTATATTCGCGCCCGTTCTCAAAAGTTTCGATACTGCCCACTGTACTTGCTAGTTTTTCGAGGTCAGAGATGGTTAATCCACTCGGAGTTTTTCAAACTTTTTTTTTCAATCTATATAAAAAATCCAATTTTTTCAATCCTGTATAAAAAAATGTTCGACCTTTTTTCGAAATCATTAATTCTCTGTCATTGCAATCTATTTTACCACGTCTTTATTCACTCGCTTTCTTTGTTGTCTGTTTGTCTGTTCGGTACAAATTTTGCAATAAATTTTTTTTTTGTTTTCAAACATCGACAGCTGATCAACATATCTCTCGCCTGGCTAGTGACGCACTTCGTCATGCTCAAACAAGAGCGATTGAGACTATCGTTTGTTTGTCTGTTCGGTACAAATTTTGCAATCGATTTTTAACTAACTTCCGGATGGGCTAGAGACTTGAAACTATGAACATAGCTCAGATCTGGATGGTAGACAAATAAACAGACAAGTCTGTCACAAAGAGAGAGAAAAAGAGAAAAAAAATGTGAAAAAGTAAATAAAGAAATTAAAAAATAATGATAATAATATCTATATTGAATAGTGCATTAGTGACAATTTCTACGATGGTCGAGGAGACAGCCCCCCCCCCCCCCCAACGCAAGTGACGCCTACAGAAGGAGAAGCAAAATTTCACACACACAACACTAAAAAGCAGAAAATAAAATTATTTAAATAAAAAAAGAATTTTTAAACAACGTTTTTAAAACGGACTAAAAAGTATGAAATAATTTCTCCTAGCTCCATGCAGATTAACGGCGGGGTAAAGTTAATTCGCCGAAAAAAAGGCATGTTTTTAAGATTTTTTTTTGGCGTAACGAATAGTGTTCGTTTAGTGAAAAATTTATATATAATAAAGTAACATTTGAACAACATTCTCCTAAATTTGCATTGCAAAATATTCAAAATTGAGCGAGTGAAAATTAAACCCCGGAGGCGCCTCGAAAAAAAGTTGGTTTGCGGTGTGCACCATAACTCGCAACAGAATCATTTGAAACAAAAAAATCAAAATGCATTTGTTAAAGGAGATGTTTCTCGAGGTAATGACGGGAGGATTTTTTTTTCGATTTTTCGATTTTTCGTAGCACTTGGGAGCCAAAAACCCGATTTTCGCTAAAAAAATCGGCTAATTTGTTGTTGAAAAATTAGTAATTATTAAAAAAAAAAAAAAAAAAGCTCTCGACAATACCTGGTGAATTATGTGAAGAAGTACTGTGCAAAATTTCAAAGCGATTGGTCCAGTAGATTTTGAGTTATCGTGCACACGGACTTCAAATATGACAAGTCTCAGAAAAACGGTTTGAAAAACGCAAAAGAGAAGAGAACGGCATGGAGCAATAGATGCTCAAATACTCATAACTTCGTCAATTTTACTCCGATCGACTTGAAATTTTAACACAATATTCTTGATATATTATGCATTCATTTAAAAAGTGAAAAAAAACGAAAAAAACAATTTTAATACTTTACCCCGCCCTTAATACAGATTCCTAACCCCATACAAATTGTCCTGAAAATATGTGATTGTGAAGTTTTAATAGATATGAAAATATTAGGTGTACAAATAAGTTTTAGGACACTTTGATTTTGTATCATAACAGCTATTCTAAATTAATTCAAAGGTCCCGCTGACTTATCATAGATGGCGCTTGATATGTAGTATCGAAACGTAAAGGAGTCATAAACATAACCTATAAATTCTGTAAATTAAACATGCAGACCGATAAGGGGCCGTCCATAAATTACGTCATTTTAAAATAGGGGGGGGGGGGTCTGGTCGTTAGATGACGGTAACGTTAATTTGATCACAACGATATGACGGATAGGATGATTTCAGGGGGGGGGGGGTCAAAAATCAGCAAAAGTCGATGACGTAATTTATGGACGACCCCTAAGCTAATTATTAGACACTGCATTCGCTATGAATTCCATCAAGGAAAAAGTGTTAGGAAAGCGTGTGAATCGATATGTTCTGTTCTTGGAGACAACATTGTATCTAAAAGTACATGTGAGTATTGGTATAAGCGATTCAAAGAAGGTGATTTCGACGTTAGTGACCGTGAACGCACGGGGCCTCCTGTAAAGGTAGGACGATCAGGAACTGCAAGCGTTGTTGGATGAAAACTCTTGTCAGACGGAGAAACAACTTTCGGAACAGCTTGGAGTAACTCAACAAACTGTTTCTTATCATTTAAAAGCAATGGGTAAGATTCGAAAAGGAACAAAGTGGGTACCACACTTTCTGACTCAAGAAAATAAAAACAGCCGTCTCAAAATTTGTGTGAGTCTTTACAACAAGCAACATAGAAAGTCTTTCTTGTGGAAAATTGTGACCGGCGATGAAAAGTGGATTTATTTTGATAATCCGAAACGCAAATATCATTGGGTTGACCCCGGCGAGCCGACAACATCCACGCCAAAGCGCAATGTTCATTGTAACAAAGTCATGCTGTGCATATGGTGGGATATGAAAAGCGTACTGTATTATGAACTTCTCAAACCTGGTCAAACAGTTACTACCGATCGCTATTGTCATCAATTGATGTAAGTGAATCAAGAAATTGAGAAGAAACGTCCATTTTCTGGTAAAGGAAAACGTCCAGTAAAACTGCTCCATGACAACGCGCGGCCTCATGTGGGTAAACCGGTCAAGGATACGTTACTAGCGCTTGGATGGGAAGCTGTACCACACCCGGCGTATTCACCAGACTTAGCCCCATCCGATTATCATTTATTCCGGAAAATGCAGAACGATTTGTCTGACGTGCGATTCAAAACATTTGAAGAAGTGGAAAAATGGGTCGCTAAATTTCTCACCTCGCAAGACGAAAGTTTCTTTGCGAAAGGCATCCGCGAGTTACCGGAGAGATGGCTGAAGGTCATTCAGTGCGATGGAGATTACTTCGATGAATAACTGTGTTTTACTTCTTTTTTAATAAATCTTGAATTTTTTGAAAACTGTCCTAAAACTTATTTGTACATCAAATACTTGTAAGATTTAAAACGAAACACGTGGGGTGTATGCAATAGATAATTGATGCATGAATAGTTCACCTAAGTCACTAACAATTTTATTGCACTGCTAATGAAATGAACTGTTGTGAGTTTTCTCAACGACAGCTACTCCCGACACTCTATCTATTGCATGCTCTCCACGTTTTTCGTTTTAAATCTTACAAGTATTTTCATAGCTATTAAAAATTCACAATCACAAACTTTCAGGACAATCTGCATGTAAAAAACAATATGTATGTAAAAAAAGTTTAAATAAAAATGATTTTTTTATTTAAATAATTCTTCGCCTTTTTTCGAGGCCAGAGATGATTCATCCGCTTGAAGTTTTCCAAACTCAATCTCAATCCTGTATAAGAGAATGTTTAACATTTTTTCCAAATCATTAATTCCCTGACAATACAATCATTAACACTGTTGCAAACAAAATTATTCGATGAGTTATACGAATAGAAAAAATGATCTATCGATCAAAATGATTAGGTAAGTAAAATAACGAAAGTAAATAAAAATGATCGAATACATAAAATAAAAGGGAAATGTAAAACTGTCCCAAAATTGTATGTGATGCTAAAACAAATTTGCAATTTGCTCCATAGATGAATTAATTACACTTTCTCTTGTCAATAATACGTATTTTTGAATTTACGATTTCATACATTCGGAATTGGTTAACAATTTCGTAAAAAAGATGAATACTAAGAATACGTCGATTTTTTTTCAAATGTCTAGACTGGAATACTGTCTTAAATGGTCGATTCGTTCGTAAAAAATAAATTGTGTATTTCAGGCCAACTACGATGCGGGCTATGCGTACAGATTGTCGGCCGATCGCAGTCATCTGCTCATCGGATACGCTCCACAAGCCGTAAGTTATTTTAATGAGCAGAGCATTTATACGCATGTTCCGATATAACGCGTGTATATCCGAACAAATTTTTACGTTCAGATTTTTTAGCCGGCAATTATTTACTCCGTGTGTTAAAAAATCGTGAATTTTATTACAACGTTCAATTAATTTAAACCATTTTTTTAACACCTCGAGAGCTGCAAAATTAGTCCTTCAAAGAGTTCCAAAATTGTATTAATTTACTTATAAAACTGAATATCTATATTTCGAATACTAAAAACGATACCACAACTATTGAGACGATGTTTTAATTATTTGAAAATTCAATAAATTATTTAAATGTATTTGAGAAACACAAGACGAATACTAAAATAAAATTTTCAAAACCAAGCGAACCCGAACAAGTACAAATACGAATACTAAAATACGAATGTTTGCAGAAATACAGACACTCGCTGTTCCGAAAGTACGACGTCTACAATCTCAAAACACAGTAGGTCAATTTTTTCACTCACCTAAATAATCAGCCATTTTGATAAAAAAATAATTCATTCTTATAGCAATCTTCGTATATCATTATCGTACATTTTTTTCTATGCAACATATTATAATTGCATATATTTAATTTTTAAGTATCATTCACCACTTTCTACTTTGTTGGGCTAAAAATGTTCCATATTTCACCAATTTTTTATGCGAAAAATATTGAATACAGAATGTTGAAATTTGGTATGCTTACTAAGCGGTCTTTATTGAACATGATAATAGTTTTTAGAGTTTGACAAAACATAATACTGGGAGTGGGAGGAGCCACGCAATGATATTCTTCGCTTGCGCAAGTCCTAAGGCCTGAACAGGTGACCTGAAGAAAAAAATACAAATGTATTTTTAGTTTCTACAGTATTGTGTATAAGTCGAACAAGAATCAAGAAGTCATTTTAGGAAATAAAAAAATTGTGAGCGATCGAAGGGGATGTTTAGATGTTAATCGAAAAATGTTGCAGTTTTTTGTTCATAAAATGGAAATGTTTGAATATTTTTGGATAATTCTAGTTCAACTACTGAAGACGTTTGTTGTACACGTGCCTGCCAAATTTCATAACGATTGCTCCTCTAGGGCGTGTAGAAGCACTTCCGCAAACTTGGAAAAGTATATGTGCGAAAAAATCAAAAGTTTCATACTTACACCTAATTTGCTATGCCAGGACCATAGAGTACACGTTCCTCCTTCTTCTTCTTTCCGATACAGCAAAATGAACCCCCCCCCCCCCCAAGAAAGTAGAAACCTCCCTTAATATCAATATAAATCAATAGTGATTAATATTCATTAAATTTTTTATTTCATTTATTTAATTCATTTTCAATCATTTTTATTTTATTTTTAAACATTCATTTAATTCACTTGATATCAATATAAATCAATAGTGATTAATATTCATTTCTGTTCCTTGATGACAATGGCGGAAACAGTAAGACGGAGAAAATTGCGGGTGGACAGGAGATATTAATGGCCGAGTGGTCACCGGTTGGTAACTCCTTGATTTACGAGGAAGACAATGATTTGTACTATCGTCAGATACATCGAAATGGCATGTCTGTCGTCAGAAGATTGACTACCGATGGTGTAGTTGGAACGATTTACAATGGTTTGCTCGACTGGGTTTATGAAGGTATCAAAATCTAAAATATTATAATAACTTTCTATTCATCAAGTCAGAGACCATAAAGAAAAACTTTTTTTTATCAATTATAAAAAAGATGGACTACTTTTTCTTTATAAAATAACCAAGATGATGAATAATTTAACAGATCAAAATATTAAACAATAAATAAAAACCTATATTCCTGTTGCACATGATAAATATATTTTTATAAGCACTAAACATTTTTTCACATCGATAGAAACATGTTGCAATTCAGAAACGATTTTTTTTCTCGTGTGGAAAACGTGCATATAAAGTCGAAAATGAGAAACCATTATGGAGCCTTCTGAATTTTGTCCCGCAGAGGAAGTAATGGGAACCGGAAGTGCTGTTTGGTTTTCCCCGGATGGAAATTACTTGTCGTTCGCTAGTTTGAACGACACCGAGGTTTTGACAGCTTCATATTTTTATTATGGCGAGCCGGGCGATTTGAAATTTCAATATCCCACGGAAGTCAACATCAAATATCCCAAGGTAAATTAATCATTCACTTAAAATATACACTGATTAAAAAAAAATAAGCGAATGAAGAATTAACCATAATTATTCCTTTCACGAACCCGAATGTTTAACAATTAAGCCATTTTCGTCTATAATTAAGTAAAAATAAAACCCAGTATACTGTTAAAATTTCAAGCCTAGTGACCGAACTTTGAACGAAAAATTATAACTTTAATAATCGTTTCATTCATACAGCACTTTATGGAGATGAGATAATCATTTATACACTAAATACCTTTGATGCCTTATATAAACTGCTTAACGCATGTAAAAAATTGTAGAGATTCCGTAACGACAATAAAAACATGACTATAGAACAAATTGATCGGGTTTGAGAATAGAAAAATATAATTTAATAAAATGCTATAACTTTATGTGCATATATAAAAATAATTTTTATACGCATCGTATGAAAATGAAATTTGAATGAATAAGGTTAACCCATCCTCAAATTAATTGATCAATTAACATTAGTTTGTTTCTGCACACTTACAAAATTTTCGATTGTTTATTCAATTTTCATATTGATTATGCCAATTTTTCTCCACAATTTTTTTTTTTTTTACATATTTTGATTTTTCATATACGTTGCACATATACAGGGTGTCCCAGAACTAAACATCAAGCCGAAACGGGGTGACAGGATTGATTGTAACCATCATGAGAAAAATCAGAAAAAAAAATCTATCCCATGCAGTTTGAAAATTATGGGCATTTAAGAAAAACCTAGAAATTTGGTCAAACTGTAACCATTTTTCGGTTATTGTGGTTAATTTTTATTATTTTTGTTCATTTAAACTTTGGAACCGTAACCCTAAATAACATTTCTAGAATCACAGTCAAAAATAATGACACAATTGCCCCAAGTTTCCTAGAATTAAGACTATTTGTTAAACTATGAATATAAAATTTCCAAAATTTGTCTACTTTGAAAGGCCCTGCTTTAAAAAAAAGTACTAGAGTGCCTTGGCAAGTGCCATTAAAAGTTGGCGCATTTAATCAGGATTGTAAAATGGTACGATACTTGTTAGTTTCATACTAAAAAAAACGAGTAAAAAAATTAAAACCTCAAGTAACCCGATTTTTGCTAACCCATTTTACTCAGTTAAAATGTTTTTTATTCGCACGAGCTCTTGGTAGGTTCTTAATTTTACGGCAAAATGATGAGAGAGATGGATAGTGGACATGTTTGCCATGAGTGAGAGAGACAGATAGTGACGCCAGTTTTACCAAAGTCAACAAAAGTAAGTAAAATTAATAAAATAATGAAAAATCTTGACCTAGTTTAGGTTTATTGGAATAAAAGTCAGATACATAGGGAAATGACATTTTTTATTAAAGCAAATGTTCAAATTGTTTGCCATCAGCTTCAATACACGCCCTACATCTTCTTAAAAAAGATCTACTTATTAGCCGGGCATAATATCCTCGAGAGTTGATGTCCTCAGCAGCTTGAGAAATTCGTTCACGCAGCTCGGCTACGCTCTCAATGGGCTTTGAATAAACTTTTTCTTTGAGAACGCCCCAATAAAAAAAATCCAGGGGATTTAAATCTAGGGAACGGGCTGGCCACGAGATAGTGCCTGAACGTCCAATCCACCTTCCCGGATATTCCTGGTCAAGGAAATCTCTTACTTGCACTGCGTAATGCGCTGGGCAGCCATCTTGTTGATACCACATGTGGCGACGATCTGTTAGTGGTACGTCGTCTAACAAAGTTGGTAAATTTTCTCGTAAAAAATGTAGGTAATTCGTGCCATTCAAGTTCTCAGGCAGCTCAAAAGGCCCAACAATTTTGCCGTTTAAAATTCCGGTCCACAGGTTTACTTTAAAGCGATACTGGGATCTGTCTTCTCGCATTAAATGTGGATTCTCCACATGCCACTCGTGAAAATTGTGTAAGTTTATGTAACCATCTTTTTTAAATGTAGATTCATCTGACCAGAGAATTTTTTGGATAAATTGGGGATTTTCATTACGCCTCTGTAGCATTGTTCTACAAAATGAAATCCTTTCAGGATAATCTCGAGGGAGAAGACTTTGAACTCGTTGTACGTGAAACGGATGCATTTCGGCTCTTTGTAAAATACGATGTGCTGTGCTTTTGGGTATTCCCGTTCTTTCTTCAATTACACGAACGGAAATACTTGGGTCATCTGCGACCTCTTGCAACACTTCTTCCTCGTAAGGAAAGCGATGTCTACCTCCAGCCCGTATTTGATTCGGGAAATGGCCGCCCTCCGTGAGTGAACGGTGCACATTAACAAACACGCGGTGATCCGGATAGCGCTATAAATTTGGATATCTTTCACGATAAAGTCTAGCGGCGGCACTTGCGTTGCATCTGCGTTCCCCATAAATGAGGTGCATGTTCGCGTATTCTTGTGAAGTGTAGCGCGTAGGCATGGTAGATAACAAGGATGCCAACACAAAAGTCCAATTCCAAAAGAGAGAAGCCAAAGTTGCCGGTATGTAATCAACAAGTCCAATTCACAAAAATCCAAGTCCAATAAGAGTAGCCAAAGTTGTCAGTACTAAATCAACACAAGCGTATACGAAAAGGTGCGCAGTAGACGAATGAGCGAAACGTACTAACTGGTGTCAGACTGGTAGCGTAGCCATTTGCTTGGTATGCCGACTGTATCTGTTTCATTCGCACTCGTTTAAGGGGTAAGGCCACTGTAAATTTTTTGAAAAATCGTTTTTTTTATTGGCTTAAAAAATAGTTTAAGTTTAAAATAAAAAATAGTTTAAGTTTCTCCGAAACTTCTTTTTTAAATTTTTTCCAATAAAAAACTATTCGCAAAACTTTAAACGCGTTTTTCTCGAAACATGGTTTTTCAAAATGGCACGCAGCATAACTCGAACAATTTTTTTTTACTTGAAATTTTAACCAGATGTGAACATTTACATTATCTTGAGAATGTCGATCGGAATTTTCAAGAACTTTATTTATTGATTTTTTATTAACAAAAAACTTGCCGTTTTTTTCGTCAAAAATCAATTTTTTTTTTCAAACGCACGCCAAATCCACAAAAATTGATACTTTTTAAAATCCGATCGACATTCTCTAGCTATAGCCCTCTAGATTAATGGTTTTTTTTTGTTCTAGATTCAAAAGTGCACCAGTGGTGCTGCGTGCCGCGGAGCCCTGGAAGCGAAACATGTCCCGGGAAGATAGCTGTGGAACCGCCATTTTGTTTTTTTTTTACTGTAAAAAAATTTTATAATAAAGTTTAATGTATGCCCGATAACACCATTAAAAGTTTTTTTTCAAATACCTTCAATTTCGGGAGCAAAAAATTAGTGAAAAAACCTTTTTTTTTGGGCCGTTACAGTGGCCTTACCCCTTAAACGAGGCATCTCCGTCTCACTGCGTGGCGTCACTATCTGTCTCGCTCACTCATGACAAACATGTCCACTATCCATCTCTCTCATCGTTTTGCCGTAAAATTAAGAACCTACCAAGAGCTTGTACGAATAAAAAACATTTTAACTGAGTAAAGTGGGTTAGGAAAAATCGGGTTACTTGAGGTTTTAATTTTTTTACTCGTTTTTTTTTAGTATGAAACTAACAAGTATTGTACTATTTTATAATCCTGATTAAATGCGCCAACTTTTAATGGCACTTGCCAAGGCACTCTAGTACTTTTTTTTAAAGCAGGCCCTTTCAAAGGAGACAAATTTTGAAAATTTTAAATTCATAGTTTAACAAATAGTCTTAATTCTAGGAAAATTGGGGCAGTTGTGTCATTATTTTTTACTGTGATTCTAGAAATGTTATTTAGGGTTACGGTTCCAAAGTTTAAATGAACAAAAATAATAAAAATTAACCACAATAACCGAAAAATGGTTACAGTTTGACCAAATTTCTAGGTTTTTCTTAAATGCCCATAATTTTCAAACTGCATGGGATAGATTTTTTTTCTGATTTTTCTCATGATGGTTACAATCAATCCTGTCACCCCGTTTCGGCTTGACGTTGAGTTCTGGCACACCCTGTGTGTAATGCTCCATTAATGAATGTCTCGTATCGCCATGTATATACATGTATATACATATCTGTATGAAGCAGGCATCGAGAAAGCCGCCCATTAATTAAAGATAGTTGGGAAAAGTGGCAGTTGAACGTACGAGCCAGATAAGTTCTAATCGGTGGGAAGTAACCGAAATAGCACTGATGTGATTATTCCAATATCATAACGCGATCTACGTCCGTAGCCTAGAAGCTATACAAATTGAAGAACTTATTTGACACTATTTGATAAATTAAAAATTAATTTGTAAGTCAAAAAATTAAAACAAATTGAAAATTAAATTTGACAAATTAAAAAACGTGTCGAAAGGTAGTTGGCCACTATCTCTTTTTAAAATAAATTATGAGATGTAAAAAAGGCGTTAAACCAAGGTTGAGGGACGTTGCAGTGTTTTGATGATTTATTTATCGATGTTGACAAAAAGGTTACTTTTTATTCAACAATTTGTCTAGATAGCAGTTAGTAAAAATATTTTTTTTTGCCAAGGATTTTTGTAGGTTAGTTGTTAATGACAATGTTTATTTTATTGAGGGCTTTGTCTAGGTTAGCAGTTAATACAAATAAAATAAATTCGTTAAGGAATTTGTAGGTTATCTGTTAATGAAAATGATATTTTTATTGAGAGATTTGTCTAAGTTAGCAGTTAATAAAAAAATATTTTTTCTTTTGAATTTCGTAGGTTAGTTGCTAATGAAAAGGTTATTTCTTATTCAAGGATTCGTCTGGGTTGCCTATTAATAAAAACGTTAATTTATATTCGACGTTTCCTCTGGCCTAGCTGTTAATAAAAATGTCATTTTTTATTCAAGAGTTTGCCTGCACTTGAAAAATTAATGACCCTTCCGCCGAGTTGTCGGTTTTTCGTTCATTTTTCGTGGACGGAAAGTGCAAAATATCGAATAACCAGGGTAATTACCTGCGATCATTTATTCAGGCAGGTACGAAGAATCCTCGAGTTTCCTTGCATCTCGTGGATCTGAGGGATCCCGGCTCCAAGCCCGTGTTACTCAAATCACCAATTGACGTAGTCGGGAAGTGAGTTTGCGATAAAATACACTTAGCTCATAATTAATGTTTTTCAATTAATCAATTAATGTTTAGTTATTAATTTTTTTTAGTTATTCTTTGTCATTTTCGCGAACGCAGAATTTGACGATCTTTCATTATTGGACCCATGTAAACATTGATAATTGAAAAATGATTCTTGTAATTGAATGTTTTTGGGAACATTAACTATGAGTTTTTATTTTTTGGTATTATTGTTAATTTTTATTTATATTTTTTGTTGCATTATTATTTATTTTTGGTATCATTCTCTCTTTTTATATCATTAAAAAAAAAAATTTCGACAGAATATTTGGATTACAATTTCCAAATGTTGTTTTTTTTCATGTTTATTTCGTTCATAATTTCTCAGCGTGCCTCATTCTAAGCCAAAATTAGTGAATTTTCAAAATAATTTTTTAACAAATTACGAAACAAATAAAATTGTCGTAAAAATTATGAAATAAATTAAATTATATAAAAAATAAAAAAATAATGTTCTCAATTGGAAATAATGAAAAATAAAAAACGCAGGGATCACATACTGTTCAGCGTGAGTTGGCTGACGGACACCAGTGTCGTGGCCACGTGGACTAACCGTGTGCAGAATATCGGTGAGGTCGTTAGGTACGACGTAACCGGAAAGGCGAATTACTTGTTGCACTTGGAGGAGAAGAAGGGTTGGATCGAGATACCGAATAAAATATTGTTCAACGATGGCCGAGTCTTTTTGACCAAGTATCAAGAAACTAATACAATGGAGGGAAAATACGTACACTTGACGAGTTACGATCTCGTTAATGACACTTTGACGAACGAGAGAGACCTCACCCCTTTCTCCTCGGCCGTACAATCCTTCGCGGGGATCGACCCGAGGAACGGAAAAATTTATTATTTGGCCACTGCACCCGGCAAGCCGTCCCAGAGAAATTTGTATTCCACTCACGTCGATGGAGAAAAAAGACCGACCTGCATATCCTGCAGCCTCCTAACACCGGAAGGTAATTTTCTCGAGGCCGCGCTCGCGAAATTCCTACCCCCTTAATTCTTTCCGCACCCTTGCACGGGAACTTTCTCTTTTCCGCCGGTTTTTTTTACGACGAAGGAGATGCCCGTGGAGTGGAAAATTATTTACGAGGATTTTCATTTGCATAATTCTCTGAGGATTGAGAATTTCGACTTTGTCGTTCGTGGCTATTTTTTCTTGTCCCGTCTCATTTATTTATTATTGGATACACTTTTGGAGATTTTTTTTAGTGGTTGGGAGAGATTTTTTCACTCGTTGTAATAATTTTTGGTGCATTTTGTTAGGAATCTTTTGATTTTTTGAAGGTTGACACCACTGTGACGGGCGAAATAAGGTCGTTTTTCCGATTTTTTTGTCTATTAGCTTATTTATTCGGGATTTGGAAAAAAGGTATGTCTTGATTGAGCGTACATTGAACTTATTTCGTGTAAATTTTTATGAAGAAATATCACAAAAATAACAACTTTATTGAGGTCTAAATGGAGCCTTTGTGTAAAGAAATGTGGCCCAATGCCAAAAATAAGTGAAAAGTTTTATAATCTATTTTTTTAAGTGTAATTTTGGCAAAATTTTTACTTATATTCGGAGGCTTAAAAAATACTTAAAAAACGGTTATGTACAACGATAACTACCGCAATAAGGGAAATGTTGTTTTCTTTTTAATTAAAAATTGGACAATTGTAGCTAGAGTTACGATTTCGACCAGATCATGAAAAGTCGTTTTGAGAAAAAACACGATTAAAAGCTTTAGGAAGCGAAAATCGTTGCGATACCTGCTGAAAATTAATTGTCTATAATTTGTTCAATTTTCAACAATTAAACTTCATTTTTTTCTACATATTCTTGAATATGTATTCTTAGAGAAAATGCAAAAACATCGATTTTTTTACCTATCGCAGTGGTGTCCCACTTTCATTCGGTTACTTAATAATTCGGCGATGGTTTTACCCATTTTTCTCAATTCGATTGCCGACCTTATTCGTTCTAATTAACGTGCTTCGCAACAATTATTTAACGTGCAAAAAAATTTAGAGAATATTTTTGATCCTTCGTTTATCGATTTTTCCTCTAGGTATCATAATGAATTTACGAAAAATAGACAAAGTTTGAATACGAAATTGTTAATTTTTTTCTAATTCATAATACGTTAATGTTCATTGTGGTTAGTTTTTAATTAATAAAACCTGGTCGTGCCATCTAAAATTTTCCACTATTAAATTGCCTCATAATAAAAGTATTGTTTATATTAATAATTATGTCATGACTTAGTGTTTCACACAAAAGAAATTAAGAATCGCCATTTCCATTGCTTTACTAACTTTTTAAATAGTGTTCATACGGAAAAAAAACTATTTTGAACACGAAATTATTTTTTGATCTTTTTTTTTTATTAAGAATGTCAATATATTCTTGATAAAATAGATTAAAAAATAATTTCGTATAAATTGTTTTCTGCTTGAACACTATTTAAATAATTAATAAAAAATGGAATAAATAATTTTTATGTATTCCTTTGTGAATTATTTTGGAATTGTGCAAATCCGATTACTTTTTTTTCCATTTCATTTCGCGATTGATTCGTGTTGAAAAATAACGAAATTCTTGTCAGGTAACAATTGCACGTACGCGTCGGCCTCGTTCTCGAAGGACGCCTCGAATTACGTCCTCACGTGTTCGGGGCCGGATCCAATGACCGTAGAAATTTACAACAGCGAGCACGAGAAGATTCTCACGTGGCAGAATAACGAAATTCTGCGACGAAAGTTGAAGAAGCGTTCGTCGGTGACCGTGAAGACGGTGAGTGTCCGAGTGAACGGTTATTCGAGCAGTGCAAAGATGATATTGCCCCCTGGATTCAACGAGAGTCACACTTATCCAATGATCGTTCAAGTGTAAGTGACCAAAATATCTGCGATCAATAATACCGATCAAATCTTTTTTTTTCGTTCAATCGCGTAATATTAACATTTGGTCGAATTTCAGAGTATCGTAAACAAAACGATTTATTTCGATACACCTGCCCTTAAATGGCCGATTTTTGGGCACGTAGTGCTCGTATTTAATGGAGAAATGCACGTGCTCCGTGAAATATGTGACTTCGCTAATTACACCAATTTATGCATTGTGCCTGTGATATTAATGGGCCAATTACTTTAGTATAATGACTCGTTCAGTTCGCTATTGCGATTTTACGAAAACATACGAGCTCGTAGTATGCATGAATGAAACAGGAAAATACGAAACTGCTATTCTCTCTACAATATTCACGGTAAAATAAATAATTAAAAAATTATTTAACGTACCCAAATATGTCAAATTGATTAAACATTGATCAAATAAATTCTCATAAAATAATGAGTAATGAATGTAGAAAATATATTACCCTCAATATGGGACGAAGAGAAAAAAAGTAAGAAATCGAAATATAAAGACAACGAGCCAGAGATAGTCAAGGAGTACAAGTATTTGAGGATGTGGTTTTCTACGGGAAACACCTTTAAAAAGCACACTAAAATCCTGATAGCAAAAATTAACAAAGTCTCAAACGCGAAATGGGGGGGGGGGGGGGGGTTGAGAGGGGAGATGCCTTTATGGCGCGAAAAAATTGGTGATTTTCATGATTTTTTTTAAAGGAAAGACTTCTCCATTTTTGAGACTAGGGGTAGGTTTTATTACGATTTTAGGCTGTTAGATGGTATTTAAAAAAAACTATTCTTGAAAAATGGCCGAGGTATGCCACAATTTTCTAAACCGATTGCAAATGTTGTCAGACGGCGTGACACGTACCCTCAGCAGGATTAATCTGAAAAAAAAACCAACAAATATTTTTCTTTCATTAAAACTCATACGCAGCATATAAGACAAGAAAAAGTGAAAAATGTTGCAATTTGTTGAAATGGTACGCTTTGAAACAAAAAGATTGGAATTATTGAAAACCCAAACAAACCCAAACCAAAAAGATTGCATTGTCCGAAACAATAGCTACATTTTGCAATACATTTTTTTTTCATTTTTCAAAAACATTTAGCATCGTGTTTCAGATAATAAGGTTAGAAAGATTTATACCAAATATCATCATAATCGGTAAATTAGTTTTTAGCTATACGCCACGCCAGTTTTGAAAATACAAATGAATTACAAAAAAATACCATGTAACGGCGGAAAGTAGTAATAAAACATACCCCAAGTCGAAAAATGTCGAAGAAATGTTTTCTTTAAAAAAATAATGAAAATCAGTAAATGTTTTCCTCGTCTAAAGGTATCTACCCCCATAAGCGTGCAAGAACGAGTAGCCTCGAAAGAAGACCCGAAATTTGGGGGTGTAAGCGGAGGGAATAGGTTGAAAAATTTCAAGCAAGATATGTTAAAATGGTCATGGGAATTAGTAGAAAGACCCCAAACTATATTTGGTAAATGGAAGCGAGGTGCAGGGGAATGGAAGTCGAAGTATGGAAAAGAACCGCAAGTTATCGACTTGAAATAATGAAGATGGGGGATGGTAGGTGGCCCAAAAATGCCTAAGGGAAGAAGTAACAGTAATTATAAATGGTAACTCATCAAAGTGGGCAAAATAAATCAAAGAAGCAACGGAAGCCGTAGGTTGGGGGTGGGGGGCAATCTGCCAAGCCGTATAGAATGGAAATGTAAGGGAGCTCGAAAAAATCTAGTAAGAGGCATACAAATTAAAATTGAACAAGAAAACCAATCCGATTAGAGCAAAATCGATGGGTCAATATTCTGCAAGAAATATAAACATAGGAACACAGGTATACACATAGAAAAATATTGGGAGGAGAAGATGCTTACCGGAGAATTAAAAGAAGCGTGGGTGAGGATGAGATGTGAAAATGTCAGGAAAGACGGGAAAAAGGGTACGTAGAAACCAAATTTCGAACATGCAAGCAGAAAATTCAAAATTATAGACATATTTGCGAGACCTAAATCAAGGGACAGTAAAAAACTGGAGCAATGGTTGAAAAATAGCAGGGATCAGAAATTGACCGGAAAATAGAAGAAACTGAAAATGCAATCAACAAAACAACCAGGCGATCACATTAGACTGAGAAACTTACAACTGAGATACATATAACAACGACAATCTAAAATAATTGACATGAATGAGAAGGTAGGGGCATTTATGTAAACACCCTTAAGGCGTTACCCCCACTTGTAGCGCAAAAAAGGCCTTTTTCATGATTTTTTTTAAAGAAAACTACAAAACTTTTTTAATCAATCAATATACCATCTTAAAGAACACATCTTGAAGAACTTTCAGTAATTTTTTTATTGAAAAATATTACATTGTTTAGTGGCAAATGGCCGTCAATGAAATAATGTTTTTATATACACGGTTTGCGGTGACCAACATTGAGGCGAAGTGGATCATCTGAAAAAAAAAAATGCGGTTGGATTTAGTCAAATATAAGTATAAACTAGTCTTTAATCGAAGGATTTTAAAAAATATTCATTTTTCACAAAATGGCGGACAGTCAAAGTTAATGGTTCGATTTTAACGAAAAAAACGCCCGTTTTTTGGCTATAAAACGGCCATTTTTTTCGAAAAAAAAATCGAACGATCAAAGACTACATTTTTATGTATTAAATAAGTCTGCAAAATTTAAAGAAGATCGGTTCATTAGGGTTCGAGTAATCTTGGTCACCGACTTCAGAAATGCCATTTTGAGAAAAACGCGTTTAAAGTTTCAATTTCCGGTCGTTTACACAACGGATTCTTCTCTTTCAACGCTCATATCTCAGTCAATTTTGTTCGGATCGACTTGAAATTTTCAGGACATATTCTTAGATACTTATACTTCAAAAAAATGCAATAAAAAAATCGATTTTTTCAAAATCGCAAGTGGGGGTAACCCCTTAAAAAGGGTATACAAGGAATAAAATACCACTGCTATATTACCCTTAATGAGAATCAAGAATACAATAAATATTTTTAAAACAAATGAATAACACAACCAATAAATAAAATATCAATTAACAAATTAATAAATAATGAATAGAAAAAAGCCTTTAATAAATAAAATATTCAATGAATAAAAAAAAAAGAATTTTCTTTCCGGAGCCCCATGTCATTGAAAATCAAATGGAAAATTGGAGGCACGGATTCTCTTATTATTACACATTCACGAAGTGAGGAAAAAATAAATTTGCAGCTATGCAGGCCCCAACACCGCCGCGATAAAGGATTCATCGTCCCATAGCTTCAATTCTTATTACGTGACGAATCGCAGCGTCATTTGGACCGTTATCGATGGCAGAGGCAGCGCCTACAAGGGCAGCGAGATGCTATTTGAGATTTACCGACGTCTGGGAAGCGTGGAGATCGAGGATCAAATTGCTGTTACCAAGTGAGTCGTTTCCATAAGATTTAACTACATACGAATCCATGACAATTTGTCGGGTACATCAATTATTTGCTCCAGTAATTAAGTGCACCAACTACGACTTTTATTCCCTAGAAATTTCCTTATTACTTACTTCGTTAAAAAGAGCAGAAGGGTGGAAAAAATGATTTACGTAAATATAGAAGTTTTTAAAAACAATTCACATCAGAATTTATTTGATGAAATGTCATGAATAAAACTTATGTCACTAACAATGAATACTCGCTAAAATTATTTCTGCTATTTATTTGCAGAAATTCAAAATTTCTTCACATTTTTAATTGGCAGCTGACACCTTTTTTTTCATTAACAGTTTGTTAAAAATCCTATTCGACGTGTCATTTCAGAAAATTACAAATGACGTATCCGTGGATCGACTCGAAAAGGACGGCAATATGGGGCTGGAGTTACGGTGGCTATGCAACCGCGATGGTCCTTGCTACCGACAAAGAAAAGATTTTTAAATGTGGAATTTCAGTTGCACCGGTATCTTCCTGGATTTATTACGGTACGTGAAACAAAGAATGCTCCAATTTTTCATTAAATCAACGAGAACGTTAATTTTCACCATTAGCATTGTTATCTCTATAGATGTTAATAACTACTTGTATATTATTATGGGTATTATAATTATGCTTATTGTTAATGTCGTTGTTACTACGGTAACAATAATAATAATTGTTGCTGTATACGGGACATTCCACCCCATTTCACCTAGCCCGTGAACCCGACTATTTTTTGTTTACCGACAGTTTTTTGTTGTTGTAAAATTGCACTCCATGAACGGCATATCCATACCAATTTTTAGTTTTTTATCTCTTTACTTTTAGGAGTTATAATTTTCCAAAAAATGTCGATTTCGGAAGTTTTGGAAACGTTTGAACGCTGATAACTCCTGAACTAATTGAGATATCGATAAATGTCACCATATAATTTATTTATTTATTTTGAAACATACTTTCCGTAAAGAATATGAAAGAATTAAGGTAAATGTCCCAATTATTGAACAGCCAAGGATCTGGGGGATTGAATTTGGTGAGAAAAAAATATAAAATCAAGAAAAAACGATCGCTTTCAGGTTCAAATGATACTTTGATATTTTTACTTTCGAAAAATCACCCTTTAAATTATTTTTAAATGATTTCACATGAAAAAAAAGAACAACAATGTGAAGCATGCAAATGTCCCAATTATTGAACACTGAAAGTGCCTATGTCCCTAATATTGAACAGGCATGTCCCGGTTATTGAACACTCTCGAGAATTCTTTTTTCGTTCTGAAAATATTATTTTGGGTAGAATATTAAGAAATAAAAGCAAAATCTAACACTTAAATAATCTTTTATTGACCATGTAAAAATATAAAAATATATATTTAGTCTCTTTTGACAGGTTTTTTGTTCATTCGCATTTGGTTTATTTTTGCTTTTCAATTCGAACTTTATTTTATTTTTATTTTCAGCTTCCTCGTTTTTATGTTCTGTTTTTATTTGATTTTGTCGCAGCTTGGCTCCCTGAAATATTGGAGAGCAAAAATATTGAACATTACATTCGTATTTTTAGGTTACATTTAGGTTATATTCTCTTTTTAATTTCCTTTTTATGTTTATTGCACGAAAATACAAATAAAAAATATATTTGACGATCTTAGAGTTATTATTAAAAGAATAAAGGTAAGTTTATTCAGGAACTTACAGTTTTTGTTTGAATAAATCCGATTCACACGATCTGTCACACGTTAACTGTCTCGCTCTTTTAATGGGTTTAATGACGCCATCTTGGAGAATTCGAGTGTTCAATAATTGGGACACACTGCATTTTCTATGTCCTAATAATCGAACACCGTATTTTTGAACAAATAATTAAATACATTTTTTTTATAAAAATTGTTATTTGTAAAAAAAATTCTGAGGAACCTGAAACGCCTTTACTTTTTGAGATGCGACACTTTTTGAATTTTTTATGCCCTTACGCATGAAGCGGCGCGTCTTAGCAAAAACGATAAGCAGTTACCACGAGACGTCAAATCGGGTCACCGTTGCTGATTAAATAATTTTTTGCTCTATTAATTAAAGCTTTTTTTGCACAAGTAAGGTAACATTTCGATAGCTAAGAGTTCCATATATGTAATGCAATTTTTATAAATAAGTAAATGCATGCACGTGAATGAGAAATAATTAAAATACAAGATAGTGTTCAATAATCGGAACATTTACCTTATCCATGATCAATTTAAACGTTTTTTTGCTTCTAAAGTAAAATATATTTTTTTAGAAGAGGATTGACTATTTTAATTTAAAAAAAAATCTATAATAGTGTGACTCATCCTATGATTTTAAAGACTAGACTCACCGTGGGCTCATTGTTCCTTCCACGTTTTCAAATTAATCATCTTTTTATGAGAAGACTTTTATCATTTTAATCTCCAATAATGCTATTATTGGGAGAAATGGTGAAATTTCGGTGGCAGGTCCCATGATGAATTGGCGTGGATTGTCCCATAATGTCCATAATAAACATTTATAAACTGTCATACTTCGCAACAGAAATGTCCCACAACAACAATAATAATAAGCGTTTCAATAATAAGAACAATAATAACAACGACGATAACAATAATACCAATAATTGCCAGATGAAGAACAATAATAATAATACGTATAATAAGAACAATCATAACAACGATGGCAATGACAAGAACAATAATAATTGTTGATAGACAAACAACAACAACAGCATAAAAAACAATAACAATTTAAAAATAATAACAATCGTAATATTTACAACAATAATAATAATAACACCAACAACAACAGCAGCAGCAATAATAACAATAGTCGTTTCTATGATACGAACAATAATATTGACTTTCGCATTTTCGTTATTAGTAATATTGTAATTATTTAAGTCGGGGTTATATTAATGCGTGCCACTTGTATTCTTTTCATTATTAGTATAATTTAATTCGGAAATTTTAAGTTCGAATTTTGGTGCGCGAAGATATAATTTTATCAGTTTTTTTTTCGTGTTTTTATTTCATTTTCATTTTGGAAGATTCGATTTATACGGAGAGGTATATGGGACTGCCAACGCCCGAGGACAATTTAGCCGGTTACAATCGAAGCGACGTGACGAGCATGGTGGAAGGGATTCGGGGCAAAAAATACATGCTCATTCACGGTACGGGCGATGACAACGTGCACTATCAGCAAGCAATGGCTCTCGCTCGAAGTTTGGCAATCGCCGACATACAATTCGAGCAGATAAGCTATCCGGACGAGGCCCACGGTCTCATAGGGGTGACTCCTCATCTCGCTCACACGATGGATCACTTCTGGGGCGAATGCCTCGAGCTTTCGTATGCTCGGCAAGCCAGCTGAACAGAATGGAAGAACCGTGAGAAAGCATAAAAAGACGGAAAATATCAAATGAGAAATATTGTGTACATAAATAGTGAATTTATGAGGATTCGAAATAAACTAATGTGTGTTTTGGTCACGTAACGGAGAGCCGAAATTCAGTTGATGGAGAGATTTTTTTTTTCGTGGAAGTTTAACGGAAATCATATTCACGAAAGACATTTCATTTTTGGGGAAAACGCGACGTTTTTGCGCGATCGACTGGAATCCTGAAATCCTGCAGTTTTGACGAAACAAATTCTATTTTCATGAAGGTACTGCAAGCAGCGTGGAATCAGCAATTTTCCTGAAGTCCAATCGACTTTTGTAAAAATCCGGTGTTCATAAAAAAAACTGCAGCTTTTTCCTGAAAACGATAGTTTTTATAGACCGTTATAGTGTTCATTACAACGATACAGTTTTTATAAAGAATGCCGCATCGAAAATGATCAACATTTCATGAAAAACCTGCGATTTCCCTTCCTGCAATTAAAATTTCATGAAAAACCTGCCGTTCTCCTCAGAACGACCGAATGTTCATAAAAATTCTAGTGTACGTGAAAACGATACAGTTTTTATGAAAAATGTGGCAGCTTCCATGAAAACGATCGATATTTAATAAAAAACCTCCAATTTCCCTTCCTGCAATTAAAATTTCATGAAAAACCTGCCGTTCTCCTCAGAACGACCGAATGTTCATAAAAATTCTAGTGTACGTGAAAACGATACAGTTTCTATGAAAAATGTGGCAGCTTCCATGAAAACGATCGATATTTCATGAAAAACCTCCAATTTTCCTGATCGCAATTCAAATTGCATGAAGAACCTGCGATTTCCTTGACTGCAATTCAAATTTCATGAAAAACCTGAAGTTTTTCTCAGAACGATAAAATGTTTATGGAAATGCTTGTGTTCGTGAAAACGATCGAGTTTTTATGAAAAATGCCATAGTTTCCACGAAAGCGATCGATATTTCATGAAAGACCTCCAATTTTCCTAAGCACAATTTAAATTGCATGAAAAACCTGCGATCTTTCGGAGCGCAATGTATATTTAATAAAAAATCTACATTTTTCTTTAGAACGATCAAATGTTCATAGAAATACGACTGTTCGTTAAAACGATCCAGTTCTTATCCTAAACATCGCAGTTCCCATGAAAACGATCGATATTTAATGAAAAACTTTCTGATCGCCATTCAAATTCCAGTTTTTCTATTTAGATAAGTCTATATTTAAGATAAGTTTCATAACAGAATATTCTATTTAGATAAGTCTATATTTAAGATAAACTTCATAACAGAACATTTTATCGTTCATAGAAATGCGACTGTTCATTAAAACGATCCAGTTTTTATCCTAAACATCGCAGTTCCCATGAAAACGATCGATATTTAATGAAAAATTTTCGGATCGCCGTTCAAATTTCATAACAGAAACCTGGGATTTTCCCGAGCACAATTCATATTTCATAAAAACCTGCAGTTTTCTTCAAGACGACAGAATGTTCATAAAAGTGCTAATATTCGTGAAAACAATGAAGTTTTTATGAAAAATAACGCAGATTCCATTAAAACGATCGAGATTTCATAAGAAAAAAACCTTAAATTGTCCTGATCACAATACAAAGTTTTTTTAAAACTTCGACGTCCCTGAGCGCGATTTAAATTTCCAAAAATCCTGATTTTCTTCTCAGAACTATCAAGTGTTCATAGAAATGCTAGTGTTCATGAAAACGATCCAGTTTTCATGAAAAATGTCGCAGTTCCCATGAATCTGGTCGATATTTTATTTTAAAAAACTTGCATTTTATGCTTGTAGTGCTAATTTCATCGAAACCCGCAGTTCTCCAGATCATTTTCATAAAATTGCCTCAGTCTCCACGAAACGATGCAGTTTGTATTAAAAAATCTGCCTTTTCGCCAAAAACTTTTCGATTTTCATGAAATAAATCCTAACACCAACATTCCTGTCTGCAGGCTGGTTCCAATATCCTGAATTAAAAAACTTGGAAATTCGAAATGAGTTGATAAGACTGCGAAGCCGAAATTTCCCAATTTTGTTCATGACTACTGGATACGTGTTAACAAACGTCGAAATTAAATATTGCCAAGGAATTGCACGTGATTTCATCGCACGATATGTGGAACGAATACCTGTCGCGACCTTGCGCCTTCGCGCGCCCTTTACGAGGGCGTCAAGGGTGTGAGCAAATGGGGGGAGAGGGGCTGGTAAGCTCAAGGGCGAGCAAAATCGTATCGGGTCGTGATAAGCACCCGAAGAAAACGAATACAAAAAAGAAGGTGGGCAAAGTGAGATAGTAGCTCCTTCGAACGTACACACATACAGACGCATATATATATTGCGATAGTGAGATCGTAAGATACAGAGCAGAAGAATTTACCGCGTATATATTGGGTGACCCACAACAATTTGGACACTCGAAATCGTCTATAAATATTCATTTTAGAATTAAAAAAAAAAATGTCAGACTATTTTCGAAGGACTTGTGAAAATTCATTTTTCGTCTGTCAATTTTTTCCAAACTAGAGGCGTCGAGATTTCAACATCATCTTCACTTTACCAAAACACTACTCCCATTTTTAATTTACAAATCGGAACTAATGACTTGTCGCGACCTTCGGACGACCTTGACGTACGAAACAAAAACAATCAATCAGAAATTAGCCAAGCGGAAGCCAATAATAATCTTTTTTGTAATTGACTTTTTAAAAATCTTAACCGTGTAATGTTTTTTGTTACAATTTCTAAATGATGCGCAGACACTGTGCAACATTTTCGAGTGTCTAATTGATAGTGAATCACCCTGTATATATACGTGCATGGGAATAAGTAGGAGAAAAAAAGCAACAATTCGTACTTTAGTAGACTCTGTATCGCGGAATTTATTTAGTGACGCAACATTTCGAAAATTGATCGTGCCGCAGCCGAGAGCCTAGAACGTAACGATTCAAGTACATGGAACATGGAGAACGAGTCCAAGGCGACCATGAGTACTATGATTTATCGTTAAATACAGTCTTTTACTTTCCTTCTCTTTCTCCATTCTTTCGATTCCACTTTCTCCCTCTCTCTCTCTCGCTCTCTACCTTTTTTCTCTTTCGTCCCTCGAGTGCTGTGGTACGCGACCGGAAATCTACTTTGCATAGACCGCGACCGTGAACCCTCCTTGCGGAGCGCGTTTCCGGTTTTCGTTTCGTGCCTGCTTCGTATTTTATCCCAAGAAGTGTGTGTGTGTGTGCGTAAGTGTGAAATTGCGTGGACGCGCGGGTCTATCAACACAGCCGGACAGTAAAGATCATAAGGGATAAAGTCTCTTAAGGGGGTTCGTTTTCTATGGCGTCGAATTGATCGCTTCGCGAGTGGCAAAATAAACTCATGATAGTGATTGTTATTTATTAGGTGATTTATTACGTAAGTATCTACTATAATACTACGATTTGAAATAAATTTGAGTTCATAATTAAATATTGATATTTGTTTAGTTGAAGGATCGTGAATCGAGTGATTTTAATGTTCGTTTGAAAAGGATAGAATTATTCTTGGTTTATTTTTATTTGCAACTGTCATATTATGTAGGTACATATCTATGGATATTTATAAATGAAAATGAGCAGAGAACTGTTATTATAATGTTATCTATGAATAATCTTCTTATCTATGTATATAGAAAATTCTTATCCTAAATATAGGCTTATCTAAATAGAACAACTTTTTTATCGATCTTGATGAAAAATCTTGTTTCGATTTTTTCCCAAATTTTTTTGACAATGCGAAGTAACCCAAGGGCTGTCGGGTTCAAGATAAAATATCCGGATAGAAAAAGGTGCAAGGAAAAATAGTACAGATTAATGTTTGTTATATTTTCTTTTTATGAATTGAGGTTAAAAATTACGACAAGTGTAAAACTTAACTATGTTACTTAATAAATAATAATGTTACGCATATCTTGTGGAATTTTTGACAGTCGAGTTTAATTCGAATATCGATACTCGGAGCAATACTTGAAACGCTTCAATCAATCCCTCAAGCACTGTCGTAAAATCTCACTCATTTGCAATTGGTCGAAGATTTATTTTTGTCTGCAACTGTCAGATTATTCATGTTCATATTTTATGATATTTATAAATAAAAATAAGCAGCGAACTGTTATTATTATTATTTCGTCTATGAATAATTTTTTGCTATATCTATATAGATCATTTTTATCTTAGATATCTATTTATCTCAATAGATATACTTTATATTTATTTAGATAAAAAAATCTTTTTCTGATTTTTTCCTAAGATTTTTCAAATTTTTGTAAAGTAGAGGAATTTTTTGAAAATGTGCCCCAACTCAAGAGTTGTCGGTTTCACCATCAAACATCCGGAAAAAAAGTGCAGCAAAAAAACGTGTAACAGATTAAAGTTTGGCACATTGTTTTTTTTTCTTTATTTTCTTTTTATGACTTCTCCTGGTAAAGATGGCAATAAATGTACTTGAACTTAATAATACTTAATAAATAATAATGATACGTATATCTTGTGGAATTTTTTACAGTTGAGTCTAAATTAAATATCGATGCCTGAAGCTGCGCTTCGATCGATCCGTCGATCAGTTTCGTAAAATCTCACTCGTTTGCACTTGTTCGAAGATTTATTTTTATCTGCAACAGTCAGATTATTCATGTAAATATTTAATTATATTTATAAATACAATTAAGGGGCCAGTCCACTGTGAAGCAACGAAAAAAGGCTATTTTCGTGATTTTTTTTTACGATTTTATAAAATATATGAATATAAAAGTTGTTGGGCTTGGTAAAAAAGTCTTAAAATACATTTTTAAAAATTGTAATTCCTTTTTATTCATTTTTAAGTACAAAAACTATAGTTTAACGTAACGCCTCAAAAATAGGTGGGCTAGGTAGCTCCATCACAACTCGGCAACGGCTTGTCTGAAACAAAAAAATCAAAGTCCATTAGATTCAGTATGACACCAGCTACAAAATGACCCTCGGATATAAAATTTTATCAAAAAATAAAAAAATTGCAGATGAAAAACGATGAAACTAAAAAAACGCGTTTTTCCGCAGTTTTTCGCAAAAAAAGAGTAAAAATCAAAACTTTAAAACCATCGAGGGTCATCTTGTTGCGAATCATGTTTGCAATATGTGTCTAAAATTTCAAGAGAATCGGTTTATTAGTTTTAGAGATACGATGGAGCTAGATTTTGAAAACGTTGTTTCGAGAAAAACGCGTTTGAGGTTTATGCTATGAAAAACTCTTACCTAAACTCAATCGGCAATTCCCGCACCGTACAAAATCCCTTCTGATTGCTCATCATCGTCGATTTCTTCAAGTCTTGCTTGCTTTCGATTTTTTGAAATTTTCCAAGCGGACTGGCCCCTTAAGCATTTAACTATTATTAGTATTTTATCTATGAATAATCTTTTGCTCTCTCTATATAAATGATCTTTATCTGAGTTTGATATATACTTATCTAAATAGATATAATTCGTAACTATCTACATAAAAATCATTAAGAAATTTTTTTTACCAAGAACGTTTAGATTTTTGTAAAGTAACGGTGAATCGTGTCGTAAAATCTCACACGTTTGCGATTGTTAGAGAATCGAGGGTGGGATTTTATTTGACGAGACGTAATTGTTGCGTACAGAGGTGGTATGAAAAAAAGCGTGCGTGCGAAGTAACGTGACGAGTAGACTCGAGGCAAAGTAGAAAAGCTCTACGAGGGTCAGACCGCAGCAGGCGTGAGCCAGTGGAATAATCCGACTCCGGTCAGACATGACAAGGGCAAAGCCTCGTTTATACGGCTCCCAGCAATGCCGTGATTAACTAAACTTGTAGCAGACCGAAAACACACTGTTTCTATTTTAAATCTCTCGTGGCAATTGCTCCATTACCATCATGTGCATATACATGTATATGTATATATATGTTTTTTTTTTCATCCATATATGTATATATACGAAGGTGTGTGATTAAACGACTGTACAGGGACAGACCGGCAATCAATTTTCGTCGTCGTTTTTCGAGCTGACGTGGTACGTTTCGTACTAACGAGAGGTTACGTGCGATCCTCATACGATTAAATTCAATTGTGATATGAAAAAGTACGAACGTTCGGTTGAAAGGGCATCGTGATTTTGTTTGCATTTCAGTTTCGCTTGCGATACTAATCGGGACGCAATCAACGCTCTGTGTCTCCAAATGTAATTTTATTTCGACGAGAAAAATTATCAAGCAGTGTATTAATGAAACAGTGAAAGATTATTCGTAAAATAAACTTCTATTTGTCGTTGTATTCATATTACTGTACTTGTTATGAGAAAAGGGGAAACAATGAAAAAATAAAATAAAGGGAGTGAAAAAAGAAATCTAATTACGAAGTTTCCAATTTGCAGGATTATTCACTCGCTTAATTAAATGTGAGTAGTTGAAAAAAAATTCGGTTGGGATTGGAGCGTGAAGTTTAAGAAAGAAACAATTATCAGAAGAGTAAAATTCTAGTGCAGGGATTGATAAGCCCTTCACTTCAAAATTTCAGGAAAAGAGTGTACCATTGGGAAATTCGATTAAGAAAAATTTTAAAAACGTATACGGAAAAATTGAAATAATTTGTGTCCTTCATTACAGTTTTTCTAACTGTACAGGGCTACTGGTTATTGGTCACGATCCCGTGAAAAGGTTTGAGGATATGTTTTCGACTCTAAAATAACTCAGTAATGCTTTATATGCAAAAGTGAATAATTTTCGAGATATATATTTTTTTTTAAAGTGAGTGGCAACGTTGAAAATGAATTAAAAACAAACTCTTGTATGGAATTGAACTTTTTCATTATTTGTAGTCTGAGGATACAGTAACAAAGAATTATCAACAACAAAATAAGAATAATCTCCAATCATGTTTGAATTATAGGTTCAAAACTCTGCAAGTCTAATAATTATTCTGATTGTATTGTTGATAATTCTTTGTGACTGTGTCCCCAAATTACAAATAATTTTAAAACCTTTGATTCCATAAAAAAGTTTAGAAAAATTAATTTTGAAAAGTTGCTTACCCCTTACGTAAAAAAAAGATAATGAATGTAATCATATCTGGAAAATTGTTTACTTTTGCATGAAGTATTACTAGATAATTTGATAGGGGAAAACATGTTGTACAATCCTTTCACGGTATCGTTACCAATAACCAGTAGCCCTATATAACATTTCGCGATTCAAAAAGTTATAAACAAATTTTTTTTTAAATCCTACAAAATTTATGCCTATCTAACTCAGCCTATCCTCATATGTTTTTCAATTTTTCTCGGACTTTCAAGTGGTATAATGGTTAATTTCTATCGAATATTATAATAAGAACATTCAATGCAAATTGTCCATAACAATGACAGTATATATATTTTTCAATTACGCACGTAGACAAGGTATAAAAAACACAATTCAAAAAATTTAATTCCTCGCATTAATAAGCGAGTAAAAATTTGCAGTCGACTGCATTAGTCGTAAAAAAATGATATCTTTGTTGCAATGAAAAAAAATCGCTCTCACGCGTTATACCGAGCAGGTGAATAAAAAAAAAAGATATTTCAACCCACCGCGTTTCGTTGCTCGATTACACACATGCGGGATGCTCGTAAAGATAAGTTCGGGCGTGTTCGTAATGGCTGTAAAACGAACCTACCAGGGTAGTCCGTGAAACAGACCTTGTCCGGTTAATAGAGAACAGTTACTCGAAACTCACACGCATAGGTACGTACGCAGCAGCTCTGCCACACCAGCTGGCGCGCTTTTACCCTCGAATTCGCAACCTCGTCGTTGTCCGAATGTCTCGCATACGAAAAAGCTATCAACCCTCGCCACTGGCTGCTCTCAGTTCCGCCCTTTTGTCCCTCGGCACTAAAAGCGCACTGTAGGACTTATAACGTATGTTTTTCGACATCAGCTTAGTTTTATTCGTACCAATTTGTAACTTGAACAATCGTATGTCGTAATTCTTGAGGACTGGGGTCTCTTGATTTTTTTTTTTTGGAAATTGTTTTCGAGAGGAGCACGAGAGCTCGACACTGTTTTTTCTTCAAGCCACATGTGAAAAATTTATGTTAAAAATACGAGTATGTAAAAATAAATATTAGGGTTATTATTTAAAAAATGACTATTTTTTCCCTACATACCCCTATTCAGTAATTGCAGTATAGTGGAGATAATTTTGCTTGCTACTTTTGAATTTTACAACTTGCCAAAAGATACACGTACAACAATGCCTGAACTATTCATTGCAGGGAATTAAACGCTCTATAAAAAGGTCTCTTATCGTTTTATGATAAATCTTCTCTTTCAAAAGTTATTCAAGGTCAAAGTTGAATTTATAGTACGCTTCAAGATTACTTCACTTTTCTGGCGAAACCACAGAATTACCACAATATGGCATAGATGACATTTTTTGTAGATCATTTCATGTTTTTCAAAGTCATGTCATTAAATTATTTGAAAATGGAATAGTTTAATAATTAAAGTTAATTTACAAATCCATTTTTTCTTTTTACGTCGGTATTCCGTAAAATTGATTGCTATATTAACCGAAAATACAAATTAAATGACGCTAATTTTTATAAAGTTACTTTTTATTGTTTATTTAAAGTTTTGGTTTTTATTGATTATTTTAAAAAGTTGGTGTTCCGTGAAATTAATTGCTATATCAAAAAAAAATATAAATAAAACGACGCCAATTTTTGTAAAGTTGCTTTTTATTGTTTTTTTAAAGCACGGAAAAGTTGTTAAGAATTTGTTATTTATTTAAAAAATAAAAAATCATTTTATCATTCTATTCGAAAAAATGATAAAAGAAACGGAGAAATATTCATGTGTTTTACAATTTTCATCAGCAGTAAACATTAAAAAGTAACTCTATAAAAATTGGCGTCTTTTTACTTATATTTTTGGTTAATCTAAAAATTTATTTCGCGAACATAGCAGCTTTTTTCCAAACCAAGAATTTGTAAAGCCGTTAATTATTAAATCATTGAATTTAAAAATGATTTAATGGCAGGATTTTGCAGAAATCGAAATGATCTACAAAAACGGTCTGAGGACATTTTGTGATAAGTCCGATCGTTTCGCCGAAAAGTAAACAAATTTTGAAGATTACAATTAAGAGGTTAGGCCACTCTAGATGCCGAAAAAATAGGCTTTTTGGGGATTTCTATCAGAAAAACCACAAAATAAATCGAGATTACAAAAAAAGGTGTTTATCATACATATCAGTGACTGTGTACGATACTTTTTTTGAAGCGATCAATTTCAAAATGGCGGCTGTGCAGCGTTTATCTCAAAACTGCCTTTTTTAAGTTGGCCGGAAACATAACTCAGACAATTTTCAACCGATTCACTTGAAATGTTGAATACATCTTGAATTTTTCACTTTCCAAAAATTTGCCTAAAATCGGCAGATAATTGCTAATAACAAATGAACTGTGCAATATAAAAAAAATCTTATGTACTTCCATAGACAATGTATTTTTCAAGATATATTCAACATTTCAAGTGAATCGGTTGAAAATTGTCTGAGTTATGTTTCCGGCCAACTTAAAAAATGCAGTTTTTAAATAAAGGCTGCACGGCCACCATTTTGAAATGAATCGCTTCGAAAAAATTATTGCATACAGTCGCTGATATGTATGATAAACACCCTTTTTGTAATCTCGATTTATTTTGTAGTTATTCTGAAAATCCCTAAAAAGCCTATTTTTTTGGGTCTTTAGAGTGGCCTAAGGCCATAATGCAACTTGGACCTTCAATAACTTTGGAAGGATTATATTTATGACAAAACGATAACATATCTTTTCTATAGACCGTTCAATTCCCTACAAAATATGTCGGCCGGATGGCGTTTTTTCTATGTTATCAGCATAGGAAATAGAAAATCGCGATTAGGAATTTCTAAATATTTGTATCAAGGGCTCACATTTTAACAGGCGTCTTATTTCACGTTACAACTACTGTAAAGGAAAATTTGAAGAAAAAAATAGTCGTTTTTTTTAATTCCCTCAATAAATATACGGCGGGTCAAAATAGTATTCGCATACATCAACTGATCGGAATACCTCTTTGAAAAAAATATACCACTTTTTCGAGTTATTTCATTCGATAGCTTGGTTTAAACATTCGTCCGGTGTATTAACGTAAATATTCATAATATACAGCGTACAGAAAATACAGCGTACAGAAAAAAGTGAGGCGTGTAAAGATTTTTTTTGCCAGTATATATATATGTGTGTGTGTGTGTGTGTGTGTGTGTGTGTGTGTGTGTGTGTGTGTGTGTGTGTGTGTGTGTGTGTGTGTGTGTGTGTGTGTGTGTGTGTGTGTGTGTGTGTGTGTGTGCGTGTGTGTACATACATACAGGGTGAGTCGCGCGAAACAGATCACCGGAATATCTTTGTTCGATTTGAAAATACGAAGTATGTACATATCGGAATTTGAATGGTTTGAAAATACGCACATGGCTATCAGAATACTTTTTTTCCGTTTTTTTTCAAGGTCATCAAAGTTTTTTCAAATGGAATATCATATTTTGTCCCCTTGCACATTGTAGCCGGCATCCAAATAAATTCAACCATGTAACATAGAATGACCTTCAAAAGACCTTCAAACCAGCAATATTGAATAAATACTAGGGTGACGGTTATTTTGGCTTCGGTAAAAAAATGTAACGTCTAGCAAAAAACTAATCAAGATATGAAGAAAAAAATTCTGTGTAAAATTTGGACGCGCTGGGATAAGGAGAACGAATGCCACCGAGCAGTTTAATTTTCAAAAATACATGCATTTTTTTAAAGGCCGCACTAACATATTCATTAGTCTCATAATATTAATTGAAAAATCTGGAATTGGGTATATTGATTGTACATATTAAGAGGTACAAAATATATTATTCACTAATTTTTTGCCATTAATTATGTACAGTTGTAGAGCACAGGATTGGTTTGCCATTGTTGGACATAAAAAAAAATATATATCACGTAAAATCTTTACGTTTCTGCAAATGTATTTCGATTTCACGATACGGTTGCAAACGGTATCAAGTTTTCCAGAAGCGAAAATAACGGCCACCCGAATAAATACTGTCGACTTTCTCCACAATTGAAAATCATGTGGATCTTTCCTTTTTGCAAGTAACTCATTGTGAAACGTTCATCGGCAATCCGATAAATTAGACAATTTAGAAACTTTAAAAATATGATAACAAGAAGGTATTCAGAGTAATGAGTAGTTGATAAACACGATTGTGTACATACGAATAGGTGAAGGGGTTTCGTAAATGTCCTATCATCACTGAACCTGTTACTCTGTTTTGTTATTGTGATACATTCGAATGTAACCCAGCTCACAGGAATCATGTAACGTAACAGAAATAAAGAAAACACTGTTACACGTTGAATTATTATTTATTAAATATTTCTGAGTTGAAGGTCATTTGAAGGTCATACTATGTAACATGATAGAGTTCGTTTGGATGCCGTGCTTTTGTCTTAAAAAAAACCGAAAAAAAATGAAATAAAAAAATATTAATACAGCCATGTGGGCGTTTCCAAACCATTCAAATTCCTATATGTACATACTTCGTATTTTCAAATCTAACGGAGATATTCAGGTGTTCTGTTTCTCGTGACTCACCCTAAATTATTTTCAATATTTATGTGGAGAGGTTCATACCGAGACAATTTCAGAGCTCCTGCGGCACATATGAGGATATTTGGCACCTAAGGGAACGGTCCCGGTATTTTTTCATGTGCAAGGGCTTATATCAATCTCAATTGGTTGGAGCGTTTATTATGAGGCCCGTTCAAATTACTTGGAAAAAGGTCCTTACGGGGACCATGGTAAATATGATAGTCATGATGCGGAAATGTATATTCCACGAAAATTACGCCTGGGGGTGTAATCTTCGCATGCGTACTATTATGCACTAAATCAAACTATACGTCTGCCCCGCCTTCTAAAGACAAAATAAATGTTCATAATATCGTAGAAATGTTTGCTAAAAATCCATATTTTTTGGCAAAATCATGATAGCCCTCTTTGTGTTAGTCTTATCAGGTCTTTTTTAGTAGATAAAATTTAGATAGCCGGATAAGCCAAACGTCATTCTCTAAGTCTGTCGAAATCCGTTTTCGAATTCTGGTTATGAACCCGAATCAGTTGATTACTGGCTGAGATATGGCGGATCAAAGTTTCACCGTTTCGCAAAGTTGGCAAGGCCTTCAAAAATACATCTTTTTCGTTCCGGCTTCTCCAAAATCGTCCTTTCCACCTAGGGACTTCTACCTGAACTCATTTTGCGTGAAATTTATCTTGGTTTCATATAGATTCTGACCCATCCGGCGAGGACCACCTCCCCATCCTCTGAATCGCCCGAAAGTCGACCTGTCGAAGTTTGCCAACTTTTCAAAGCCAACCCCGTTGGGGGTCGATTTTCGCGATCTTTGGGTGGATTTGTCGGATAGAAAGAATTGACATATCGGGGAGGAGCCGACGGCATTCTCTGAGTCTAGCAAAATCCGTTTCTGAACCCTGGTTACGAGCCTCAATTAGTTGATTACTGGCTGACATATGGCCGATCAAAGTGCCACCCTTTCGCAAAGTTGGCCAGGCCTTCAAAAATGCATCTTTTCCGTTCCGGGTTCTCCAAAATCACCCTTGTGGCCTAGGGACTTCTACCTGGGCTCATTTTCCGTAGCATCGATCTAGCTTTCGAATGGAATTTGATCCAACCGGCGAGAACCAGTTGCCCATCCGCTGGATCGCCCCAAAGTCGGCCTACCGGAGTTCGCCAAATTGCCTAAACCTACCCTTCTTGATGTAGACGATTTGCGGTCTATGAATAATTAATCGTTAATTCCCATTCACCGATAATTTTATCTATGTCATGGGGAAATATTTTTCGACACGTGGTCCATTATTCGTATTTGTCGACTATGCGCAATGGAAATATAAGTATCATTGGATCGTCCCTCGCACATGTCTTCTCCCCCTCTCGAACCCTTTCATCGAGCTCCATGGTCGCGAGGCTTTTCCTCCCGTAGTTTCTTGTGGTGGCCGCGTCTCCGTATCAAGCGAACTTCGCGACGTTTTTGCGTCACTGCGGGACGGCGCGCGCTCCCGACAGCATAGCTGAGCTGACTTTCGCGGTGGCACGAGGAAAATGAAGACAGTGCGAGGAGGAGGCGGAGGGGGGGGGGGGGGTATGTGGTGACATGTAAGGAGAGATAATTATAAGGAAGAGAGAACGAAAGGGAGAGAGAGATAGAGAGGGAGGGAGAGGGTGAAAGATAGGGAGGAAGCGAGTGAAAGAGATAGAGAGAGGGAGAGGGTGAGACATCGAATCAACGCGAGTAAAGCTTATAGGGATAAAAAGAAGAGGGCGGACGACGAAAAAAGAGCAAACAAATATAATAAACAAGAGGGACGTTTAGAAAGAGAAAGCGAAGAAAAAAGTCAGAGGAAGAAGGAAATTTAAAAAAGCAATCGTGGGATAGTGAGTGAGAGAGATAAAGGGAGGGATCGAAAAAGGGAAAGGGAAGTGAGGTCTAAATAGGGGGGGGGGGGGGGGGCATCGAATGCAAAGAAACAGAAAGGGATGGGTGCATCAAGAAATAAAAGCTAGTAGAGTAATCAGAGTATATACTACAAAACGAGGTAAGACGAGCAGAGGACGAGAAACCAAAGATAAGGAGATAAAAAAAGGGCAAGAAACGTTTAAACGAAAGATGAGTAAGACGAAAAGAAATTTTAAATGAATGGCTCGGGAGAGTGAAAGGAAAATAGGAACTAGCTGGCTAGCACGGCAGGATGATAAGGAAGGATAGGAAGAATGGAGTAAGGGACGAGGTAAAAAGTGCGAGAACGAGTCGTTGAGAGAGCTAGAACCGAAGAAGAGGAAGGACTTCGGGAGCGGAAGCATTCTCGGCCAGAGTCAACGCATCCGAATTTCGACTACGCGTCTGACCGAGAGCGCGAAAATAATGCGAATTCGTCGGGAGATTGTTCAACAAAGGGAGAGGCATGAATAAACTGGGAGACAACGTGATGCAAAGGGATGGAGCAGTCGGCGGGAAGAACGAAGGAGGAGATGAGGAACACCGATGACTTCAGAGGGGCAACGGTGGAGGGGGGATGTCGCGAAAGAGAGATACGGGGAGAGAGCGAGGGGAAGGGAGGGAGAGAGAGAGAGGAAGGGAGTGAGAGAGAAGAAAGGAAGGGGTGGGAGAGAGAGGGCGTGAGAGGGAGGGTGAGAGAGGAAGGGAGAGACAGAGGGATGGAGAGAGAGAGGAAGAGAGAGAGGAGTGAGGAAGAAGGTTGGAGGGGGCGAGGGAGGGAGGGGGAGAGAGGGCGAGGGAGGGAAAAGGAGGAGGGAGAAACGCAGAGAGAGAGAGGGGGGAGAAAGCGGGAGAAAAAGACAAAGAAGCAGAGAGAGATGTAGAGAGAGATGGAGAGAGAGAAGGAGAGAGAGAGAAGGAGAGAGAGAGAAGGAGAGAGAGAGAAGGAGGGAGAGAGAAGGAGAGAGAGAGAAGGAGAGAGAGAGAACGAGAGAGAGAAGGAGAGAGAGAGAAGGAGAGAGAGAGAGAAGGAGAGAGAGAAGGAGAGAAAGAGAAGGAGAGAGAGAGAAGGAGAGAGAGAGAAGGAGAGAGAGAGAAGGAGAGAGAGAGAGAAGGAGAGAGAGAGAGAAGGAGAGAGAGAGAGAAGGAGAGAGAGAGAGATGGAGAGAGCGAGGTGGCGAGAGAGAGAGCGATGGAGAGAGAGAGATGGAAAGAGGGAGATGGGGAAAAAGAGACGAGGAAGGGCGAGAGAGAGAGGAATAGAGGGAGAGAGTTAGAGGCAGAACGAAGGCGAGAGCGGCATAGAAGCGGTAAAGAGAGAGCTAAAATACCAAGACAGAGGGGGGTGGGGAAGAGAGGAAGACAGAAGGAATAAACAGAGAGAAAATACGGAAAAAGAGATAGAGAGGCGGGGGGAGGGCGAGCGAGAGAGAAGAGTGATAGAAAAGAGCAAGAGAGATAGCGGAGGGTAGTTGGTGCTGAGGGGGTTGGTCGAAGTTGACGACGGGCCGGGGAAGGGGGGGGGGGCAGCAACCAGGAGGCCGAGGCTGCGACGTAGCCTCAGTGCCGGCGCAGTGGCCGGGCCATCCGGTGTCCTGTGCCCAGGTCTCTTCCTAAAATTACGTTTTTTCCATTCCTACGTCTACTCACACACACACACTCTCTCACACACACACGCACGCACACACACATACACACACACGTAATGAGAAAATATTAAAAACACATACTTCAAAAACCTTTCCAAAATCTCCTCGCTGTCATAATCTTGTTCGTGTCGCGCGCGTTGCCAAAAACGGATACGAAAAATGCCGAAGGATAAAAACACGAAGTGAGAACTGAGGAAAAATTTTCGTCCAAAGGAGAAAAAAAAACGTCAAGTGTCAGTGAGGAGAGCTGCGACACGAGGAGGCGCGTGCTCGAGGAAGAGGCGACGAAGAGAGCACTAATGGACTCGAAGTCGGGTGTTTTGTGTTCCGGTTCTTCCCGAAAATAAAAAAAATTCACCAACTCCCCGACTGACCTCACGCTGGATTTTTTCCGTTTTTTCGAACTCTTATCTTGTTCTTTCTTCCTCCGTCTCGCTCGCCATATACGTCATTCCCGGTCACGCGTGTGCCGATTCTTCACGATTGTTCTCGCACCTGTGCCGCGGGTGTGCGACCACTTGCCCTTTTATCCCGGTGTAAAATTCTCGTTGGTGATCGTGCGAAAGAGATCTTGCCGCTCTATTGATCAAGACAGTGCGAGGGTGCAAGGAGAGGAAGAAAAAAAAACGATTCGTTGAAGAAAATAAAACTACCCCCGAGCGAAGGTAGAAATCGGCTCAAACTCACAAATGAGAAGGAAAAAAAACTCAAGTGCACGATGCGTCGAGGCAAAACGAAGTTACCTTCGAACGACTGATGATAAAAAAAAAAACGGGAATGTTTTCACCGATGCGTTTCTTGTCGCACCTCCGCCTCGGGGCTGCTCGGGAGGCTGCAGTGCACCGATTTGTGTGATCGTCGGCTGAATTAGAAGCAATCTTTTTTTTCTTTTTTTTTCTCATTTTTTAATTACCCACCTCGAGTGCTTTAACGAAAGTCTCGGGAGGGCGACTGGTGGAGCCGAGGGAAAGTGAATCGCGAAACCAACGACAGACATCGAGACGTCGAAATGTTTTTTTTTTTTAAATAATCGAATTGGAAAATGACGTACAAGGTGTAAAAAAATATGCATAGACGCATTTGCATGTTTATTTCTATATGCATATAAATATATATGTGGTACAGCAATATCGCTGGAGCGATAGAGCGTACTGTACACGGAGTGGAGGGAGCCATGCCGCCCGGGCAAGCTTGCTGCTACCTCGAGTCCCCCAGGATCATCCCGCGAACATCAATTCCTCGACGTTCTCACAGGCAAATTTTAAATTGTCGGTTTCCCTGAAGGTAAGAATCGCTACTCACGTCAGAATCTTTTATTCCTATTTTTATATATATATACGTATATGAATGTATAAATAAATAAATCCATAAATGAATGAGAAAATAAATGGATAAGTAAATAAATAAATAAATAAATATATGACTTGCGTCCTGTTATTCGCGTTGGCGTTTGTGAAAGAAAGGAAATGGGAGTTGAATGTTTATGTCAATTGAGGCAGAGAGCGAGAGAGGGGAGGTTGGGCGATGTTGTTAATATGGGGTAGTTTTTTATCCATTTCTTAATGTTTTTCTTTGGTCCTTGACTGGTTTTTTGAAGTTTTTTTAAAACAAGTGATAAATACATGCTCTGTCACTGAGCTATTGTACGATGCATTGTATAGTTTTATGTAATAATAAATAGTAATGTACATAACATTAGTAAATCAATAATCTAATATTAATGATTATTTTTATATTGAAGCTAATATATATGAAATATAGATATTGAATATTGATTGGATTATTGATTCTGAAACATTACATCCTGAGTTCCAACGTATACCCTAACGTACTTTTACGTATTAAGGAGATTGTTTTCAATGAATCTCAAAAAAATGCATTGAATTATTGTTTAGATGATATTTTTTTTATAAAATATATAATTAAAGGGCAAAATTATGCACTTATATATTTTTATTACGTAAATAAGAAAAAGTATAACATTATTAATGATTATTATGAAAAAAACTGCGTCAGAGAATGTTTCATACAACTCAGAATTAAATTTTGAGTAATTTATAATTATAACCATATGTATTTGTCACGAGATTTTTTATTATTACCATTAATTCCATTAAGTGTTGCCGAAATACGGCAATATCGCGGACATTGAGGGCGGCAGCAATGTCCTCTGTTCGATAGCCAAGATTCGTAACCTTTTATCAAACCTTGGTGGTTCAATTTTGAGTATATATGGTTTACGATGCGCAAGATGGTTTTTTCCTAAATTTTTACGGAATTTCATTTTGCGTTAATCCGTTGTTAAAAATGGTTTATCTTGGTGTTAAATAGCAAAAAAGATTACATCACCCGTAGTGTGAACGTCTTGTCCATCAAACCGCAGGTAAAATGACATACATTAAACTACGTTTTACCTCTGGTGTTTGATGGTGAACGAATTTTTAAAATATCGTAAAAACTTATCATTATTTCTAATCTAGACATTAACATTTTTTTTTAATCTCGCATTGTGGCTAACTCTCCCATCCATTCCAATTGACCCCTCTCCTATCACCAGCTATCTGCATATAATGCAGATAACGGTTATAAAAATAATTGAAAAAAATTTGACGCGACTATTGAATATATAAAAGTAGTTTTATTTTTCACAAATACATTAAAGGTTTATGAACAAATGAAAAAATAAAAAATAGCGGAGATATGGGCCGTCCAGTAGGACCTTCTTTCAAAAATCCTTGCCGATGGTGGAATTTTTTTCTCTGTCAGGCATCGTCTGAAATGAAAAAAAAATGTCTGGTATAGAAAGATAATTGTAGCATAGGAAAAATAAAAATAAAATTTTTTTTTTGTAGAAATTACAGCTGTTTGCAAAAACTGAATTTAAAAAAAATGTTGAGTTTATAAAATCAATGAAAAATGAACGCGGCGTTCAAAAACAATCCTAGACTATATCCTAGATAATATAATCAATATTATGTAGGATAAATTTAATCAAAATCGGTTGAGTAGATCTCCAGACATTTCATCTTCCAGTTGAAAAAGAGTAATTTCGATAAAAACGTAAAAGGAATAAAAGTACCTCGTCAACGTCTTTAAATCGAATATTTTTTAATAATACCTTCAATCTGCGATCCCCGGACCATTCATGACGTCTTCCATTGATGTTGCGATGACCTCTGACTCCTTTGAGTTCCAACTTCGTGTACCCTCCCTGGGTATATTCAACAATACCCTCTGTCGAGGCTTTGTCCGCTCGCACCTGTCCGCTCGCTCCGTGAGATGCTCTGCCGCGCTCGCTTCAAATTGCTACAACTTTGGTAATAATTGGAATTTTGATATGTTTAAACGCTTATATTCTCAAAAGTATAAATAATAAATCCAGCCAAAGAAAGAATCGATTTTTTTTTTATTTTAACATAGTGTAACAGCTTAATCGCAACAGCTGTTTTAAGGGGCTATACCAGTGTAAACGCTGAAAATTTGGGTGATTTTCGGGAATTTTTTTGGAAGAAAAGTACTCAATTGAATGTTTCGGAAAATTGAGAATATATTTGGCTATATTTGACCTATATTACATAATTTTTTCATAGAAAAATATTGAGATTAAAGCGACTTATGCGCTGCCTCAGGAGGCGCAAAAAAAAGTTCCTCCACTGCTGACATGATTCCGGCCGATTGAGTAGCTGAAACCGAAAAAGGAAAAATTTAGTTGAACTCGAAGGTTTTTCCTGTACAATTACGTAGGATTTTCGAAAAATATCAAAATCTAACAAAATCGGGTAGTTATGACAAAAAGTCTGTCTTGTGGCCCATAAAATGATCGTTCTTTCAATGCCAAATCGTCAATTTTCATTCAATAAAAAATATTCTACGTCAATGTAGAGTAAATATATATTCAAGAGTACTCAGTGCAAATTTCAAGTCAATCGGAGAATTGCTCTTTGAGTTACAATGTCAGCAAATTTGAAAAATCTAATTTCGAGAAAAACGCGTTTAAAGATTTTACTATCGATTTTTGCAAGATAAAATTATATTGATCTAAATGATATAAATGATAATCATATTCTTGAAAGTATAAACTGTCGATAAAGGCAAAAAAAACGATTTTTTTAAAGTGTCACACTGGTAGAGCCCCTTAAGCTATAGAATACTTTATTTGTCGAGGGTACGGAGAAACTGTGAAAAACCCGTACCAGAACAGACGGTTCCATATTCTTCTTATTCTCTGTGCGCGCAGAAGTTTTACTCAAGTATCTCCTTCAAGGTATCTCTAGAAAAATGAGGGGCGATCGATTTCGTAAAAACGTCGTGCAGTGAAATAACTCAATTAAAAAAAAAGTAATAATCGTAGAAAAGAACAAAAAAATGGATCAATAATAAAAATAATAATGAAAATCATTATTACAATAACCGTACTAATAATACTGCCAATAATGATAAGAAGTAATAATAAAAATTATTATTATTTCTGTGATATACGTATGAATAAATAGCTTACATAAAAAATGGAATAAATAATAATTATAATAATAATCATCATAATAGAAATAGCAAGTAACACTAGATCGATAATGACAATAATAATAAAAACACTTGTTACAACAGTAATATCAATAATAGGAAATAATAATAATTATTATCATTATACCGTACATAAATAAATAATGACGTGAAACAAAATAACAACGGGAAGGACCTTCTACACATATGGAACAAATTCGATATGATTTTAATCATAATAATAAGAATAAGAACAACAATTACCTCCGAATCAATGCAGCTTCAGCTGCCACATTTGATATACTTGATCGAAAGTCCACGACATTTAAATGCACCAATTGCATTAAAAATCTCATTAGCCCGACGATTGGAAAATTGCTTTTGTTTTTTGTAAATTTCTTTTTGTTATTAGGACGTTGAATAAGTCCTCGCTGTTTTCCAACAGATGGCGTGACCAAAACTACGTGCGTGTAGTTTAAGGGAGGACACAACTGCAACTGCCCATTGTCGACCGTTTTCTGTGGATTTTTTTTAAAGAAAAGGACAAAATACACGCTGAAATGAACTGTTAAGCTTTATTAGGTATATACTGAAGTATGTAAAGAAATATATTTATCAAAAGAATACAAAATCGCGGCACACGAGTCGCTATAGCACTACTGGTTTTCAGTAAACCCTCTCCGTGGCACGCAGTAGAACTGTCGTAAATTTAATCCTGGAATGAAGAATGCCATATTTTCGTTAATTATATCAGTTGTAGCTGTCAAGTACGGGATGAAATAAAAAAAATAATTAAAAAAAAAAATAGAGACGAGTTTTGAAAAAAAATTGTTTTTTCGACCATAATTTTCATATAAAATATGATATATTTTTTAAAATTTTCAATTAATCGAAAAAAGCGCTCCAACTCGACTGTTAAAGCAATCTAAGAAGCTACAGTTGAAATTTCAAGTCGATCGGACGAAAATTGTTCGAGTTCTGCTGCGTGCCGATTTCAAAAACATGGTTTTGAGAAAAACGTGTTTGCAGTTCTCGGTACCCTCTAGAATGCACGAGTGCATTTGTAGAAGCGTGGGAGTTTCTTCAGTCAGTGAGTTACGTGATCCTCGTTGAGAACGGTTTTTACTTCAGGATGACATTTTCGGACGGTATTCTGTGCAGCTGGTACTGCGTCTACTCGCATCGCCGAAGGCGCTTTTCAGCGCTCGAAGACTCCGCTCAAAAATAGCTCGAAAAGCACTTTAAAACTGTTTTTCAGCTATAAACGAATATGGATCATCTTTTTGAAGTTTCGGAGGATTTTTAAAAAATGTTTCCAACAAAGCGATTTTTCGAAAATTTTACAGTGGTATCCTCCCTTAAGATGGTAATGTATCTATAAAAAGTACTATGAGCAAGCTTGAAATTCAGTGTTTGTCATTTCGCCGAAGTGCAAATAACTTTTTTTTTCCTAGTGTTAAACTATCATTTTTACGACACAACTTTTTTTTTTAATCGGCAGCTTAAGCACACAGAATTCTTGGTTAGACTTACAGTGGCTATGCTCTGTCGAAAACAACATGCAGAGATTGGTTGACACGCTTCAAAAATAATGATGTTGATGTGTTGAATTGGAGGCAATACTTCACGAAGACTCTTATCAGACGCTGGCTGAATTTGCAGAATCATCAGGAGTTGATCACACAAGGTGTCTTATCACACGAGAAACATTGCAAACCGATGCTGTAGGTGTATGCAAGACTTTCTACCCCCAATCGACCCATTTCCAAATGTTCATTACATTGGAATGTTGATTAAGTTCTCGACCACGCACTTTGTGTGATCACATTCAACATCCGAATATAGTGAACATTGTGCAATTTTGGAACAGCGAAGGGCGGAAGAGGGTTGCGGAGGCGTTTGGAAATGGGTCGATTGGGGGTGGAAAGTCTTGCATTCACCTACAGCAGCAGTTTGCAATGTTTCTCGTTGCATCGAAGTCTGCCAGGAAATGATAACGAACTTGGAAATTGTTTACGCCCACGCGAGATGCACCGCGACGATGATGGGAACGTTTCGACTGTTGGAAACATTGATATTCGTTGCCTCGCATCGCGACTACCGTTCCACGCCTCTCAGATGGTGTCCACGAGAATCGTCGGGCGCATTGTCTCGATCCCGTCCTTCTCCCTCGTTCTATTTTCTTTCTTCGGTCGCCCACCAGCCGTCTCACTCATCTTCCTTGCCCTCCCATCGTCCTTTCGTTCACAGATATACGGATAACGAGTAGGCGATTCACGAGGGACACACGGAATGATAAATGTGTAGGAGAGAATGAAGGGATGATATACTGGGTGGGGGGGTATGCGCCGAGCAGCCTTGGTCCATAGTTGGATCCATAGTTGGATGGGTGACCACTCAGGTGAACGCAACCGGAAACTCGCGGCGGGGCAGGATCGACTGAGGTTTTTCTCAGTTTCCCCGTGCCCTGGTAGAAAAAGCCTTTGGAGGTTCTCTAAAGTGGCGAAGCGACAGGCGTGCGGTAAAACTAAGGGGGATTGGTTGCCAGAAGCATGGAAGTGCGAACGGAGGAAATTGGAAACAAAGAAAAAGAGATTCGTTCAATTATTGACGAGATTGGATGAGCTTTTTTTCTGACGAGAGTTTTGGAACGACGAGGTCGGGAGTTTACAGGCAATTTATACTTAGTCTTGCCAAGTTTGAGTTTTTTTTTAATTGAAAAATATTGAGGAGGAATGGATTTATTGTTATTTGAGGGGAGGGTAGGGGTTTGGATATTTGAAAAATCGTTTTTTTTGTCTTTTCTTATAGTTGAACATTTCAAGAATATAATCCCAAAATTTCAAGTCAATTAGAGCAAAACTCTCGAAGTTATTGACTATTTTGTCCCGCTCATCTAACACTGTAGCTCCGCTTTTCTAAACTTCAAACACGTTTTTCTCGAAACCACTTTTTCAAAGTCCGTGTTCACTGCCATTTGAAAACTACATGACCGATTTATTTCAAACTTGGTACACACTTTCTACATATAAAATACCCCCCCCCCCTCCGCCTCCAACGGTTAGTTTAAGATTTTTTTACATTGAGGGGGTCTTCCACCCCCACAATGGCGGAATTTTTCGTGAAAAATAGCACTTTTCACTTTTCATGAACACCAAAAATTTAGAAATGAAAAAAAAAATTATCGAAGACCGTTGGGTGGAGGATTTGATGATACTTTGACTAAATTTTAATGGTACTTGATTTCAAATAATTTCTAGCTGAGATACAGTGAACACCGCAAATCGTGATTTTCCAAAGGTGTTCGTGGAAAAGCTTTGTCACCGGCTTGTTTGTGGATATTTGCGCGTACAAATTGCACGGAATGTTCTTGAAATGATACTTAACAATGTACATAAGGTTTCAATAAATTTACTCCATCCATATAGATGAAAAAAATCGCAAAAAAGTGTTTTTTTTTTCACGCTGAAACCCCTACCCTCCCCTTAAACGAAGTGCCGACGCTGCTGCATGGCCAACCGGTGACTTGCGCAACTAGGGTCTTCTGAAATGTGATATAAGAAAATTCAATTTTTAATATAATGATAAGACTTTCGTACAACTGGGTATTTTTATGAAATTTTGAAGATCACGAAAATCGCAAGATGTAGAAAAAAGCGGTCGATTGTCGAGCGAAAAAACAAATTTGATTTTTTTATGACGAGAGTATGGGGATGACGAGGTCGTAAATTTACACACAATCGATATATAGTCTTGCCAACTTTGAGTTCTTTTTAAATTGAAAAATATTGGCAAACAATGAAGTTGTTATTATTTGAACGAAGTTCTAAGGCAATAGGGGCATCTGGAATAAAATATTCAAAAATGTACTTTTAGTATTAAAATTTAGTAATAAAACTCTCGCATGACCGGGTATTTTTTTAGTTTTTGAATGTTATGAAAATGGCAAGCCGTAGAAGAAGTAGGTCGACCTTCGAGCGAGGAAGAACTTTGATATTCATTTCTGACGACAGTATCAGCATATCGAGGTCGAAAATTCACACACAATTGATACATAGCCTTGTCACGATTGAGTTTTTTTTTTTCATTGAACAATATCGATTAACAATAAAGTTATTATTATTCAAACAAAGTGCCACCGTTTCTGCATGGCCAATCGGGGCAGATGACTGGCAATTAGGTTCATCTAAAATAAAATATAAAAAATAGAACTTTTAGTATAGTTATGAATTTCTGGTATGAGCAGGTACTTTTTGAAAATTTTGAAAATTACGAAAATGGCAAGCTTTAGAAAAAAAAACGATTTTCGACGAAAAAAGTATAACTTCAATAATTTGTCATTAACAATAAGTACGATACAAAATGTTATAAACTTATTTACATTTCCCCGAAACTTCATAAAATTTCCTCAACGTTTTTAATCCAATGTTACAGTCCAAATTAATGATCATCACTCAGTATATCTCCTATTGAATGAAAAAATTACCATAAACGAAAACACGATATTTCAAACTTCACTTGCATAACGATAAATTCTTATTCCCCTCAGTCCCTCTCTCTCATTTTAATCTCGTACAATCTCATTACTATTACGATTCTAATCAAATCTCTTTCGGGCCACTGCAATATCATATATGTACCCATAATTGACTGTGTAAACTTTTGAGTTCATAGTTAATCGAAAATTTCAATTACTCCATCCCCTCTCTCTCGCTCTCTTTCGGAGATTTTATTTTACCAATATTATACTCATCTCTTTAGCCCGAGGTCTCCGATCAATTTTAGCATTATCGAGACACGATTTCAGAAGGAATACATTTTCCTTGCTTCAATATATGTATATTAATGTGTACGTGCTGATGCTCTTCCGTTTTACATCGACCAATGCGACGACACGGAAGTGAGAAACTTGAATTGGATTTGGAATGAGAAATTCTCAAGACCACGACGTGCTCCATGATTGTACGGAGCATCAGGGCGCACACAGTTTCATTGCACTCTCGCACTGGTGCATCTTCCTTCTCCCAACATTCCCACAGATACAAGACTTTCTCTCAAAATGGAGCGAAACTTTTTTCCTTCACTCGCGATCGGACGAATTTTCCTCACATCCATGGATTCGTCGATGGCCCTGCGACAAGTGTACATCTTTTTGGAATCCAGCGATGTGGATATGACTTTTGGAATTTTGAGGATGTGAATGCAATTTTCTTGGCCATGATTTTCCTTGCTCGCGGAAATACGAGGCTCCGAATGGAAGAGAAAGGGATCGTGAAATCGTCGAAAATGGTGCGATTTTTCGAAATTTTCCAGTCAAGTTACCGACCACCGGTAAAAATGCGATAAAGAATCAATGCTCAGTGACGAATAAGTTTTTCGTCGAATTTTTTTTTAATTTCGTTCAGCGATGGAAAGATCATCGAAAGACGTGTATCGTGTGGTCTTTTTCATCCGGAAGATCGAAAATCGGTCGGGATGAACAGAATCTTCGGAAAGGACTCAATGGGAAACGCAGACTTCGTGTGTATTGGTGCACGCCTGCGAGTGAATGAGGCTCAAAGGAACGAGAGAATTTGCAGAGCCGAGAGCCGCGCGTGTTTATCCCACATGAGCCATTCCGTGCAGAATCGACCGGGTTTAACCTAGATCTATGTCTGCCTCGTTCAAAAGATTTTATATCGTTGTTTTGTATCGAGCTACCGGGCAATGGTATGATTTTCGTTTAGGTTAATACAGTTGTGATGTTATGATTTTCGTTTGGGTTCGTTCGGGTTAAAAATTCTACAATCGTATGATTTTTGTCCGAGTTTATTTGGGTCAATATAACTGCAATGTTATGATTTTTCTTTGAGTTTATTTTTGTTAATATAATAGCAATTGTTTGATTTTGGTTTGGGTTTGTTTGGGTTGACATAATTGCAATGGCATGATTTTTTCCTTGGATTAATATGATTGCAATATTATGGTTTTCGTTTGTGTTCGGTTGGGTTAATATAATTGCATTGTTACGATTTTTGTTTGGGTCCATTCGGGTTAATATAATTGCAATAGCATGATTTTTTGTTTGATCATGCTCGTGCTAATATATTTGCAAAGGTGTGATTTTTTGTTTGGCTTTGTTTGGCTTAATATAATTGCAGCGGTATGGCTTTCGTTTCGGTTTGTTTGGAGTTATATCATTGCAATGCTATGGTTTTTGATGGGGTTTGTTTGATTTAATATAATTGCAATGGTATGATTTTTAGTTTGAGTTTGCTCGGATTGATGTAATTGCAATGGTTTGCGTCTGTTTGGATTATCATAATGGCAATAATATGATTTTTGTTTGGGTTTATTTGGGTAAGTATAACTGCAATGGTATAGCTTTCGTTGGGGTTGACATAATCGCAATGGTATGATTTTTGGTTTGATTTCATTGGGGTTAATATCATTGCAATGGTATGATTATGGTTTGGGTTAATGTATTCACAATGGTATGGTTTATGTACGTTTGGATTAATATAATTGGAATGTTACGATTTTTATTTGGGTTTGTTCGCGTCAATAACATTTTAATTTAAGTTAACCCTAATAAGATCTAGGGCTGCTAAAATTGACATGGAATGGCTCCTATACATTTTGGTGTGGGTTTACATATATATAACTTTGGCGGCGGAGGATTGGGGGGATGAAAGAGCGTAAGAGTTAGAAAGCTCGTCTTCCTTTCGTGCCAAAACCTTACTATAATCCCCGACCGGTGTGTCCGCTCTTCGAGGCTTATATCCCCATTGGGAAAAGAGGTCCCGATGAGACTTCATAATATGTGTTCGATCTCGATTTTTCTTTTTCATCCGGACTTTTACGATCTTTATTTATCATACTCCTTTCTATAGCGCAAGATAACACGGACCTTGACAATTTTCGATGATTTTGGCTATACATAAAAAAAACGCTGTGCCAATCGCTGATTTATAGGGTGAGGGGTAACAGAAGTAATACTGCGCCTGCCTTGAATACATAATTCTAGTCTGGGCATGAATTCCAATTTTGGAACTGTATTACGCGAGGTTATGTATGATAAAAATATATATTACGCAATTAAAATAAATTGTGGTAAGTTCATTTATTATGGTGATAAATCTACTCACAATGAATAAATTCGTTGTTCTGAATAATACACGACCTTAATAACAATCGTCCTGCATGATAATCTGGCAATTGTCTCGTTGCTTTTGATAGATAAACACATGGTCTTGAATATCCTGTTGTTTATAATAAATCCATAAATAATAGAGTAATTTATGGTGAATTAAATAGTTATGTATCAGTAGAAAATAAAAAATATTAGAATGTTCTTGTAACAAACGGTTTTAAATATTCGTATCATTTATAATTAACAGAGCAACGATAAGATAATTTACAATTCATGAAAAAAAATAATATTTATAATAAATAGATGCGACATTCTAAATAACAACATTGTAATGAGTACATTGAATACTATTTTTTATAATAAATTCATAATATTTTATAGTTATAAATGAAAATAATCAATGTATTCATTCTAGTTTTGGTATTCAGAATAACGCATTTACTTATTATAATAATATATTAAGGATATAATAACGATAATAATTATGATTTATTATAAATGTAATTATAATGATAATTATAATTTAATATAAATATAACTAACCGACACTGGTGGATGGGCGGTCGGGGTTCGGCTCTGGTGGTACTTCGAGTTAAGCAGCATTGTGCGCGGCCAATAGTCGGAGCGGTGGCCACTTAGCCATGCACCGGCTGGCGCATCAACCAGCGAGCGGGAGGCCACAATACTTCTTATACCTTGGTGTGGAAACTTTAGTTAAAGTCTGTGCACGAGAGATTCAGAAGTATATAGGGCCGTCTAAACCGGTACTAGTTTTCTACAGTTCATCTATACCCTCGGCAAATGTGGTATAGTCGGCTGTGGACGCAACGGAAGTTAGGTTAGATTAGCGAAGTTGCGGGTCGGGAGTGATAGGAAAGGGTTCAATTGGGAAGGGGTTATACGTAAGAAGCTGCAACGGCTTACGGTGGAACTCAGGAACTAATTGAGACGTATAAATATAACTATAATTTGTTGAATCATTTTTTAAATAAATAATTTGCCTTTATTTTTTATTTATTATAAACGTTGCATTTTCAAAAATATGTCCTTACTGTTGCTCCGTTTGGGTTTGTAACATTGTATAATATTTATAAAAAATAGATGCGTTATTCTAAATAACGACCTTATAATGAGTACCCAGATTATAATTATTCATGATAAATTCACAATATTGCACTGTTATGAATAATAAAAATCAATGTGTTCATTCTAATTTGGTTATTCAGAATAACCCATTCATTTATCATAATTATATTCTATCAATATAATAATAACAATAATAATGATAATTTATTATAAAAATAACTTTAATAGTCGTGATAATTCATTAAAAATAGCAGAATAGTTAAATAAATAGCAGAAATAGTTTTAAATAAATAATGAGCCCATTTTCATTGATAATGAATATTCAATTTTTAAACTTATTTTTAGTCACCTTACCGTTGCTCTGTTTGGCTTTGTTTAGGTTTATTGTTATAAATAACAATAATAATGTTATTTATAATAAATACAATTATCATGCTTCATAATTATTATTCAATAAAACTCTACATTAAGCTAAAAATCTTAACCTTTCTTCAATTTCCATAATTTCATCGATGTCAATTTTCAACCTCTCTTCGATACCGAGCAAGGGATGCTCAAATTGACCCATTAACGGCAAAGTCAACCTGACGAGTCGACCTTCTTTCGAGTTAAATTTTTCCAAAGCAATGCATGGTATGTTTTCGATAAAAAAAAGGCGCGACCGAGTGACCGGAAATTCCTCAGTGTGTACCACCTCGAATGGAACCAGAAAAAGGAAGCTTATATTTCTGGTGTAATATCCAAGAGAGGAGAAAAAGCCTAGATCTCTCAATAATTCAGTTTTAACATCTTGATACAAAGTTTTTCATGCACATATTGGAAATCGCCGTCCACATGTTCATTGCTTCCCTGAGGCCAGTCCATAAATACACGTACTCTCGTTGATGTAGCAAATCAGAGCGCGAAATAGCTGGATTCCGTACAGAAGAGAGCCAAGAATTCTCTGTCTCACACTCCTTCTCTCTCTCTCTCTCTCTCTCTCTCTCTCTCTCTCTCTCTCTTCTCTCTGGGGATTCCCGAGTCTCGCCAATTCGTCTCCCGTTTTTACGAGCTGCATGAAAAAAAATGCATGACGTGCGTCTGCAAGAGACATATGGGGCGTTCCAGGTCTAATCGACCTCGAGCTACAATTGTCAATTTTTAAATATTTTTCCAGGATTCTCTAGTCACTAGGTGTTTTCGTAATTTCGTTGTGACAAACGAAGCCAAACTATCCAAGCCCTTAGAAACCCATGAAACATCGCCATCAAAAACAAACCCAAACACACTATCCAATCCCCTCGAAACCCTAAGCATATCGTCCATCCAAACAAATCCAAACAATCTATGAAAGCCCTTGGAAACTTTTCTAATATCGCTAACCCAAACAAACTCTGTCAGCCCTTGGAAACCCTTGTGATATCGCTAATCCAGATAAACCCAAACACATTTTCCAAGCCCCTTAAAACCTTTATAATGTCGCCAACTCAAACAAACTATGCAAGCCCTTGGAACCCTTGTAATCTCGCCAGGCTAAACGAGCTATTCAAGCCCCGTTAATAATATATCTAACCCGGGAATAATATCGCTAACCGTAACAAATGATCCAAGCCACTTGGAGCCCTTATAATAAAATCAACCCATCAATCCCAAACAAACTACGCGAGCCCTTGAAAACCCTTGTAATATCGCCAGCTCAAACAGCTATCCAAGCCCCGGGAATAATATATCTAACCCGGGAATACTTTTGCTAACACAAACAAACTATCCAAGCCCCTTATAATATAAGCAACCCAAACAACCCCAAACAAACTACCTAAGCCCCTGGAAACCCTCACAATGTCATTAACCCAAATAAACCCAAACACACCCGTGGGTTCAAAAATTAAAAATAATTTAACAAAATTTCACTGATCGTGTACCTTCGAGACGAAATCCTCATCCTCACTGCAAAATAATTTACAAAAAAATTCACCGCCCCATTGTTAGACAGGCTTCGAACCACTCTATTTTCGGTACCAAAAAAAAATTCTCCCTCTCCAAGCATCGATTTGGATCACTGTGTTTGAAACTCGTCCTTACTTAAACAAAGCAACATTCATTTTACATTACAACTACCGAACAATAAAACGAGAATTTTCGCAATCGGCTCGTTTTTCACGCACTCAAAAAGTCACAAAACCGTGGAATCATTTGAAAAAACAATATCTTTCCACAAACTTTCCAAATTTTATTCAGCAGCGCGCGTTCGCTCTTACCGTTTGGCCTGGAACACCCTGTGCGCCTGTAGTTGAGCGTCGAATGAATGCAGTATCAGCCCCGCCACGAGGTTTTTGCGTGCTATCCGGAAAGGCTCGTCCTACATAAAAGTATCACCGCGAAGGAGACTTGTACACAGTGTACACATGATACATATGACTAGTGGTACAGCCCTGATATAAGTCAGACACACAAACGGAGAAGGAACTTTTTCGGGACTTCTTTCTTGTTTGATGTATTATAAATATATAGATATATACGTAGAGTATGTGTGTGTATGAGTGTGAGAGAGAAAAAGTATGCAGATATATTTATATATATGTGCGTGTGTCTGGATCGAGCCGAAAAGAGAATAAGAGGAAATCGGGGTAGGAAAAGGCGAGAAAAGGAATACTCCGAGAACTGTGAAGTTTGCGAGAGTGCTGTAACAGATATTGAGACAGCTGTATTTCTCTCTCTTTCTGTATATAGATACATAAATGCAACCGGTTCATATATATATATATATATATATATATATATATATATATATATATATATATGAATTTGTATATATGTATATTGTGGTTTCGTCGCGGTAGAAAGGATCGATATCCCTGTCATAAGCTGGCACGAGAGAAACCTTGCGGTACCGCACGTGTCAGCCTCCCTACCTCGCTCCCCCTCGCACTCTCTCTCTCTCTCTCTCTCTCTCTGTGTGTGTGTGTGTGTGTCTATTGCTATATATTGCCGCCTCTCTCTTCTCAGCACTCGGAATTTTCCGGCAGAAGATTTCCCCATCACATCACGAATGAAAACCGCCATTGTAGATTCGCGTAGCAAAATTGATCACGCTTTGTCGGTTAAACAGAGACGAGCTTGAAAATTACAGCAATGTAGATTATTATCATGGCGTTGAAGTTTGCATCGTTCGGAATGCAACAAAAGTGCTTTTTCATTGTATTTATTGAAAAGAAATTTCATACTTCATTCATCTAAAATGACTTTTTATAGATAAAGATCGTAGATTTAGAAAATAAGAACCGAATGAGTGTTTTTTGCTTCCTAAATCGGCGAAAAAAAATGTGAGCAATAGAAGAAAAATAAACTTCCGTTGCATTCCAGTGATGCAAAACAACATAATTTGTTATCAATCCTATTACCTCTAGTAATGACTATTTTTATTATGGTAATTTTTACTTTTCTTTTATAGTAATTTTTAGGGCAATTATTATATTGATTGGTAGTAATTTAATTAGTATTCTTTTATGGTAATTGTTAGGGTAGTTGTCATTTTCATTGTTATTAATTTCGTAATTGTTATGGCGTTGCTGTTTTTTCGTTCTTGATATTATGCTGTTGTTTTTTTAAATTTTTATCCGTGCAGAAATTTTGGCAGGGATACAGTTGGATTCTGACTTGTATCCCGGGCTCCCAGTCGGGATCTAGTCCGATATCGGATCAGATTCGAAGACTAAATGTAAGATCCGTAAACTGGATTCCATTAGGGATCCAGAACCGGATCCTTTAATGACTCTAAATAGATTCCCCATGGAATCATTGAGGAACCTGGGAAGGATCACAGATGAATACAGGTTGAAATAAAATGTCAAAAATGGAATTATGACATGTTAAATTTATTATAAAAATAAATAACATTTATAAAGTTTTGGTGCATTAAACTATCAATAAAAAAAAATTTGTCCAAAGATTCAAATGGCAGATCGCGCTCATCGCGAGATTTTGATGTGGATTAAAAAAAATTCACATCAAAATCTGTGAATGCAAATGTATTGACAAGAAATTATAAATACAAAAAAATTCACAAAATTAGTTGTGAATTTTTTCGTATTTAAGACAAATTAAAATCAAATTCAAAATGATTAGATTAAAATGTGCGCTAAAAGTGAGTTCGTACGTATTTTGAGAGAAAACATTGCCTCGAGGCAAAGATATTTTTGCATATAACTTTTTGTGCGAACATTTCTTTGCCTCAACACAATGTTTTCTCTCAAAATACGTTTACACTTGTGGTGTAAATTTTAATATAACTGTCGTGAATTCGATTTTTATTTTTTTCAACTTGAGGAAATTCACAACTAATTTTGTGATTTTTTTCATATTTATAATGTAATATTTGAAACTCACAACTTTGTTTGCAAAAATTTCTTTGCCTCGACGAAATGTTTTCCCTCGAAATACGTAAGAACTCACGGTTGGTGTAAATTTTAATCTAATCATTGTGAATTTGATTTTAATTTGTCTTAAATACATGTTTATACCCACTGACATGTCGGTGGGTATAAACAGAGACTTATTCCCCAAAACCGGTATCCCGGTTAGAATCCAACTTGCATTAGTATCGGAATATGTACGACGACGATGGCATAATTTTGAAAATTTTGGCATTACGTGTATTTTCGGTATTACTATGTAATTCCTATCTATAGATAGGAATTTTATAGATAGTAATCTATAGACAGAAAATACACGTGACGCCAAAATTTTCAAAATGATGCCATCGTCGTCGTACATATGCCGATACTGATGCAAGTTGGATTCTAACCGGGATACCGGTTTTGGTGAATCCATGACAAATCCTGATCGGGATTTGATCGGACATAGGGTATCCCGGTCAAAATTTCTGCACGGGTAACGAGGGGGGAAATACGTTAGCCACCATAGGAGAGATACACGTTCTCCCCCATGTGTCGGACTCTCCTTATGGCCTACCGACTAAAAACCTTCGCTGCCCTGTCCCCGCGGGGTCGCAATACGTAGGTATAACCTCAACCCCCCGGGACGCGTCCATCGTTCGGATCGTGTCATTTGTCCATCAAAGCGTCTCATGTCACTTACTCGTCATTTTTCCTCATTCGTCCTCCAGACATCCATCCTCTTTCTTACGTCTCAGCACTGCCTCGACGAATGCGGTGATGTTTGTCCACTAGTTCTCATCTCGTAGCATCAGCCCGATCATATTATCTGGCGTGATGTCTCCTATTCTCTGTTCCAGCCCCCGTCCATCTGTCAGATGTGAAAAACGTGTGTTCCGCGTCGTCTCGTATATGTCCACAGGACCTACATTTGGACATATGCGTCTGTACTCGTTTCGTCTTGTGAAGGTACTTTCCAAAGTATCCATGTCCGGTGAGGAATTGGGTCAGGTAAAAATTTACCTCCCCAAATCCCCGGTCGGTCCATGGTGTTAAGTCCGTTATTAGTTGCGTCGTCCACCTTCTGCTTGTGGCCGTTGTCCAGCGTGCGTGCTTTTCGCGTACGGTCTCGATGACCTTGCGGATAACCCCTATCGTCGATTGCCCCTTGTGGAAGCCGTGCTGATTTTTGGACAAACCCTCGGTCGCCCTTATTGCGTCTGTCAGGCTTGGTCTCAGTAAAAGTTCGAAAACTTTCCCGTCTTGGTCAGAAGACTGAGTGGTCTATATAAAGACGGTATATGCGGTTCTTTCTTAACTCAGGAGAACCAGTCTAGCTGTCTTCCAGCGCGTGCTAAACGTCCCTGTCCTAAGGCATTCGTTGTACATACCGTGGAGTATCCCAGGCTTCAGGCGAACCATCAGCCGTAGGACGCTCCCGGGAGTGCTGTCCGGTCCCGGTGCTTTCCCCGCCTCCGGAGAGGTCGCAGCTGTAATAAGCTCCTCCTCAGTAAAGACGGGGACGTTTCGTCTATCGTCTGTATCCACCAGCATCCTCCTCGTGGAATGAGTCGGGAAGAGTCCGTCGACGATCTGTCCCATGGTCGTCGGGTCTTTGAGTTTTGGCGGACCTCGAGCCCTCAACCTCTGAGTCACGATTTTGTAACCCAGACCCCAGGGGTCTCGGTCCACCTCCTCGCAAAGCGGTCTCCAGTAGCGCTTCTTGCTATCTTTATCGCTGTTGTCACTGTCTTTCGTGCCGTTTTGTACACCGTCGTTAGAGCGGCCGCGCATGACTTGCCCCTTTTTCGAGTCCGGTACATCCGTCTCTTTGCCTGGATGCAGAGCCTCCGCAGATGGGCGATCTCGTACGTCGACCAGTACGTCGCTCATCTGTGTTGTTCGGTGCTCTTGCGCGGCATTGAAGCTTTACATAGCCGTTTCGTCAGTTTCAGCGTCTGCTCCACGAATCGTTCGGTTCCTGTGCTGTCGTACGGTGGTGTACACTAAAATGTTTGTTGCCGTCTTCATTCCTGTGTCTTCTCTGAATCTGAAACAGACACAAAACGGATTAGATTATTATAATACATTCGTTACATTCATTCAACCCAACGCACACCTTGCGAACCAACTCTCTGGCGTCATGCGTTCAACTGATAAAAAACCACTCATCTGCAACATTCGCATACCTAGCATACAACACTCATACACTATTGAAAACCCAATCATTTACATCATGTCTAAGCTATACATTCGCCATACACTCATGCGACAAATCAATCACCGAAGCATACGAGCGCTAACGCTGCGACGCGGAGACTCACTGACGTGTCAACCCTCGACGAAGCCCCTGTTACCGGGGCGAGGAGCTCGAAGTTTGGAGTACGTAGACGGAAGAGGGTATAATAAGTTCACAAGCAATAAACCTTACCTAAAGTGTTGTTGAGGTCCTCGCCAAGCTCCTCGCTGAGTGGAAGCCTCTCCGGAGATCACCTATAAATAGACTCCGGTACAAAATCGTTATTAGAATAAATCAGATTAATTCAAGACGCAAATAATTAGGTCAAGACGAAAATAAAATAGGATAACTATTTCATTTTTATTTGATTTTTTTCTTTCAATCTGGACACTTGTCCAGATTTACACGTGCCAGGTAAAACCCCGAAATTCCTTTAAACGCGAGAAAAGTGTCCAACATACCTTATAACGTCTATAAACACTTGCATTAATAACTAATCAAAGAAACCCTTTATAAGGAGCGAGGCGACGAGCTGTCAAACGAGACACGATGTATATGCGCGGGGCACGAATCGACACTCTGTGCCATTTCGAACCCGAAATTATAGCGACTCCAGCGTCGACGTGGGAGACCCGCGAAATAAAGTTTTGTCCTGGGCCTCGCTTCCACTTTTTGAAGCTTCGGGCCCTGCCGACGCGCTGAATGTGCCCAACTCTCCTCATGGTACGCGCTAGTCAATACGGGTACGAGCGCGCACCGACTTAGTAGCATTCCGAGCTGCCTTGCCGAAAGGTAAGAACTCCGCCGAAAAGTGGTAACCTGCCCGCTGAAGAAGCGGCAACCCCTCCCGCCCGCTGAAGAAGTGGCTCCGTAACCACTGAACAAAATGGCACCTTACCACTGCAGAAGTGGTTCCCCTCTTTTTACTCCCGGCCGCTGAAGGAGTGGTTTCTTACCTTTTACCCCCCGACTTCTGGAGAAGTGGCTTCCATCAGACCGCCGAAATAACGACAAAACTCCCTACTTTAAGGGGGCGCTACCACTGAAAAGTGAGGCGCCTCGAAGGGGCAAAAAAGAAATCCTCCCTTCCAACCTCGCAGGTTCCATCACCACGTATTACATGGTGTTCTTACAACAAATCCAGTAGAAAGTAGTTTCTCATTGTGGTTTTTTATTTGTTACTTTTTGCGTATCAACCTTCCCTCTAGTTATTTTCTTGATTAAAAAAATTGATATAATAATTAATCTACCCACATAGAAATTCGCGACCATTTATTGTATACATTTTAGTTATGTAGATAGGGAATCCTTGTATTATAAACTCACCTCACAGTATAAACACACAATATAAATAAAGAATTTATTCGCAATGGCAAATTTTTTGGATTTTGTTCGCTCCGCCCCCCCCTCTATAGATAAATCGGGACAGTAGGAAATTGAACCGCGAAGATGCCCCGAAACGGTGCAGCAGCGCAGAGAAGAAAAAAGAAGGATAAGGAGAACCTCGTCCCCTGCGGCGTCCTGGTCCACGAGGGTCTACGAAGGTGGAAAGACTTGTCAAACTTCTGGCGGTAAGGGGAACATCTCCCCCCCCCCGCCCAGCTCGAATTTAGGGTGCCACTGCCTCCACCCCTCCGACCCCGCCAACCATCCGCAACTTCCCGGTCGCCCTCTGCCCCCGTAACTCCTCCGTATCTCCCTCACACCTGAGTCACCGCCATCTCCCCTCCCCCTTCAACCTCCTCCCCCCTCCCCCTTCAACCTCCTCCCCCCTCTCTGATCCACAATTCCCCTCTCAACCTCTCTCATCCGTCCTTACTCACCCCTCTCCCTCGACTTCCCGCCGGATATCACCTGCCAGGCGGAGTCCGACGGGAGGTTTGAAGAGACCCTCCGGAAATTCTTGCTCCCTCCCGCCGTGTCTCCGCTTCGGTCTCCTTTAGACCCCAGTTTCCCGGGACTTTCCACCTCCCAAGCAAGTGGCCCCTCGGACTTCGGACCCGAGGGGTGAAGGGTTTCCCCCGATTTCAGCCCCCCTCCGCCCCGTTAACGACGACCTCCGTCTACACACCGACTCGGAATACATTCTAAACCGGCCTAACGACCCTTCTGAGGGCCAAAGGCCTAAAAAAACCCAGAAATAACAAAACGGGAAACCCCGCCTTTTTCTACACTCTCGCGTAAGCTGTAGTTACTGACTATTTCTGTCAGTTAATACAGTACAGCCGCTGAGGGTGCGGCTGCTTCCCGTAACACCCTGGAGAATGTGTCGCAGTCCAGTTTCCGCACGTTCCATCGCGGTGCTCGCTCCGACCCGTTGCGTCGCGTCACTGTGGGTCTCGCCACCTCAAACACTAGGTATTGGTGATCGCTGGCTGTGTAGTCATCGATCACTCCCCGTCGCCTCATTAGGGGTGAGATACTGTCTGAGATTATTGTCACGTCCAGTATCGAGGAGCCCACCTCCGGTCTTATGTACGTCGGTATGCCTCCCGTATTTGTAACTGTCAGGTTCAGCCTTTCTGCCATATCCAGCAGCAGATGTCCGTGTTTGTCCGTCCTGGTCATTCCCCACTCGATCGCTCTCGCGCTGAGATCACCCGCAACTATCAAGTCGCCAGGTAGTTCCCTCAACGCGTCCTTCAGTTTGTCAGTCTTGACCTCGAATTCTCGAGTGGAGCAGTTCGGGGTCAGGTAGACGCTAACGTAATTCAGAGCGCCTAACCTTACCCAGACGTAATCGTCTCCCGCTCCGATGTCAAGCACGGGTGTCTCGGTGCTTCTGATCCAAGTTGCCGAAGTACCCGTGCGGTTTGGGAACCATGCCAGAGTCGTCATGTCCCTGTACTGTTCGCTTAATATAAGCACCCCAGCGTCGTGTTCCGTCACAATTTGAAGAAGCAGAAGATGTGCCTCCTTGCATCTGTGCATGTTACCCTGTAGGACTGCCGCGTCTTTGTCTTGTTCCTGCTATCCTCCAGCGCAGCTCTGAAGATGGCACTCGCCCCGGAGCCCGCTACATGGGCAGTACCCTCTTGCCCCCCGTCAGTGCACAGGAAACACATCGGATCTTGTTTGCGGTCCCTGCCGACGTGGTTCGTCGTGCCACATTTCTAGCAGCACTGTGCCCTGTTCATTCCGATGCAGTTGATCCTAATGTCACCATACCGAAGGCACTTGTAGCGCGTTGTCACAGTTGTCCTAGATCTGACTCGCCAATTCACCCATCCTATCTTCAGTCGCCCCTTCTTGAGCAAAGCGTTCTCGGCGCCCGCCTCAAGCTCGCACACAGCCATACACGGTCCCTGTTTGTTAGGACCGAAGATATGAACCTCCGGATCTCTTATGTCGTTCGTATCTTGTCGCAATGCCTTCGTCACTTCCTATTCGTCCGGTACAGTTTAGGTCCCGTTCCTGTGCGGCTCGTCCCAGGGCTTGCCAAAGGTTGTCTTGGAAGTTTTGTCTGTCTCCGGCCGCGCTTTTGGTACGGAGCAGGACACCTCCATCCTTCGCTATTCAGTAGCCGTTGATCTGGACCTTTTCGGACATAAAGTCAACGGCTTTCATACATCGCAGTGTGTCCGCGTATGTCTTTTCGGTAGTGGGCTTTATGTGAACCACTCCAACACCGGGTCTTCGGGTCGATCGGCCTTCATTTCCCTTTTTTGCTGTCGCTGTCACTACTGCAGATGTTGTCGTCTTCTGTGGGTCCTGTACGTTCGTCGTATTTCTTTTTTGCTTCCTGAGCACTGTCACGGGTTAAGCTCAGCTCCCACCCGCGGCTTTTGGCCGGCGTAAGATCCGGGCTTCAACTCGTGGTCTCGCGTTTGCGTTTCGTCTGTGGCATCTGTTGTTTGTCCACGCCGCACTCTCCGTCAGAAGTCCTGAACACTACCACACCCATGCCATGCCTCGTCCTCCTCCCTGATCCTGGCCATGTTCGTTGTTAGCATGGTGTTGATATTTCTCTGCACGCGTGGCTTCTCTTCCATCTTTACTAGGCATTCTCGGGTCAGTTGTAACTAAGACCGAATGGTGGCCTCGGCCGTCTCCGCCACGGACGAAGCCGGTATAGTCCTCCGGCCGTAGCGTGGCCTGTCCTTGTCTGGGTTGGGGGCCCCACTTGTTGGGATGCATTCAAACTTTTTCTTTTTTGTTGTATGTTTATGTTTTCAAAATATATACTTTTGTTTATATATATACTAAAAATATAATATACTTTTGTTTGTGTGTGAGAGTGTGCTTCGGGGTAAAGACGCCGCAACCCTGCCGCCGCCACGGACCGCCCCGAAGCGGACACCGGTGGTCTTACCGAGCCACCCCCCCCCGCTACTGTTATGTGGCCCGATCGGGCGCCACCCGGTACTACTACAGCATGGGGATTATGCGCTAGCTGATGGGGCAGTCCGGTCGATCCGGCTAAGCGGACCCGGGCCCCTGTACTATCCAGCGGCCCGGGAGCATCGAGCCTGGTTTTCTCAGGGTACTCTCCTAGCGCTCCGCACCAGGGCCGCCCGCCTCAGAGGATAGCAGAGGAGTGCCAGCGCTGCCCCCCTGTGTCAAGTGTGCGCATTACTGACAAGGGGACAGTACGGCAGTCGGATTTTTGTAATTTTTCGTACTCATGGTACGCGAAATTCAGAGCTCGAATATTAATATCCCAAAGCAGTTCGACGCCATATTCAGAAATTTTCGAGAAAATTGACTTTGAAGTTTTCGAGCGCACTCTTATCCCACAAAGATGCAACGATATTCGAACCGGGCTCGTGGCGTACCCGGTAGCGCGCGAGTCTAGTAATCGCGAGGTCGCTGGTTCGAGTCTCACTTCGAATTTTTGTTTTCATTTTTTTTAAATGGAAAAACGCAAGTCATATTTTTCATTATCTCTTGATTATAAACACACATTTTCAAGTATCAATATTTATAACCAACAACATTTTTAGGATGAAAATGAAAAACGTCGGGTAAGGAATTGAATACTTTATTATTCGGTCTGTAATCGTTTGTTTTATACATCGGGTGTAATGTTACACGAGCCAGAGTGATAACCATCGTAAAAACAAGGAAAACAGTAATTGAGTTTATGTAAATATTATTACTGGATATTTTTACGTCGCCTATTCGCAATTTCAAGCAAGAGATAATCAAAAATAAGACTTGAATTTATCATTGACAATTATAATTACATATATGTGAATTAGCATAGATTTTATGATTTTTATCCCGGGATTATTTATTTATTTTTTTATAAATAATCACCTATTGTTATATATAAATAATACATGATCATATATGAGAAAATATATAATTATGTATAACTATAATGAATTTTGTACATAAATAACTATATATGGATTTTGTCCATATATAAACATATATAGATATATTATATTAATTATATATAATAATATGTGATTATTTACAACAAAAATTTATCGGGATATTTAAATGACGGAGGTATGCAAATTAAAAAAAAAATAAAATAAAAAAAAATTTCGAAGTGAGACTCGAACCAGCGACCCCGCGATTACTAGACTCGAGCACTACCGAGTACGCCACGAGCCCAGTTCGAATATCGTTGCATCTTTGTGGGATAAGAGTGCGCTCGAAAACTTCAAAGTCAATTTTCTCGAAAATTTCTGAATATGGCGTCGAACTGCTTTGGGATATTAATATTCGAGCCCTGAACTTCACGTACCATGAGTACGAAATATTACAAAAATCCGACTGCCGTACTGTCCCCTTGTGAGTGTCCGACTTAGTGACCATTATAGGTTCATTTACCCGCACTTGTCCGACAGTTATACCCAAATTGAGTCCCCCCAAATCATATTCTTCATCCTTACATCCATTAATCCCCAGTCGCTTTTCAGGCCCACCCGTTCATAGGGGCCCCGTGTATTCGCCTTTCGGGGCAACCTGCTTATAGGGACCCCGTGCATTCGCCATTCGGGGCAACCTGTTTATAGGGACCCCGCGCATCTGCTTTTCAGAATCACTCGTTTATAGAGCACCTGACAATTCGCATCATCGGTGTGTCACTCGGACGTGTTTGTGTAGATGTTTGTGACGCGTGTTTGTGCCTGTTATCGACACGTCAGGTGGTTGGCCTGACACACCGATGATTATTGCGAGAGAAGTGTGCTAGGCACACTTCCGGGCGGTGAGGACGCTAAAATCCTTATGCCAAAATAATACTGTTATTATTGGTGTTGTTGTCTCTATCGTTGTTATTGTTATTGTTATCGTAAACATAGGAAAATAAAAATGGTTTTACTTTTTCTATGATAATTTTTAGAGTAATTATTATTTTAATTGCTATTCATTTAATTACTATTCAGTTATGGTAATTTCAGAGTAATTATCATTTTAATTACGATTCATTCTCTAATTTTTATTGCGTTGGTACTGTTTTTCGTTATTGTTATTATAGTGTTGTTGTTATTATTCCTATTATTATTATCGGTGTTATTGTTATTGTTATTGTAAAAATTGGGAAATAAAAATAGTTTACCGCCCGTGCGAGTTGTGTACCATGTATGATCAAACACGGCTGATCGAATTCCGATAATACGTCTTACACACACGCGCATATGTACGCACACATATACACGGATGTGAATAAACTAGATCATACAGGAAATTTCCGTTCCCGAATGTGGTGTTCAGGCTACTCGGTCCATTTTCCCAATTTCGAGGTAAATGATTAAAGCAGAGCGACGATTTATGTTATTACAGAAAACAACGTGTCCCTACTGTCAGTTGAGTAATTAGACGATTCGATGGATAAATGTGGAATTGGATAATTTTCAATGCTCCCTCCAGGTCTCCCCTTCTCTCTCTCTCTCTGACCCTTTCCGCCTCCTTGTTTCCCTTGTTTCTCTCTTGATAAATAAATCCTTGCCGGCTGATTCGTCTTTTGCCGTGTGACGAAAAAGGATGTGTGCCCGTACGGAAAAAGTCCTAGGGACGTTCGTTCGCGGATACCCAGACGACGGATTAATGGCGTTCGGCTGTTTGTCGGAGCGCAGTTGGGTATTTGTACGCGGGGATATCCACGCCGAATTATACGGCATTGCGAATCCAACTCGAACAAATCCCAAGAGACAGTTTTTTGCAACTTTCTGATTGCTTTTATTCCTTCTGACTGCTGTCAGAAGGAATAAAAACCTGAGTTTTAAGCAATAAAAGTCCTGAGTTTTGCCGCATTCTTATCTTTTCCCGATATGCCCTCCTCAGTTGTCTGGGGTTGCAGACCCGGACGAAACGCAGTGCGAAAGAAGTCGCATAAATTGAGCGATTAAGTAAAGAAAAAATACGATGATTCCTCCAATATCGCCATTTTGCTTGGGTTTGATAACCGAAATAATCAGGCGACTATAAACCTTTCTCTTCCTATTTACGGCAGTTCACCCTGTGACCATTTTCGAAGCCTGAGAACTTGACATTTTGTTCGACTTTTTCAGAGGGTATTATGAAATGAGGGATGGATTATAAAGTAAAAGATACATTGTTACGTATAAGAGATCAATCATAAAATAGAGGATGAATTATTGAATAACAGATGCATTATGAAATAAGGAATGTATTCATTATAGCCTAAGGGCTATATGATGGAATTAAAGATGAATGATGAAATAGGGGATGAATTATTATATAAGAGATGAATCATAAAATACAGGATGAATTATTGAATCAGGGATGAATTATGAAGTAAAGAATGAATCGTGCGAAAACGGATGTATTATGATCTAAGGGATGTATTATGACATAAACAAGGATTACGAGAAACATGGTGAACAGCAAAAAAGGGATGAACGGCAAGGGAACGCGTGCATAGGAACTCAAGGGAAGAACAGCGAAATAATGTATGAACAACAAAATAAGGGATGAATAGAAAAACAAGGGATTATTCGGGAAATAACAGATGAACAGGAAAACAAGGGATGAACATGGTAATAAGGGACGAAGCAGAATATAGGGGGTGCAGCGGGACACAAGGGTGAAAATAAGGGTGGAGCAAGCGCGTTTTTGTTTCTGGCTAATTCGACACGGAATTGCCCTTGTGTGGTCGAAAGTTAAACGTGTTAGGATGGTGGCTTCTCTGACATGGTTTATACACACGTCTAAACAGAACACACTGGGCATCCTATTCGTGTGTGTATCGTCGTACGGTCGCGAATGCAATTTAATCTCCCGACAAATGACCGTTCCCCGGGAGCACCCAGAATCGGGAATCACGGTGCGTGTAATAAATCGTGTGTTCCTACCTCGTTTGACCGTGTACAGTGTAAAAATGTTCGGAAAATCGAAAAAGAAAAAAAACGAAAAGGGCGTAAGGGAGAGCAATATTCGAGGCGCATACGCGGGTGACAACTTAATTTTTTGGCTAATGGACCGGAAATGAACGGACACAAAGCTTCAAATCAATTCGAGCTCGAAGACAAATTTAGATTTTTTTCGGCTGGAAAAATAATTATGGTTGAACAAGTAGATTTATCACTTTGGTTATTTGTGGTTTTAGGTTTTTCGAGGCTAATTGAAAATTCAGTGCTGATCAGGTCGGGGAACTAGTAGTTGAATCTTTGAATTTTTTTAATTTGTTCTATGTGTCCAACAGTAACGAAAAATTTGGAAACGCTTTTCACTAAAATTGTATAGAAAATGACCCCACTTTGTTTTATTACAAAAACTAATCTATTTCACTTTTTTCGAACTGCTCAGCCTCCGGAAATTTGATTTACAGCTCCTAAGCTTTGAAGCTGCTGCCCATTTTTTAATTTGCACTATTTTGCAAAGAGCTGACTTACCTTGAGGGAAAAAATCACTACCCAATCGAAAGAACAATCCCCTTTAAGGGACAAGATTGGATCAGGCGGGATCAATTCGGGTCGTAATAACATTCAGGGCACTGTCGAATGCCACGATAAACTTTATGGAGAAAAAGATAACACAAAGAACCACGTGTGCTTGAGGAATGCAAAAGAAAGAGCGAGAGAGAGAGAGAGAGAGAGAGAGAGAGAGAGAGAGAGAGAGAGAGAGAGAGAGAGAGAGAGAGAGAGAGAGAGAGAGAGAGAGAGAGAGAATGAAAGAAAGAAATATTTATAAAAATCAATGACGACAGGGGTTGTTCCGAAGGGTGTGTTATCGATTTGTAGCATTTCGATTTTTGAGAACCGCCGGTGGAAGGGGAGCGATGAAAAGAAGAATCGTACCGATGAAATATTAAATGGATGAAGGCCATGACTCAAAGGGATGAAAGGGAGTGGGCGGCCGAGGGAAGGCGGAAGAGAGAGAGAGAGAGAGAGAGAGAGAGAGAGAGAGAGAGAGAGAGAGAGAGAGAGAGAGAGAGAGAGAAAGAGAGGGCGAGTGGGCGAGTGAGAGAGGAAGATGGAGAGGAAGGAAGGAATGCGAGTATCTTGTTAGGAATCTGAGGGTGGCCACTAAGGGTTGATCTACCAAAAGGGAAGAAGCGAGGGATCGGCACAGAGAGAGATAGAGATGCGGAAGGGGGTGATGCCTTGAGGGTAGTATTACTTTGACCTCCAATTGGCCGGAGATATGTAATATCAGAGCCAAGGGGCGAATTTCCTTTCCTCCCGGGAGTCTAATCCGCAAGTATGGTAAGAACACACCAGATGATCCTCTTAAGTCCGCAACATGCGGCACCGTCTTATATCCAATTCTTCGATGCCATCTCTTATAAATTTACGCTTTTCCATATACAATAAGGAAAAGTTATCCTTAAGTGTACCTTTTTATGCGAAGCGTTTGCTGTGCGGCCACCCATCCAATACAATGAAAAATTGAACCAATATTTGGATGGGAGGCCGCTCGGTCCCACACCAGCTTGGGCGCTGACTACTGAGCGCCATAATTTTACCCTATTTTCACTGCGAATAGAACTGAAGATTCCAGCATCCTTGAAACCAAATCTTGACGGCGATTATTTCAAAATTTAATTTCGGCATGTCTTGGACGAAGCACTAGTTTGATAAATAGTGTTGGCAGACGAATCTTGATGAATGTTGATGACAGTACAATGTAAGTCAAAATAAGCGGAGTATTTCGAATTCGGAAGATGCAACCTAAGAAGGCTTTTTTCAAAATTCTTCGCTTGAAAATTTTAATGCTTTATCAATTTGCATAAATTTTGATACAAATGTATAATCTATATATATGTGTGTGTGTGTGTGTGTGTGCGTGTGCGTGTGTGTGTGCGTGTGTGTGTGTGTGTGCGCGCGCGCGCGTGTGTGTGGGGGTGTGTGTGTGTGTGATAACTGTGTGTGAAGTGACGTGAGCAACTACTAAGGAAGAATTTTTGGAAACTTATACTCTGAGGGGTTGTAAAGAAAGGCTGAATGAATGTTGTATGAAAATTCGAAAGCTCTGAACTTAGAGACGTGAAAATTTGTATTTGGACTGTCTATTAGGCACCGATGAATTCGTATTTTATCGTTTTTTTCAAAATCAACCCTTAATGGAGTGAAATAAGACATGAAGGTTTGTATTGGAAACAATATTTTTTTGGGCGGAAGTTTTTGAAACTTCGCATACATTCGCTTACCCCCTTTTCATCCCTTTGGGAGTCGATTTCCATAAAAATAAGAAATACGGGCTTACTTATCTCAATCGTTCAGTGAATCGTCGATCATTTCTTTTCTCGTCCGATTTGATCTCCACTCGAATATCACCGAGGTTTTGCCGAAAACTGAAAATTAAGCCGGGAAAACGCGAAAAACGTGTCGCCATACGTTTTCGACGATTTCTTAGAGAAATAAAGGATTTAGGGCGAATTTAATTATGAATTCCCATTGAGGAGGTAAAAATACATCGAAACGAACCTGCGCAAACCATTTAAAAACTCGAGCTTCTGAGAAAAGGATTTGAGCTATAGAGATGAATCGAATGAAATTATCTAAGAATGCCAAAATCCTTTCTTTTTTTTTTAATTCTTATAAGCGTAAATAACTTGCCGGCGTGCGCGCCGAGCTCCCGCACACCTACCATGTGCCAACGAATTCCTCGTATGCACGTGGGCGAAATCCCTCGATGCGATGTCCGCCCGTAATCCACCTAAAAAGGAAAAAAATAAACACACACACATAAAACGTATCACTAAAAACTTGCGAACAAATTAAAACCGGAAAAGAAAGCAATGTACGGCTCGGCTATGACAGCTCGGGGTTACCCGCGTGTCATAGGCAAGTCAAACCGGTATGCGTTCCGCGGTATCGCTATTGTAAAAAGTTTTGTACGCAACCTTTCCCTGGCGAGACCCATGGCGCGCTCGGCTCACGTCGACCGAAGCTCAACCCACCTCGGCCGCACGCGACGACCGATGGTCGCACGTAGTTCGCTTGGCGGCCGAGGGTCGGCGCCCTGTTCCTCACTTTCCCATAGCGAATGGTAGCCTCTGTCGGGAATATAAGACGACCACCGGCTACGATGCGGATGATCATCTAGACGCGTTCGCAGCTAGGGATGTTCCGATACCCACAAGGTATCGATACCTACTCACATAACTAGTACTTGGAAAAAATTACGATTCTACTCATATGAGTACCTTCAAAGTATCGATACCTACTCATATCGATACTTTTTACAATTTTTTAAGGGACTATATGGGATAATGGGAAAAATATATTTGGGAACCACGCATGTATTAATAAACAGTAAGTAGAAGTATTATGTGAATCATCTTTATTAAACGATGAAAATATTTAAGAGAAAAAAAAATTAAGAGGGAGAGAGAGAGAGAGAGAGAGAGAGAGAGAGAGAGAGAGAGAGAGAGAGAGAGAGAGAGAGAGAGAGAGCTGATTGTGAGAATGGAAACGACGCCGCTCGCCGCGCTGCCGGCCCGGCATAAACAATGAGCGGTTTAGAAAATTGTTCGTTCCTGTAATTTGTTCGCTAGGATGGTGTTCAGAAATTGTGAATTTCGCTTAGTCGCATTCGATTCGGTACCTTGTTTCTTTTGATGTCGAATAAGTATCGCTAGAATGAATCGATGCTAAAAGTATTTTATATCGAAAATAAAGAACAGAGTACTTTTTCGTATTCACTTGTATCGTAATATTTCGACTCCGAATATCACAACGATAATATTATACATTCGATAAGCCTCGACCAATTGCGTTTGGTAATGGATGCCAATCGAGTAGCGCTATTGGTTAAAATTACCCACTAGAGCCGCCAGAGCCTGACCAACTACGGCGCCACCACGGCCGGTGGCGTAGGCTCGAAACCTCGGCCAGCATGCAAATACTTCTCAATTCGATACAATTACTTTTGGTTTCGATACCAAGCAAGTATCGGAAGAATGTATCGATACCATAAGTACTTGGTATCGAAAGGAAAGTATCGATACTTTACTTATATTTACTAGTATCGGAACATCCCTATTCGCAGCTCGTGAAAAGCATCCGAGAGTGTCGTAGTCCGTGACCTCTCCATACCTACCACAGAGTCGCAGTTCGTGATCTCGCATATCCAAAAAAATATTCTTCCTCTTTTTACGCCGTCCGGTGTTGAAAAGAAGAATCTCCTATCCAGCCTTCTCTTTCAACGCAGTCCCATGTTGAAGAGAAGGATCACGCCGTTAGGCTGTTAAAAAAGACTCACCTACCTCTCCTAACCACCTTTTTCATTAAACTTTTTGCCATTTTGTACGTAGATCTCATATTTCTCAGCAAATACAATATTTTACTTAATTTTCTTCGCTGTTTTTTGTTTCGAACTCTCCTATGCCGAAAAATCCTCGGAACCCGGCGCATATTCGGAGACAACTCCAAAGGAAAGCTGCCGGGCTTCCTTACACTTCCATCTCCACGTGCACCCAATACCGCCCGGGTCTGCGCCTCCCTTTAGCTCCCTTCGAGGAGGATAATTACGAGTCACATTTTCAGTGGGCTCAACGAACCTTCCTCCGCGGCGAGAAACTGCCTGCCCTACCCCAGTTCCAAGAATCCCTTTGCTTTATACCCCAGGCAGCGCCTGCAGACCCTCAAATTCGCGCACCTGTGGACACGGCGGGGTCGGAGGAGGCATTCCCGTCGGTAACGATGAAAACCTTCCACCGACGCTTGAGTCCCCTCTTCACGCCCCGTGATCCTAGGACGCCGAATTCGAGGAGCTCTACGCATGTTCCAGAGCGAGCTCCGCCAGTACCCTGGTCATCTTGACCCCAACAAGCAATACCACAAAAGTGTTTTACAAAGAGCTACTGGGGTAAATGTAACTCAATTTTTTGGAGAGTTTTCATATTTTTCGAAATTTCTGGTAACGTCTTTGGAGTACAGAGGAATGATTATTTCTATCAATAACGAAATCCAGGTAGTCTATAATTACACGATATTTCTATAATTACACAACATTTTTTTTAAGTCGTTATTTTTGAGGTAGTTATAAAATAAAAATAATGTTTTTGAAAATTAAAACTCCTCTAAGGGGTCAGTCCACTTTGGAGACACAAAAAAGGCTATTTTCGCGATTTTTTAAAAGGATTTCATCAAAGTTATGAATATAAAAGTTGTTGGGCTTGATGAATAAAGTCTTGAAATAAATTTAAAAAATGTAATTCATTTTTATTCATTTTTAAGTACAGAAACTATGGTTAACGTAACGTCTCAAAAATAGGTGGGCTAGGTAGCTCCATCACAACTCGGCAACGCTTTGTCTGAGACGAAAAAAAACAAAGTCCATTAGATTCAGTATGACACCAGCTATAAAATGACCCTCGGATATAAAATTTTGACAAAAAATACAAAAATGGCAGATGAAAAATGAAAAAAGTTTAAAAAACGCGTTTTTTCGCTGTTTTTCGCAAAAAAAAAGAGTAAGAATCAAAGTTTAAAAACCATCGAGGGTCGTCTTGTTGCGAATCGTACTTACAATATGTGGTTCAAATTTCAAGAGAATCGGTTTATTAGTTTTAGAGATACGATGGAGTTAGATTTTGAAAACGTTGTTTCGAGAAAAACGCGTTTGAATTTTATACTGTGAAAAACTCTTACCTAAACTCAATCGGCAATTCCTGCACCGTACAAAATCCCTTCTGATTGCTCATCATCGTCGATTTCCTTAAGTCTTGCTTGCTTTGAATTTTTTAAAATTTTCAAAGTGGACTGGCCCCTTAAAATAGAAAACCCTTACGACAATTTTCGCCGAATTAATTACGACGATACCTTGTACCATAGTTTATTTCTGTCAAAACATTTAACGAGCTATCTAAAAATCCCGAAAGTTATGGCGCCGAAACATTTTTGGATAAAAACTCTCTCAAAGTTTCAAACGTTTTATTGATTTTCGCGAAATTTATATGGAACGTACTTCCGGCCATGCACTATCGGTGTGCGAAAATTCAGTGAGATACATCAAAAACTGTAAATATTTCGGCTGTGAAAAAAAAGCTCCACCCACGAAGATATTTTTTCCAAATATCATTTTTCAACGTGTCCAATTCCGAACCCATTTTGGTGAAAATTCCGATTTTACGCTCACGGAAATGACGCTTTGCGCACGAGGAAGCAAACATTTTTTTTACCGATTCTGGGATTGAGTTTCATGTGGATTTTTTCCCTTCCAGTTGTCCCAATTCTCGGTGACGTCCCAGCGAAATTGGTGAGCGAATAGAACCAGGAAAAATTGACCAGCCTCGATGTACTCGTTAGGCTCGTTGACTTCTTCATTCCTGTACGTTCTCCCGTTCGTTCCGCGGCTCTTCAATCAAACGTCCTTGCCCACCAAAGACACGAGACCGAGAGCTCACTATCGCGGAATCTTTTTTGCATCCAATTCCCATTTCGACATCATTCGACGCTCGATCCATTTTTTTCGCCCCCTCCAATTTGATCGACGTAGGTGACGCAGGGCAAAGGCTACGAGGACGAGGGCACCGAGCAGCTGCCAAAAAAAGTAGGGAATAATCGCCACGAACGTCAGCCGAATTCACGAAAGCAGAAAGAGTACAAATTCGAAAGGGTGGCTTGAAAAAAAAAAATACGAGGAATGGCGTTCGTTTAATGAGGCACAAAAAAAGTGTCACAGTCGACGAAAAGAGACGGGGAAAGAAACGGCGGAGGGCTTGGGGAGAAGGAAAAGGAAGAGACGGAAAAAGTGTGGGACAAAGAATACAGAGACGTGGAACTCATGGCTTCCAGGGAAATAGAAAAGAATGGCATTTAAAAAACGGGCAAGCTGGTCTTTCGAAAAAGGACGGCGAAGGATGCCAACAAAGTTGGATCGTTGGTGAGAACAAGGGGCGAGAGAGAGAGAGAGGCAGGGAAAAAGAGCTTCGCCCGGGAAACACAGGAAAGTGTGACCTTCTTTTAGGAAAGGTTTCTCTCGTTAGGCTTCTGTAGAAGAACGCCGTGAACGGAGAACTCACAGCTTCGTGGAAAAGCTTTGCGAAAAAAACACTCGGGTGTTTAAAACATTTCTTCGACAGTAAATATTGAATAGTAACTTTTCAAAAATGTTCATCTTTTTATTTATATTTTGGGTTAATATAAAGACTGATTTCCCGAGAATTTCAACTTTTATCTGAAAAATGAATTTGTAATGTGGTTAACTACTAAACTATTGAAATGTTGAATTGTTCAATTACACGATTTCATGGAAAATAATGTGATCTACAAGAAAGTTTCTATGACATTTTATGATAAGTCTGATAGTAACGGCGGAAAAACGAAAAAATCTTGAAATTTACTATGAATTCAACTTTGACTTTGAATAATTTCTGGAAGAGTAGATTTATCATAAAACGATAAAAGACCTTATTTATAGGGCGTTTCATTCAGTATAAAAATATATATTGGGCATTGTTGTACGTTTACCCGTTGGCGAGTAATAAAATTCAAAAGCACTAATCAAAGTTATCTTCGTGTTATTAGCATGGGGAAAGAAAATTGCGACGAGGAACCCCTAAATATTAATATTAAAGGCTTGTATTTTAACAGGAATCTTATTTCACCTTTCTGCAACTACTGAATAGGAGAATTTGAGAGAAAAAAATGTTCGATTTTTTTCAATCCCCCAACATATTGTCCCTCTTGTCTCTGCCACCCGAAATAACTCAGTAATTATCGACGTCACAAAAAAATGTTCCACACAAAAGTTGTACGGTGTGAAGGGCGTGTGAAGGGGGCCATCAAATGGGGCCTTTTTTATTTCGGTGGAGGCGCAACGCAGAATGAAGGTAACCTCCACTTTTTTTAATGGCATGGTACATTTTTCCCGACCATCTTATTGAGAACCTCAAGCCGCATACAAAACATTAGGGGGTCAAAGTCGTTCAAGGTCATTTCGAACACCTATCAAAATAAAATACAAATCTAAACATCTCGGATCACTACCAAATATTTGGTAGTGATCCGAGATATTTATATTTGTATCATCGATACTGATCTTGAATGCCCTTGAACGACTTTGTCCCCCTCATGTTTATTATGCGGCTTCAGACGCTCCACAAGATGGTTGAAAAAATGTACCATTCCATTTCTAAAAAAGTGGAGGTGACCTTCACTGTGCGTCAGCGCCTCCACGGAAATAAAAAAATTAATCGCATTTTATGGCCCTCTTCACACCGTACAACTTTGGTCTGAAACATTTTTTTGTGACATCGATAATTACCGAGTTATTTCGGGTGGCAGAGATAAGAGGGTCACCCTGTATATATAAATATTTTCTATGAAATTCAACATTTCTTCTTAATTCAAGAATTCAAACTACATATTAGTATGGGTTACTCCAAATATATGAACGGAAGAATTCCCAAACGGATTACAGAAAAAAGTATAAATTAAAAAGCGCGTAAATTAATTTTCATACGAAAAATGGAATGCGCGACGATTATTTTATTGAAATGAATTAGTATTCATTCATTAACAATTATTATTACTAATTTATTACGAAATATTTAATAAATTGATCGACAACTATTTATGGGGATACAGTTGTATATTGGGAAAAAGATATTCTATATGGTGTATTCTATATATATATATATATATATATATATATATATATATATATATATATATATATATATATATATATATATAGAGAGAGGGAATATTTCTTTCTCAGTATACCATTGCTCCCTTATGGATAGTTGCTCTTCTTGTCACATATTTTATTTGTCTTATTGCGATTGTCATTATTGACACGTACGAATATACTGTATATTCGTACGTAGTAGTATTTTTATTCCTTATATACTTTTTTTTAAGGGTGTTTACGTGAATGCCCTTCCCTTCTCATTTACATAATTTATTTTATATTGGTTTTCTTTTATCTATCTTACCTGCTAGTTTCTCAAATTGTCTCATGTAATCACATAGTTGTTTTGCCGGTGGCATTTTCAGTTGTGCTTTTACTTTCCGGTCAACTCGTAACCCCCTGCTATTCTCCAACCATTGCTCCAGTTTACTTACTATTTCTTGGTTTAGTTATCCCTTAACTTCCGTACACTCGCAAATATGTGTCAAATTTTTAATTGCCTACTAGCAAATTCTACATTTGGCGACTACATACGCGTTTTCTTATCTTTCCTGACATTTCCACATCTTATCTTCGCCCACGTTTCAATTAATTCACCGCTATTCATCTTGTCATTCCAATATTTTTCCATTAATATACCTGTTTGGGTTGACGCAATGGTTTGCTCCAATCGTGTTGAATCTCTTGTTCAATTTGAATTTCTATCCCTCTTTTTATTTTTCGTTCCAGCTCCCTTACATCTCCATACTATAAGAATTGCCAGAGTGATTCACCTACACGGTTCATTGCTTCTTTTATTTATTTTCCCCATCTTTATGGGTTTCCATTTATAATTGGTTTTACTTCTTCCCTTAGGCATTTTTTTGCCCACCTACC
>OZ023324.1:6325738-6410874 GCA_964007375.1 Ophion obscuratus
CGATGGACCGAAAAAGGATGTATATACGTACGTGTACGTGGGTGTCGGTATTACATAAGTGATCTACCGAAGGCAGGAGCACAATGGTTAATGAATGCACACGAGTAGACACGGGAAACGCTTTGGGCGAGCCCTTGGGGACTTCCGTCTCCCGCCACTCTCCTCTTCATGTATTTTCGAGCTTAATTGGTATTTGTACTCCGTCATCGTGCTGGAGGCTTGCTCCAAAACGAGCATAGTCATGATAACGGACACGTACGACGTGATAAAATCCAGATATATATATATATATATATATATATATATATATATATATATATATATATATTTATAGGACCCATCAAAGAGAATTTCTAGCAGGACCTAGCCCCGGAGTAGAAGATCTCCCTGATCTCGTCTTCAGCTTTGATCGTGATTGAAGCATACGACAAAGTCCTCCAACGATTATGGTTGGACCCTTCAAAGGAAATTCCTAGCTCACGGACAATCCTCTTTAATTTAACATTTTTTATAACGTAAATCATAAAAAATAAAGTTGAATATAAAATTATCAATGCATTAATTGTACGCTTTTAACAAAAAATTTCGAAACATATCTTCAAACCCTGCTTGTTTCGGCTTAATTAATTTTTTGGCTAATCATCTAACGATTATGAATACAATTGGAATAATGACATTTTTTCTGCATCGAAATCGGGAAGAAAAAAAAGAACCGACTATTCAGGAAGAATAAAATTAAATCGAAGACGTTCAATTTGGCTATTCGTTTTTCACTGGGGATTTGTGGTAGTTCTTTTTTTATTTTCATAGCAGTAATTACTTTATGTTAATCAGTTAATCATTTTTTTCCTGGCACATCTTAATTGCTTATACAGGCAGGGAATATTTAATTTTCACAATCTCTCACTTGTTTTTTTATTTTCAATAATTCGAATTTCGAACTATGTTAATCACTTTAATTCAGAATCACTGAGCAAAAACATTCACCAGCTGCTCGTATTTAAAAGTTTTAATTCTAAAATGATTGCACGCACGCTCAATGCATTAATGGTACACTTTTCATCAAAATTTTTAAACATTTTTTAAAATCCTGGTGGTCTCGATCCTGGCTTAATTGATGTTTTGGTCTATCAATTAATCAAAACAAGTGGAATATTGACATTTATTGTATTCAGAAAGAATTAAATGAGATCGAAGACGTTCCACGTTTTCACTGGGGAATCATCATAGTTTTTTTTTAAATTCACATAGCATTAATTAATTTACGTTAATCAACTAATTCTTTTTTCCTGGCATTCTTCAGTCGCTTGCAGTGAATATGTATTTTTTTAAATCTCCCACTTTTTCTATCATTTTCAATACTTCGAATATCGAACTATTCCAACCACTTTAATTTTGAATGACAAAGCAAAAAGATTCATCAATTTCTCGTATCGTTTTTTGAAAATCCATTTGCACTCAACTCCACGAGAAAAGCTCAATTCTTCTCATCTCCAAACTCATCTGTGAGGAGAATAATTATTGTATTATTTCATTCAAGAAACCCACCTTCGTAGGAATTCGATGTTTTTCTTACTTGACAAAAACGGATGCATTTATCAACAAAAATAAGAGTAGTGTTTAAAAATTTAGGGAAGAACTGCGAAATCAAGGACGAAATGAAGAGTGTACAGTACAGAGAGCTAGTTGAAAAATCACATATACATAGGATTCGTGCCCTGGGGAGACGCGTAGCTGCTTGTCGAGCTAGTCTTGGACCTCTTTCCTCTTCCCTCTTTACCTAAAGTTTCATTTTTCTTTTTTACCTTTTGTACCGGGCTTTACATAGTTATATATATATGAGTGTACAATCAAAGTCTCTGTCTCTAGCCCTCTCTCTTTCTGTCTTCAAAATCCCGAGTAAACTCGACCTCAAGACGTTGAAAGCCCCGAAGCATTGCGCTGGGACGAGCAGACTGTTTGGCTTTTATAAATAAATAAATAAATATATATATATATATATAGCCATAGTAATAAACTAGTGTATATGTGTAAATAAACTTGTTGGTGTCGATGTGTCGGTGGAACTAATTTGTATAATCAGCTCACTCGTCTCTTCCTACCTTCAGCCACTCGAGTGGCTTTTGAATAATTCGTGTTCGTACGCCTAGACCTAGCCAGGTCCTTCCCCCCTTTCACCCTCCGCCGACTTAGGAAAACTGTACTATAACTTTTGGCATTTCTCCTCGAGCAAATGTTGCTCCCTATGCACGCCAATATTTGACTTGTGATTTCGGTGGAACTCCGTCAAAGAAAATTCGGTTATATAATTACCAAAGTTTTCATCCCCTAATATCTCTCTCTCTCTCTCTCTCTCTCTCTCTCTCTCTCTATATATATATATATATACATATACCCGAGTAAAAATGAATATATATAATCATATATAATTGTATACAAAAATTGGCCCGATAGAATTGTATACAATTGTATATGATCAATTAATATACAATTATATATGATTATATATATATATATATAATCATATATAATTGTATATTAATTGATCGATATCGATATATCATAATACATTTTTCTGAAAAATAATAATAAAATATAAAAATTGAGGTAAGGGATATCCGAGCAATGTACAGAATGCGAATTAAAAAATAATTACAAATAACACTGGTTTTTTTAAATATAAAGGGAGGACGACACTGTAACAGGCCGAAAAAGTCGTTTTTGCGATTTTTTTTGTCTACTAGATTATTTATTTCGGATTTGGAAAGAAGGTATGTTAGTAAGCGTACATTGAACTCATTTCGTGTACAATTTTATGTAAAGATATTTAAAATTAACAACGTTATTGAGGTATAATAGAGGCTCTGTATAAAAAATGTGGGCCAACGGCCGGATCGATAAATTGACAATGGTTGGTCTGAAAAATAAAAATAAAAAGTTTTATAATCAGTATAAATGTAGTTATCGTAGTACGTAGCCGTTTCTTGAGAAAAAATGCCACAATGGCGGTTGTTTAAATGAAAACTGTAATTTTTGCGATTTTTTTTCTTATATTAGAGGGCTTAATAGAGACTGAATTTCAAACTAAATAAGTAGCTACGCACAAAAGTGCTACGGTAATTACGGAAATCATTCGTTTTTTTTTTCAAATCGAAAATCGGACAACTGTAGACCGAGTTATGATCCCGGGGCTATCTGCCAGGCGCTAGGTCTGCGCGTCCAGGGCGGAGCACTGCCGAACGGCCGCAAGATCGGTCCGTTGGCGCATCGATTTGACAGAGGACTGGGGAACAAGGAGGGGGAGAATCACTGGGGAATTTTCTCTTTAGCGTGGCTGCCTGGAAGGGGCAAATGAGTCCCTTGTAGCAGCAATTCCTGAGACTGCTAATCTCTTCAGCTTAAGGGGTGAGATGCAGTCAGCGGCGTGAAAAAACGAGCATTTTCAATCATTTTAAAAAAATAGTAATTAACTTTGTTTTACAAAAGTGGTTACGCAGACTTTTTATGTTATATTTCAATTTAACTTGTACAAGTTTTCTAAGAAAAATATCGATTATTTATAAAAATATCGCCATCTTTGTCGGACCCCCTTCGGCATGTTGGCTTCAGACACCGTTCGGCTTTGCGGTGACCATAATAAAATTTTACTGGATCATCTGAAATAAAAAAACCAAAAAAAGAAAAATTACTTTCATAATAAATCTAGTCTTAAATCGAAGCTTTTTTTTTAAATTAACAGAATGGCGGCTTCCGACAGATAACTTTCGATTTTCGACCAAAAAATCGCTCGTTTATTGTTAAAAAAAATAGAAATTTTCAACAAAAATAAAAATCCTTCGGTTAAGGACTAGTTTTTAATGCTATCAATAAGCACACCAAATTCCATCAAAATCCATGAAGTGGTTTTTGAATTACAGTGGTCACTGACTCGAAAAACATAGTTTCGAGAAAAATGCGTTTAAAGTTTTTCGATGTGGATACGGTATTATATGTTCGTAAAATTTTGAGCTCGATGGATGAAGCTAAACTTTTTTTTATGTATTTCGATCCGCTGAATCCGAATGTCACAATTTTTTGCCGAAAAGTCGAGCATTCAATTGTTTATAGCCAATTGTTAAAACAATTTTTCAAAAATTAAAATTTTTCGGGATGAATTATTTTTTTACAAATATTTTCCGCAATTTTAAGACGAAAGTATTCTTTATAAAATTTTGCTAAAGTTCATAGTTGTTGAATAATACATTTTTGAAAATTTCTGAAAGAGTTTTCCAATTTTACACTTGGTTTATGTATAGAAATACTAATTAGAAAATTACTTACATCTAATCATCAATTCCTGGCCCATACAATAGGGCTTCTGCCAATGTGGAAGCTTCCAGAATATCAATTTGTTGTTGTCTTCGAAGCATTCTGCCTTCCCGGGTATTATCGTTTGCGCGCTTGTCAGCCACGTCCATACGTGAGAATCCGCTACCTGCCATGGGGACCCGACGCCCCTTCACTAATTGTTGGATATCCCGGAAACTATTCATCGGATTGACATGAAATTTTTAGGGAATATTTTCGAAACATCATACTTCAAGAAAATGTAGAAAAATCAAAATTAAAAAAAAAAATTTCGAACAATCTGACTGCATCTCACCCCTTAAACTGGATTGTATATAACACGGCTGTTGAGGCGGGACCCCTGCCACGCAATGACAAGGCGGTGTTCGTGGTTAAGACTGGGCGGCGCGTTGCACATCTTCAGAATAACACCAATGAAGCGTGGAGGCAGGCACCCAGTGTTCAGTGTGTGATATACGTCATTACGGCGGGGAGGACGTTTACCCCGAAAATCCGAAAAATCAGCTCGGAACTAAAACGCCGTCACCACACATTAAATAACCCGGGAAAAAAAGTTCAGATCTGAATATATCTGAATCATATCTGTAGAATCAGATATGATCAAACAAGAAAATTGGCAATATCTGTTCATGCAGTGTCATGACACATCATGTATGCTTATATCTGAGCATGTATGATCATATCAGAGCCATTTTGATAATTTTGAGAGCAGACCTGTCCATATCGCAGCAGGTCTGATCAGATCCAATCCCCAGGCAAGATCTGATCTTATTGGACCAGATCTGATCATGTCAGGTAGATCTGATTTTATTAGGCCAGATCTGATCATGTCAGGCAAATCTAATCTTATTGGACCAGATCTGTCTGTCCGTATAAGAATAAAATACCGTGGATCCCAGTAGACCTGGACATCTATGAACAATAGACCTGCCCATATGATAGAATCATAGTTTATCTGAACCATCAGACCAGGTATAACTCCGACTATATCAGAGCAAATCTTACTCTATTGAGACAGATCAAATCTTGTTAGTGCAGCCATGAAGATATTAAAATGTTTACATATATAGAGCGGGGTTATTAACACGTCATCACTTGACGTGTTAATAATTAATAATATTAAAGTAACTCACATGATCACATATAATACAGTCAGGTGAGGTGCCATATCTGATTGGATATCGTCTCATATCCTCATATATCGTTTCATATATTCAGATGTTTTCATGTGTGAACAACTGAACTGCATATACGACAGGGTTTGAATGTGTAAGACTTCGTATATTTTCCAGGTTTTGTATCGTATGTGATGGGATAAAATTTTATATGAACGTGCCTGCTCATATATGACATCATATATGTTCAGATATGGTTTCACGCTGCCAACACGCCTTGGTACCTGACCAGATAAAAACATATATGAGATCTATATATCGGAGTCTAGTACCGTATTTGATCGGATATGATCTTATACGAACAGATACGTTCACATATCACATCATGTATCTTCAGATACGAATTTACAGTACCAACTCGCCTTGATACTTAGCCAGATATAAACAGATATGAGTTCATATATGGTCAGGCCAGATACTGTATTTGATCAGACATGATCTTCTATATGCATATGTGATGTGGAATATGATCAGACCCAATCATATACGATACTGTAAAATGTCAGATATAAATATATCTGATACATGTATGACAATATCTGAAACATATATGAACATATCCACTCAGACATGAACTTTTTTTCCCGGGAAACCTAACTTTCTTATTGTGAAAGAACGCTACATGGGGAAGGTGCGGAACCTGGAGAGGTGGCTGGGTCGGGCGTTAGACAACGGCTTCTGACCCAGGCCGCGGGCGCCAACCACCTACGCCTGCCCCCCGACAAAGCGCCCACGGCTGTTGAGGTGGAGCGGTATGGGGAAAACTGTAAAGCAAGGAGGGTCATTTCTGGTGGAAGAAACTCACGTGCACTCATACCCAACTGGCCCGCAATCTCTCGTAGTTCACCGATGGGACGGTGCCAATCCCTACGTGTCTGATAAAGGGAAGGACGGTGTTCCTCTCCAAAAAGGAGGATCTGTCTTGTCCGGAGAGCTACCACCCGACAACGTGTCTGAATCCGCTCTGTAAGATTGTTGTCCGTCCATTTCATACGGCCAATATATCCCCTTATTTCCTCCGGAACGATCCTCTGGCCGATAGAAAATCGGAGCACCGAAGCGCAATGTGTCCATTACTGGTCGGAACCTTGGAGTGTCGCCCAGCGTTATTGTTCTGGTCTAGATTAAGACCGGGCCTAATCCCTGGGGGTAGCTGAATGTTCCCCAGTGCAAACTGAGAGAGTGCGTTGCCCGGAGCAATCAAGTCTATTTAAAAAAAATGAAAAAATGATTAAAATACAATTCATAATAACAACAACAACTAAACAATATTAATAATTATATACATATTGGGATACTGTTACCAAATAATAATAGCCTACTGATTTATCCCTTTTTCGTAAAATTCCAACACGACTCAACATTCCATCCCGGTCTCCAATCTTAAATTCTATGCTGTCAATTTTCCAATCCGACGCCGAAGCGTTTCGTTGCGTAGCATTGGGACGATAAACGTACGTGGGACCTTTTTGTGCTCGCTGAACTGCTCCCGTGGCTGAGAACGACAGTATGAAGGGAGAGAGCGAGAGAGAAAAAGAGGAAAAAAGGAAAAGGAAAGAAAAAACATTACCAAATTTGTCAGAGCGATTTTGTCGACGACAACGGAGCGATATTTGCTGTCGGTGTCAGCAAAACTTGCAACTGTCGGGCAAAAAGCTCATTTCCTGCGGTCCCAGTATCGTGAGAAAATCGAGTCGTGGCTCCAATAATAATAAAACGAAATCAATACGTATTCTCGCGACAATCAGTTACTTTATATATATATATATATATATATATATATATATATATATATATATATATATATATATAGGATAGAGATTTTAGATCCGTTCTGTCTACGTAACGTTGATTCCAGCCTGGTTACTTTAAAGACCGCCCTTAAATCTTTTAAAACGTATAGCCGATTTTGGGGGCAACAGGCTAGTGCCCGGAGTCCAATGTCTTTAAAATTACCTTTCCCTTGAAGGCTTACACTTAGATAAATTTTTTTGAAAATATCGCTTCCTGTTTTTCGACGGATTCCCAAAATACAACATTTCAAAAATATTATCTGAATATTTCAGTTCGATCGTTTCAAAATTAAGGGCATTTTGGGCGTTTACAGATAGGTTCCACGAACCGGCAAACTTCGAACGCGTTTTTCTCAAAATGACTTTGTCAAAATTGGAGATCGGCACATCTGAAAAATCACTCCACCGATCAACCTCGAATTTTAAAAGCGTCTTTAACATATGAAGAGCAGTGCTTGAACCAGTTAATTTTTTTTCGATTCATAGTTTTTCAAAAATCATTATTTTGTTAAGTCCTTCGTCCAAGCACTAGATAATTTTATGCAAAAACGAAATGCGTTTGATTTTTGTATTTTTGGATGATTTGTTTCCGAGCGGCAGTAGTCACCGCGAAGAACGTTTTTGAAACCACGGTCTGCACAAACCATATATAAATGTTTTTCAATACAAAAATTGTAAAGATACTTAAAACTTTACTCTTTAATGTGAAAAAAATCATTTGAAAACATGCACACGTTTTCCCAGAATAAATTCACAAAAATTCCTCTTTTTTTCCAGTCACGAGCTAGGTGTAACCCGGTCATGTATTTTTTTTTTACGTAAAAGTTTAAAAAATATATGACCGGATTACACCTAGCTCGTGACTGGAAAAAAGAGGAATTTTTGTGAATTTATTCTGGGAAAACGTGTGCATGTTTTCAAATGATTTTGATGAGGTAATTATATATATATATATATATATATATATATATATATATATATATATATATATATAATTATCTCTTGTTCTTTATCTTGTTCTTTCCGAACAATATATGTATATATATATATATATATATATATATTGTTCGGAAAGAAAATGTTTTGATAGGTCGGGATTGGCTGTGGAAAACACGATGAAAGTTCGCGTTGATGAAGTCCAGATATTAGTGTCTATAGCAGTACTTGGGTTAAATTGCCCGCTCCAGGAAAGTGATGAAGTATAGAAACGGCGAAGGAGCCGGAGGAGGCCAGTGGCACTGTGAGGAACACATCTCTCAAGAGCTTTAAATTAATTTATCTCTCTGTTTCAAATTCGACGAGCTTTAGGAACTTCATTTCGCACAGGGGATGTTCGACGTCAGCTCGACGAACTTGTGTAATCTTAGTCGCTTTCGATTTCTCGTACAAAAAGGAATTGGAGTGAGATTATTTTCGGAGTGTTCAATAAAAATGTTTTCTCAATGTTGCGTTTGGTAAACATTGGTAGGGACGCTCGGATTATACCTACTTGTAAGAGTCAAAGACAGCTCATTATTGGGATTTTTTTTATCGTTATGATAAATTTCTACAAAAATTAGGTATTTGAAAAAGTATCATGTGAAAAAGTCTGTCATTTTGTTTAAAAAAATATTTAATCATATTCGATTTAGAGCCCAGCTCCGGGAAGCACCTCTCGAAACCGTCTTTTGCGGTGAGCAATGCCCTTCTGAATCAGGTTATCTAATAACAAAAAAAAAAAACAAACAGATTTCGATAGTATATTAGTTTTATTCTATGGTTGACCGAAGGAGTTTTCGAAATATCCAAATTTGAAAAAATTGCACGCGTCCAACGTTAGAGTTTAGACTTTGGCGAAAACATGGGCATTTTTTGTTCATCCAATCGAAAGTCTGCATCGGAAAAAAATCTTCGATGTAGTGCTATATTTTTACATCTAAATAAAGCTCTTAAAATTTCAGAAAGATCGATGCTGTTTTTGAGATATTTTGCGCACTGACTCTGAAAAGGTACTTTCGAGAAAAAAGCGTTTGAAGTTTCGCACGACGCTCCGAGCGTTCCACCGGGCATCAACATAAAAGCCTATAAATCTGTCAATTTTGATCCGATCAGCTTGACATTTTCAGGGAACATTCATTGGATAATACTGTCAAAATATATTGATTTTGAAAGAAAGTGATTTTTCGACTTTTACAATTAGGCATAGCCCTATAAATAGAATTTGAAATTGTTCGAGAGAGAAGTAAGCGTTCGAATGTCCCAAAGTTAAGATACGGGGATAAATGTTTTTTTTTCATGAACATTTTTATAGATCATCAATGAGAGAAATCAAATCTTGCCAAATTTTGAGTTTGCCGAACACAAAAAATTCGGTAGATCCTGAAACTTGATAAAATTTTGCAGTGTCGGTTTGATTTTTTTCAAGCACGAGTACAATCGATTGCTGGCTGGTATCGTGACCCGTCGAAGGGTTCGGATTTAAAAAAAAGTTACACGAACGAATAAACAAAAGAATATCATCTAGTTTTGACAAAAAAAAAAATGTTTCTCAAGATAAAAAATATCGAGGTTTGGCAAGGGGAGTGCGCGGCTGAGCGGTCCCCCATCCAAGTATCGCCCCAACCCGACGCTGCCTGGGGGTGACCGTCCGGCCCCTGTTCACCACCGTTTTTTTTTTCAAACATTCTCCTCCAAAACGCGGCAACCATCCGAAAAATAAAACTGTTTGTGCAAAATTGCCTACTGGCGGGAGTGACTCGCGAGGCAGAATCGTCGCGCCGAAAGTTTTCGGTGAGTTGGTCGCTGGAGAATTCGGAGCCAAAAAAACTAGAAGAGGGCGGGGTGGAAAGAGCGGGAGTACCGAATTTATATGGAAATATCGGTTTCGGGCCCATGCCAAGTTGATGGAAAGGGGTTGAAAAAAAAATAAAGGAATCTCGCCTGTTTCCGGCCGTTTACTCTTGAATATCCTTCGGGGGTTACTCCCTCCCTCCCCATTTTTTTTTCAACTGGGCACGATAAGGCACGAAGTCGTTAATTGTGGAGTGGGTGGACAACCTGGCGGTCATCGACCCTATAAAAATGTCATCCCCCTCTCGCTAACTCCAAGCCAATTTTTTTCTTCCTCGCTCCTGTTCCCTTAACGTCCTGTTTTTTTCCATTTCCTTTGCGCCTTTGTCTTTTTTTCGAACGAGATGCAAAATTTATCGGTTCCCGTTCGAGAATTTCTGGCACCTGCGGCTGTGGCAAATTTTTCGCCGATGTCAGTTCGGCAACAAGTTGATTTCCGGGATACTCGGGGTGCTCGGAGGTCCTTGAAGCCGCTGGCTTGCCGTACTGCGTTAAAAAAAAATAAAACCTCCGTACAAAGCAATATAAATTTTGAAAATCCTGGATTTTATGAGATTTAGATTGCGGAAGCCGATTTTGAATTAATTCAATTCAGGGCGAATTTCTCTGTACGGATTTGCTATCGTCAAAACATTGATTCCAAATATTTGGTCGTGATCCGAGATATTTAGATGTGTATCATCAATACTGACCTTGAATGACCTTGAACGAATTTGACCCTCTAAGGTTTTTCATGCGACTTGCGGTGCTCCACAAGATGATTGGAAAAAAAATGTAACATTCCATTTTAAAAAGTGGAGGTGACCTTCACTGTGTGTCAGCGCCTCCGCCGAAATGAAAGAAATTGGTCGCATTTGATGGCCCCCTTCACACCGTACAACTTTTGTCTAGAACATTTCCTTGTGACGTCGATAATTACCGAGTAATTCCGGGTGGCAGATATAAAAAATATCGGGGGTCAAAGTCGTTCAAGGTCATTCAAGGTCAGTATCGATGATACAAATGTAAATATCTCGGATCACTACCGAATATTTGGTAGTGATCCCAAATATTTAGATTTTTATTTAATTTTAATAGGTGACCTTGAATGACCTTCAACGACTTTGACTCCCTATTGTTTTTAATGCGGTTTGAGGTGCTCCAAAAGATGGTTGAAAAAAAAATGTACCACTCCATTTAAAAAAGTGGAGTTGACCTTGACGTAGCTTCAGCGCCCCCACCAATAAAAAAATAGGGTGGTTCAGTATGACGGCCTTCTCGAACACTGAATCTTTTGTCTGAAACATTTTTCAATATGATCAATGATTTGAGTGCTATTGTTCTGTAACACTTTCTGTGCCTCACCCTGTATATATATATATATATATATATATATGCATATACATATTGCAGCTCAAGTGTAATTCGGTACATGCGTCCAAATTGCGATATTTATAGATGTATATTATAACTAATTTACTTAAAAAGACTTATAGTTGTGTATATATATTAGGGTGGCCCTTGATATGGGTAAAAAAAAAATTGATCGCGCTGCCCTCTAAAACGGTTCGAAATAATAAAAAAAAATCTACGCGAAGGCCCAGCTATGTCCGTTCAGAGGAAGGCGTGCCTGTAAGCATGAACTTAAATTTAAATATCAATTTTTCCTCATGATTGGAGAAATTTCGATTTTTTAAATCTAGTTTATTTGTCAATTTTTCAACACGATATTTCTGTGGTTTGAATAAATAAATTCGTACTAAACGAACTAGTATCGATATCTTATCTGTACATTTTTTAAATATTATGTTTTTTCCGACCAATTGGATGACTTGTGCGAATAAATAATTTCTTTGTTTTCAATAAAACGAACAAACTCGCCAAGTTTAAAATCCTGCCAAGTTTAAAATGTCCCTATGCATTTTTGCGAAAGTAATTTTCAAATACATTTTTTATCCACAGCACTGGAAGTCTGATGTCAGTGAAATATTAATGTGTTTGTATCTCAGCACGCAAGGAATATTTCTAACAAAATTAAAAAAAAAAAACAATTCTGGCCAATCCGGAAGTTCGATGTGAATGGTTTATCGTGAATTTATATCCTTCGTACTTAATAGATTTTTCTGACAAGATGCAAATTTAAAGTTTGATTTTGATGTGATTAAAAGCGTTCGACAGCAGCTACATCGAACTATTGTTCCAAAATAATAGGATGGTAAAACTGAATGCTCATCAAATCTAGTATGGAGGACCTTATCGTTTGATCTGTATATTGAATACCAATATACAATAGCTTCGGAAAGTGAAAAAAAAAATTGACAAATAAACTCGATTTATAAAATCGAAATTTCTCCAATCATGAAGAAAAATTGATATTTAAATTTAAGTTCATGCTTACAGGCACGCCTTCCTCTTAACGGGCATAGCTGGGGCTTCGCGTAGATTTTTTTTTCATTTGGAACCGTCTTGGAGGGCGGCGCGATCAATTTTTTTACCCATATCAAGGGCCACCCTAATATGCATCTTACTGTTCACCTCTGAATATGAAAATTGCGATTTAAACTTACGTACTGAATTCGCAAACTATGAGAGGGAGAGAGAGAGAGTGAGACTCCTTCGGTTCAGGTTGTGGAAGTGAACATGCGACTTAAATTGTTTAATGATGTACGAGAGCTGAAATTCAAATACTCCTCACTCCCAAGGGTATATTACTCTTACCTACACCTGGTGAACATCTCGAGAAAGAGTCTCGTAGTCGAAAAATGTTACTTTGGAAACGCAAAGCATGAGTACTCTGGAGACATTAGAAAAAAGAAAATTCACGATTTCCTCAAGATCCTATTTCTTTGAGTTTGATACGGGAATTGAATTCGGTGTGGCAGTATCAGAGATTTGACAGAATGCGAGTACAGGTGAAGAGGATTGATTTGACAGATCGACTGACAGCGATGTGGAGGGAAAAAATTGATTATTTATGGGCGATATTGTTGCAGGTGGTAAGGACAGGTTACCGTTCATGACGATGAAAAATTTGTTTTTTTTTTCAACATAATTTTCACCCTCATAGTGTTTAGAATATGTGCATTTGGCTGTTTCGGTTGTCTAAAACAAACATTCAAAATGATTTTTTATAAAGTTTAACTTTGAATGCGTCTAATTTTAAATGAACCGATGCACATTCATCTCTGCGAAATTCAAAGGAAATTCATTTTGCGGGGCAGTCGTAGATTCGCCAATAGGCCGTGTAGGCAGCTGCCTAGGGGCGGCAGACTTTAGGGGTGGCGTATTTTAGAGGCACATAAACAGGCCTGGGTACATACAAGTAATTAAAATAGGAGGGGTGGAACAAAGTCTAGTGGCCTGTACTTAAGAAAAGTACAAATCAGGCACTGTCGCGGGACCATCAGGGAGCGATTTTTATAAAAAAATTGATTAAGAGATTTTTTTTCGTCCCCTGACGCCAAAAAAATTGCGTTTTTTTTCAAACGCCTGCTATTTTATAATCCAGGGCTTTTTCAGAAAGCAAAAAACCCTAAGGCCCCCCAAATTCAGTCTCTTTCAATCATTTTTAACCCGTTTTTGTTTCAAATGAACTGGCATGGTGTGGAGCGCCCCGCGCAGACCAAAACACGCCGTGCATGGCTTTAATTGCCGGGAGCTGGCGTCACCATTTTGGATTTTTCATATAAACAAAATCGGCATTTACTCTGCATTGATAGAAGAATAAAATAGGTTGGAACCGCTGTCCAAAAGTATTTATTTTATATTAAAAAAATTCCTGAAGTTCATGAATGTTTCATACCTCTTGACGGTAACCTTCCATTAAGAAGCTTGGCCGTAGCTTGCGGGCGGGGCGGTAATATTATCGAGTTTCAGATGACGAACTCTGGCGAATAAATGACAAATATACCCGTTGGTATGCACTCGAGTTTTCGCCAGTTTCCCTGTGCCCTCGTGCCGAAACGAGTGGCTGTAGGCGACCCTCCAGAAGCCTCTCAGGCAGGGAGATAATAAGTGACGAGGACGGCAAACGGTGGAGAGGGAGAAGGGACGAGATCGAAAAGTCCGGAAGGGCACACGAGGGCACGTATCGGCCCATTTGTTTCATTTTGAAACCGGCGCTTTTTTGCACACGTCACACTGGAGTACACGGAGGATAAAAAAAAGAAATGTAAACTAAACGGATCGTCGAGATTTTTTCGCTGGGTTTCGCATTTTGGAGCCTTTTTTTTGGGTCACGACTCTTGCATCGACATTTTTTTTTTGGAGCTTGCGTGCACTCGATGAAGCGCACGAAATCACCGATGCATCGGTCGCTCGTTTGATGGACGGAGTAAATTCGGACAGGGGTATTCATAACCCAGTCCGGTGTTGTGCACTCAAGCTTTTTAATTTGCTCCACTCTCCCACTCTCCCTCTCTCTCCCCCCTCCCTCTCCCCCTCTCTCTCTCTCTCTCCCTCTCCCTATCCCTCTCCCTCCCTCCCTCCCTCTCTCCCTCTCTCTCTCTCTCTCTCTCTCTCTCTCTCTCCTCCCTCTCTCTCTCTCTCCCTCTCTCTCTCTCTCTCTCTCTCTCTCTCTCTCTCTCTCTCTCTCTCTCTCTCTCTCTCTCTCTCTCTCTCTCTCTCTCTCTCTCTCTCTCGCTCCATCGTGGAATTATGCGCAGGTGGGTGCCAAAAAAAAATCGAGCATCCCCTCGTGCGCGGACTGAAAATAATACTATAAAAGATCCGGTGGAAAGAGCGCGGAACATATGTCCATGGAGTCGAAATGAAAATAGAATAAATGCAGCACCTGCGATGCAGCTCGTCTGTGTGAGCCAGCAGTCTCGCACATTGAACTGTGACGACACGCGGTCTTGTAACACTGATGTTGAACATATGGACCCGTCATCCCCTTCTCGTATTCTATTATTCATTGTTTATACCTCCACGTATCGCGGGTTCCGGTCCAACGCGACACTTCAGCCGTTCCAAATATTCTCGGCCTTCCACGATTTCGTTCAAGTCCAAGTGAGCGTTTTTTTTTATTGACCGGTTATCCTGTTTTGGAAATGTGGTTCTTTAAGGTGGGGTTGGATCGATATTTCTTTGCGGTTTGTGGTTTCGGAATTGATGGTTTTTTGGGGTGGATCTTTGAGGCTGAGAAATGTTGTTTTTTCTTTGGCCAATTGCTTCGGAGGCAATGAATCCCTTAAGAACGATTTTTGTGATTGGCTGATGTATGGGATACGAGGTAATTGTAAAAGTAAGTAAATTAGTCGATTGTGGAATTATGTAGATTGCAATATAATTGCGGAATTAACCAAATTGGTCAACGATACATGTAATATAATTGTACAGCTGTATGCATTTTTTGCGTTGTATGTACAGTATCCACTTTTGAATGCATTTTCAAATGTATTTTCGCACTCGTGTGCTTTTTTGTATTGAATGCATTTTTCAATGCATTTTTTGCATTATATGCATTTTTCAATGCATTCTTTGCATTATATGCATTTTTCGCATGGTATGCATTTTAAATTGCCTTATTTTCCTTGTATGCATTTTTAAATGCATTGTTTGCGATGTATGCATTTTCAAATGTATTTTTTTTATTGCATGTATCGTTTTTTTGTTCAAACAATAATATTACGATGGAAACGATATGAAACATAACAATATTTTTAAATGATGGACAAAAAAACCAAATCACTTCACGTTTTTCCGTCATTACTGCAGTTGGAACAATAGAACAAATAAAATTTCGAATTTCGACGAAGTTGATTTGACTAGCAATCTTTGACTTGCAATGAAAAAATGAAGAACACGGAAAAATTAACTCCACCCAAAGAGTTCCGTGAAATCATAGCGTGCAAAGTCGAATTTTTGGCGCTGCAAATATCAGCCGATTTGCCACGGAATGCCCCATACATGTTCCAATTTTCGCTACCGCGGGGAATTCGTCGTTCGCTCTGGGGAATGGAAAAAAAATTAACGACCAAATTAAAAACGTGTCATGATCGTGGGCACGCAAATTTGTCCGTCTAATCGACGTTATCTGCATCAAGATTTAATAAAAGCAAATTTCCACACGTGCACAACGCGATAATGTTGAAATTGGCTGGCTTTGACAACGGATAAATATGGATCGGTAGTCGGATTTTGCAACGCTGAATATTCAGTGACACGGACATGCGATATTCGTTTGTAATTAATGAAGCGAGAAAAAACCAGACCCGACGGAATTTACAAACTCGTTGAACAAATCGTTGCTCCTCGATATAATTCGATTGGATGCTAATGAACAACAAATATTGACATTTTTCGAATACCCGCAGTAATAATCTTGCTTAATTTTCGCAGAGACAAAATAAAAGGGGAAAAAATCATATGTATCGTTTTAAATTGGTAAAAAATCGGATGTTCATTTTAAAATGAAAAAAAAAAAAAAAAAAAAAAACGTATCTAAAAAAACCTATGTATCATAGTAAATTGAAGGCATCGTTTTTTATCATTTCAAAGTGGAGAATTTCGAGCGATAGCATTTTACGATATGTGCCAATACAAGGTGGAAGATTTTTAATTCATAGCTTATCGTGGCATGAGCAAAACATAAATAAACGAAAGTTTAAAAATATTTAAAAAATCATTACAACCTATTTAAAATGCAGAAACAGTAATTTGGTAATATTCACCATACGAAAAGATTTAAATAGTCAACATTTTCAATTCGGTTAATTTATCTTTGATTCGATCAAAGCAATATTGTCAGTGCGATTCCATTTTATGCATAGAAAAGAACATTTTTTTTCTATCTCTCACTATTCCTTAATTATAAAAATAGTTACAAACAAAATGACTGGATATTATTTAGGTTAATGATAATTATATTTTTGAATAAAATATCGAAAAGGTCGGACCTCCAATCGGGCTGAAACTTCCCAAATACCTTCTTTTTAATATCTTAAGACATTCCCGGAAAGGATTTTTTTCGACGCCCCATAGTTTTCGAGATATCGAGTTTTTAGAGTTCTTTTTACCGCGCTCCGACTATATCTATAGCCAACGGGCTCGGCTCTGGCTATACCTATATATGTTATCACGCTCTCCGTTTTGTGACGATCTTCGCCTAGTCCACGGGTTGCTCCCCCCCCCCCCCCCCGTTTAGCCCCACATCGCCATCGTTTTTCATGTGACACTGACTTTTTATTTTGACGTTTGTATGTGCGAGTAGAATTATGGGTGTGTGGAACACTAGTATGAGCGCAGGGCACCTCGAATGTGCGAGTAGAATTGTGGGGTACGTTGAACACTGGTGTGAGCGCAGGGTACCAGTAATGTGCGAGTAGAATTGTGGGGTGCGTCGAACTATGGTGTGGGTGCACGGCACCTCGAATGCGCGAGTAGAATTATGGGGTGCGTGGAAGGGTGGTGTGGGCGCAGGGCACCTCGAATGTGCGCCTGGAATTGTGGGGTGCGTGGAACCATGGTGTGGGTGCAGGGCATCTCGGATGTGTGCGTATGGAATATTCGGCTGCGTGGAACACTGATGAGGGTTGCAGGGCATCCTGAAGGTGCGAATAGAATTGCGGGGTGCGTGGAACACTAGTGTGGGCATAGGGCACCGCGAATGTGTGAGTAGAATTGTGGGGTGCGTTGAACACTGGTGTGGGCGCAGAGCACCTCGTATGTGCAAGTAGAACTGTGGGGTGCGTGAAACATTGGTGTGGGCGCAGGGCACCGCGAATGTGCGTTTGGCATAGTCGGGTGTGTGGGCCACTGGTGAGGGCGCAGGGCACCTCGAATGTGCGAGTAGAATTATGGGGTGCCCGAAATACTGGTGTGGGCCTAAGGCACCACGAATGTGCGAGTAGAATTGTGGAGTGCGTTGAACCATGGGATGGGCGCAGGGCACCCGGATTTGCGAGTAGATTTATGGGATGCGTGGAAGTGTGGTGTGGGCACAGGGCACCACGAATGTGCGAGTGGAATTGTGGGGTGCGTGGAACCATGGTGTGGGTGCAGGGCATCTCGGATGTACGTTTGGCATAGTGGGGTGTGTGGGCCACTGGTGAGGGCTCAGGGCACCTTGAATGTGCGAGTAGAATTATGGGGTGCCCGAAAAACTGGTGTGGGCCCAAGGCACCACGAATGTGCGAGTAGAATTGTGGGGTGCGTTGAACCATGGGATGGGCGCAGGGCACCCGGATTTGCGAGTAGAATTATGGGATGCGTGGAAGTGTGGTATGGGCGCAGGGCACCACGAATGTGCGAGTGGAATTGTGGGGTGCGTGGAACCATGGTGTGGGTGCAGGGCATCTCGGATGTGTATGTATGGAATAGTCGGCTGCGTGGAACATTGATGAGGGTGCAGGGCACCTTGAAGATGCGAGTAGAATTGTGGGGTGTTGTGGAACACTGGTGTGAGTGCAGGGCACCGCGAATGTGTGAGTAGAATTGTGGGGTGCGTGGAACACTGGTGTGGGCGCAGAGCACCTCGAATGTGCAAGTAGAACTGTGGGGTGCGTGAAACATTGGTGTGGGCGCAGGGCACCGCGAATACGCGTTTGGCATAGTGGGGTGTGTGGGCCACTGGTGAGGGCGCAGGGCACCTCAAATGTGCCAGTAGAATTATGGGGTGCCGGGAATACTGGTGTGGGCGCAAGGCACCACGAATGTGCGAGTAGAATTGTGGGGTACGTGGAATACTGGTGTGGGCGCAAGGCACCGCGAATGTGTCAGTAGAATTGTGGGGTGCGTGGAATCATGGGATGGGTGCAGGGCACCTCGGATGTGCGTGGCGAATAGTGGGGTGCGTAGAATACTAGTGTGGGCGCGACACACCACCACGGAGGTATAAGCGCTATTCCGAGCAGCAAACCTTATAATACTTAGTAACCAGCCGGGGAAGGGATGGTGGGAAGGTTTCTTCGCCCAAGCTTGACGAAGATCCGCAGAAAACGGAGAGCGCGATAACATATATAGGTCTAGCCAGAGCCAAGCCCATGCGCTATAGGCATAGTAGGAACGCTGTGAAAAAATAACTTTCAAAAATCGATATCTCGAAAACTATGGGGCTTCGCAAAAAATCTTTCTCAGGAATCTTTTGAGATATTAAAAGGAAGGTCTGGGCAAAATTTCAGCCCGATCGGAGGTAGGACTTTTTTGGAACTCCACCCATATTTTTTCTTCGTACATTGCGCCTCAATTGTAACGAAAGTTCAGAGCAATGAAAACATTGATTTGAGCTGGTTTCAAGAATATAAAAGTAAATAAATATTTCTGTATTTCAATCCTAACTAGGGGGCGGAAATTCCGTCTTTTCCTAGTCAATTATGTTTATGGGAAAAAGAGCGCAGGGTCATCGTGATATATATAGATTTTTTTTCGTGATGCTTTTTTGGCATTCGTGGGCACTGCAATTTTTGTTTGCACGTATGAGAAACGAACGCGGGTGAACAAAAAAATGCTGAAGTTTCATGCACGCGAGGAATACCGCAGTGAGGAAACATACAAGGAAAGGAGCCAAATATCTCACGGCCCCGCTACGCGAGTTTGCGGCTGTGTACTTTGGAAATTAGCCGGTCTCGACTTCACTCGCTAGCTGCACTCTACGAGCTGAACGTCAACAAGTTTCAAAATTATGCAATTACTCCTTTTATTCGTGTACCTGGGTGTAACATTTTTCTCCCGACAGGGGTGCTCTGATCCCACGAAGTACAATCCAGTCATTTTTACGATATATAATATTTTTTACGATATATTCACGTAGTAATGTTTAATGAAAAATTATGGATTGTGTTTATTCCCTGACCGTGTACAAATAGGTTTCGATATTTGGATACGATGTACTCGTGTCGCGAACAAAAAAAAATGAAAATGAGCGTGAAGCGTTGTTCGCTAGTGTCAACAATATTTATTTGCAAAATAAATATAAACGATGAATGAAATTAATATATAAACATTCGATTTAGTTTGGAATTGAAATACGTAATTCAATTAGAAAAAAAATATTTATTTGTGTTAAAATGGAAACGTTCCATTCAATGAAGATTCAAAGGTTCAACCTAATTTAAATTGAACTTGAACATTTAATTAAATTATAATTGAATATAAACATTTAATTTGTAATGAAATGCCCATTTTTCCTTGTCAATTGAACGGTCCATACTTGAACCAAACGTTTTTGCACGATAAATGTGTGGAAAAGTAGTAGATCTTTTTTTTATTGGTATTTACTTTTTTGAAGTCCTCAATATAAATAGATTTTTATAAAATTCAAAACTCCGTTATTATATTATGGGAATAAAAAGTGTAATTACAATTCAATCAAAAGACAATGTGAACATTCACGTAAATTAAAATGTTCTACCAGGCATTTGACGACAAATTTTCAAATTGACTTTTTTGCAATGAACAATTAGTCAAAATTTGCAAAGATTCGTCTAAATTAAGAGTCTGATTTTCTTATTGATAAAAATGCTACGCATTTGGCGAAAAAATCACAAAAATAATAGGAAGTACCCTTAACGTTTATTTTGGTCTTATTTGTGCCTGCTAAAAATGCCTCAATCTCCGTGGCAAATATAAATAACACGAGATTCGTGACAGTGACAGCTTTTTCACAGCCAAGTTCCCACTTGCGGTTCTCGCACAGTGTAATATGTGGAAAATATGAAACTGATGCGAGTCATTTGTCAAAAAGATCGACAAAGATTTCTCTCTCACTCTTTCTCTCTCTGTCTTCCTCTACTGTTCTCTCTCCCCGTCGGTGAATTGCCAAGAGAATCGCGTTCCCTCCGTCTCTCTCGCGAACACGTGAACTCTCTCTTCAGTTCTCCGGGCAATAGCGCTACCCTTATATTTTCAAGTCCCAACCCCTTCATTCAGCTTTCTGTTCAATCCCGTTGCTCATTCATCCCGTTTGGTCCACATTTTTTCTCATTTTTCACTGGCTACCTCATGGAGCCCCTTCCACTACTCTCCCTCCCTCTCGTCTCTCGTTTTATTTCCCTCGAGCTTGCGATACGCTGCTTTAAAACCGAAATTGCACGAATAAAAGACGATCCCAAAAATAAATGAATTTAATCTTCGCCCAAACTTTAAGAAATTTAAAAAAATAAAATGACTTCAACTAACAATGGTGAATTGGTACAAAAAAATAAATGAAAGATTCCATTGCATTGTAAAAATCAACAGTACCACGAAGAAGAAAATAATGTCGAAGAAAATCCCCACCTCTACCTTATTTATCAAAATTTTGACAGGTGGACGAAAAAGTAATTTTCAAAAATGCACTGCTCTTACACGAAATTTCGATGATTAAATTTGTTTTGCTTTCTCCTTCTCATCAACGTATATGCTGCATGTATACATAGATATTGAGTATTAGCGGAACGCTATAAGCTACGGATAAAATGCCAGGGCACGAATCTTTCTCCTGATACAAATCGATGCAGTGGGAGAGCAGCTGATTCTCGAAAATTTTCCTCCGGAAGTTAACGGATTTTGGGAGAGCGCGGGAGATGCTGCCCCCTTCTCGGATTTTTTTCACCTCGGTCTCACCTCGCTCGCTTTTGAAAAGTCAGCACTTTTTTCCTCACCTTCGGGGAAAATTCGCTGAGAAAAAGAACCAAATAAGATATCGGCTAACATTAAAAACTTCGAAATATTTTTCCCTCAATATTTGTACACATAATATTTAAACAATAATATATTTATGTGTAATAACATATTTTCATGATACTTTTCTTCTAACCTAAACAACAATGTCATTGAAAACAGGTCACGCTTATTTGGCAATTAAATCAAGCTCTAATTCGTGAATTCAGTTTTAAGCCTGAACCGGAAAAATAAAAATAGAAAGGGTTTCCCGTACATTTATGTATAAATAATTTTCGTAATAATCCATACATTAATGCAAAATGGCAAAATAAATACGAATGTATTTTTGTTTTTTTTTTTCGAATCAATGAAATGACGAAAAAAAAACATTTTTATTGAAAAGAGGTCACGTTCGTTAGACAATGAAATCAAGCTCGAAATTGTGAACAGCTTCTATTGATTTGCCAGCGAATTCGGTTTGAAGCCTGAACGGGCGAAATAAAAACAGAAAGGGTTGCGCGTACATGTGCGTATATACATATTTTTTTAAATAAAAATTGGATTTTTAAAGAAAGTAAAAAATGAATAAAAACAATTTCGGCAATAGTTCATACATAAATACAAAATGGCAAAATACATAATAATATATCATTTATCAATTATTTTTCCAATTATTGAATATTACCAAAACATTTTCACTGGTAATAGGCCAGGTTTATCAGACAATTAAATGAAGCTCCAAGTCTTAAACAGCTTCTTTCAATGCACCGGTGAAGTCCCGGGGTAGAAATTTTGGTAGGGCTTCATTCAGGGCGCGTTCAGTCTGCCTGACTGCCCTGCTAGGGCCGTTATAGGGCAGCCTAAAGGGGTCCTGTTAAAAAATGTAACGTTGTGTCACATATGGGCCTGAACTGGTTGCCTGATGAGGCCCGTATCTGGTTGCGTGATCGGGCCCTTATCGGGTTTCTTGGTCAGACTGCTGTTGGGTTTCCTACACTGCCAAAAAAAAGTTCAATTTCCATAGGACCTTTTTAAATCAAATGGGTTTTTTCTTTGCCTCACGGCCTATTACTATCTTATTCGTTTCAGTCTTTTTTAAGTATCAAATATATTCGAATGGGATAAATAAAGATTTGATTCGAATAAATATTTATTTGCTTATAATATACACTGTAAATCTAACAAGGAACATCCCTCAGGTAACACCATTCGATTTTGTTAAAATTTGGATATGTTATAAAGCACCGAAAAGTAAGCGATACGTATTTTTTTTATCGGCGGAAAAACGGTTTTATAGGGTGAAACCACCCCTTAATATAGGGGTGGTTCACCCCTTAATTTTTTTTGCAATGTCACTATAGTGCATTTTTCATTGCTTCGGATTAGAAGAATTTTCGTTTTTGTTTCATTAAAATCGGTGGACTTCTTGTGTGTGAAACTGCTATATTACCCCTTGCCTTTTTTCGAGGGGTGGTTTCACCCCTTAAAATCGTTTTTCCACCGTTAAAAAAATACGTATCGCTTACTTTTCGGTGCTTTATAACATATCGAAATTTCAACAAAATCGAAGGGTGTTCTATATGCATAAAATATTTCATAAATCCAAAATGAAATGAAACACTTAACGTAGACTTGTACTAAATGATTCTTTTGAAATGATTTTTTTCGAAGAAAATATTTCGCCTATATGGAATGGAACCTAGTGCCTATCTACCTATAGCTACGCACGCTGCTCTAATGCCACCGAATATTTGGTTGTGATTCGAGATATTTAGATTTGTATCATCGATACTGACCTTGAATGACATTGAACGACTTTGACGCCTTAAAGTTTTTTCTGCGGCTTGAGGTGCTCCACAAGGTGGTTGAAAAAAATTTATGATTCGATTTGAAAAAGTGAAGGTGACCTTTACTGTGCGTCGGCGCCTCCACCGAAATAAAAAAAATTGGTCGCATTTGATGGTCCGCTTCATACCGTACAACTTTTGCCTGAAACATTTTTTTGGAATGTCAATAATTACCGAGTTATTTCGGCTGGCAGAGATAAGAGGGGCACCCTGTATATACACCATTGGCCAAAAGTTTGCGGCACCCTGGAATTTTTCTTTCCGGACAAAAAATTGAATATCTCGGCCAAAAAAATCGGAAACTAATTTACCAAAAGGGGTTTTGAAGAGAATAAAGTCAGCTTCAATTTGCTTTCTTAATTTAATTTTTTGCGATTTTTTTGTGCCCAGTACGTCCTTTTGAAAATGGCGGTTTTTCACGATTTTTGCACCTTGCAAAGTCGTTTGCTGCATTTCGAAAAAATATTTATTTCGATATTTAGTGAAATGATCTTCGAAAAGGGAAGTGTTGTTTCGTTTAAAAAAAAAAATGCAATTCTTTTGCGCAGCGAAATTTAGTTTTTCTTAAAAAAAAAACTATGAGGTTGAGAATATTTGTCCAAAGGACTAAAAAGTTTTGTTTTGTTATTTTGGAGTTGTTAAATATTTATCAACATTTGTTTCATCGCTAGTTTTGGTTGACCGTCGACGATTGATCTAATTAATTTATTGCCATGACATTTAAACAAAGATAATGAAGACTGTGGGTGGATTAAATAACTATTAATAATAATATTTAAATTGACTAATGCATTGAAAAAACAAAAAGAGTTCAATCGTATACCCTAAACTAGAAAAAGAAGGTAAACACAGGGTGCTTAATGCTTTTGGTCAAGGCGTAGTTGAATTTGTACGTCGTACTGATCAGACAACATTTTCTTTTGATTTTTAAGACCACTTGTCACTAATTTTCGAATCTGCCGACGTGTAGTTACTTTACTTTTCCCGATCATCTTTGATTTGAATGACAGTCGGTACTCATTCGTTTGACTCTGCATAAGCTCAGAACGTGATTTGATTCGTACGACGTACAAATTCAATTATGGGGTAAAGCCACAGTAGAATTAAAAAAAAATCGATTTTTTTTCTCGCTAAAACGGTGCTTTATCATCATAAGAATAAGTTACTATACGATTTATAGCAAGAACATTTTTTTTCACCGACTTTGAGCGTATAACGTAAGCCCACCTCTGGCACGGTCATAAAGTACCTAAAACTGTAAACGGGTTTTTCTCGAAACAGGTTTTTTCCGATTGGCGTGACAAATAGTTTCAACAATTTTCACTCGATTTAGTTCCAATTTAAAATTTATGTTCCTAATTGAAAACTTTTCATTTTATGAGCAGTTTTATACGAAATTTTTTAATGAAAATTCATTAAAATACCTACAACTCAATTCAAATACCTACAACTTTTGAATAAAACAATATTTTTTTAATTCCGTACGTACTTCTCTAAGTATTCTAATGTAGATTGACGAGAATTTCCGTTTTTTGTCCTAGGTAAAAAATTGTGGATGGTAAATGTCACGCCGCGGAGCGTCTAAAAAAAGCTAACAAAAAGAAAATATTAGTAGTCGGGCATTTTGTACATCGAAAAAAGATATAAATATTTTCTAACAGCTTGATATTCATACTAAATAGATGTGTAATTAATTTTATGAGTGAATCACTTTTTCATAAGAAAAAAAAATTGTTAAATTCGCACATGATTTTATACCCGTTACTGTGGCCTAATCCCTTATGTCCGTTTTCTTGAAACGTTACTTTGAAACAAAGATATTTTCAATAAAGCATCTTCGTTTCGATGTAATGACAATAAATTAATTAGATTAATCGTCGACAATCAACCAAAACTAGCGATGAAAAAAAAGACTAACAAAACAAAACTTTTTAGTCCTTAGGACAAATATTCTCAACCTCATAGTTTTCACGATACGCTGCACGATGCCGGCTTTACGGAAACCTGCCTTTTTTGCAAGAAAACTAAATTTCTTTGCGAAAAAAATTGCAACATTTTTTTTTTAAACGAAACTAAAGCTAGCACTTCCCTTTTCGAAGATCTTTTCACTAAATAGCGAGATTTCTATTGTTCCGAAGTCTAGCGAACGGCTTTGCAAGGTGCGAAAATCGTGAAAAACCGCCATTTTCAAAATAATGTACCGGGCACAAAAGAAATCGAACAAAAATAAATTAAAAAAGCAAATTAAAGCTAACTTTATTCTCTTCAAAACCCCGTTTGGTAAATTGCTTTCCGTTTTTTTTGGCCGAGATATTAAATTTTTTGTCCGGATAGAAAAATTGCAGGGTGCCCCAAACTTTTGGCCAAGGGTGTGTGTATATATATAGGTTATGTTTGAAAAATCTACAGGATGATATTCGATAAAACTCTCTAGATATCACAATGATATTAACTAATTGATATATAGTTTATGTGATACAACAAATAATTATAGGAATTTATGTGGTCGCTTATGCCACTGAAATGCTACAATCACTCGGTAGCATAGGGGCATCGTGCGTAGCCATAGGGAGGTAGGTTCTACGTTCAATCCCATGTGGATGCAGAAGTATTTTCTTCGAAAAAATCCATTCAGAAAGCCAGGGAATGACGGATGATGATACAACATCATTGGTGGTAGAACTCTAAATTAAATTATTTTGGATTTTGGATTTAGAAAATATTCTATTGAATATTCTGAAACATATATTTGAAACAAATAGGATCGCAGTAAAAAACCTATTTGATTTAAATATATCCTGTTTAAAATAAATATTTTTTTGACAGTGCAATGAAGAATGTAATGAGATGGTTTCTTAAGCAACAGCGAACTTCTTTCTTCGGACTGCATGTCAGGCCTTCACTTTTCACCCTCATTAGGCGTTTATTTTTTTTAATCTCCTTAGGCCTTCATTTTTTACCCTTTCAGATCGAAATCAGAAAAAGTGTCATAAAATTGATCAAGGCTTGATGAAAAATCCTGATGGAGGCATGAAAAAAAAATCAGGGTGCTTGATCAGGTCTTTTTTTTAACCGCAGCAGGATTTCTACTCGGGACGTCTGTAATAGGCGTTAGCCGTATCACACCCCAATCGGGACCTAAGACCCTAAGAAATTCCTACGTCGGTTTTGAGCCTGAAGAGGAAAATAAAAATCTAAAAAGCTGCACCTACATTCGTTCATAAATGTTTTTTTGGTACCAATACATACATTCATGCAAAATGGCAAAATAAATAACAATATTTTCAGGCCTACTGTTTTTCTGAATTTAAAAAATAACGTTTTCATCGAAAACAGGTCACGTTTATCAGACAATTAAATCAGGCTCCAATTCGTGATCGGACACACACGCACACACACACACACACACACACACACACACACACACACACACACACACACACACACGCACACACACACGCACACACACACAGACGCACACACACGCACACACGCGCGCGCGCGCACACACACACGCACACACACACACACACACACACAGACGCACACCCACGCACACACGCACGCCCACACACACACACACGCACGCGCGCACACACACACACACACACACACACACACACACACACACACACACACACACACACACACACACACACACACACACACACACACACGAACACACACACACACACACACACATAACTTTCGTCATTTATCTGACAAAGAATGTTTTGGGTCGAAAACCACAAAGCTGAGAATCGTTTTACTTTTAGATGCCTCACGGCGGTATTAAATTGCAGGTTACTTGAGAATGAGGGACACGTAGGAACGTTTTGCTGCTGCGTGGCCTTTTGAAATTCGAAGTGCTCGCTCGTAACGCCAGCCCTCGGTCATTAAACACCCCCCCCCCTGAGTTGCGGATCTTTCTCTTTCACCCTATCTACCTCTCAGTCCTTTGTCTCTCCTCTCATTTTAAAGCTCTCTCCCCCTCCCTCCCGCTCTCACTCTCTCTCTCTCTCTCTCTCTCTCTCTCTCTCTCTCTCTCTCTCTCTCTCTCTCTCTCTCTCTCTCTCTCTCTCTCTCTCTCTGCCGGCCAGGGATCGTAAACAGCGATCTGCAAGCGATGCGAAGTGTTACAGTATATATACTCCTCACGATTTTCCGAACGTATAACGTCGTGCGAAGAGGGCGCCGTAAATTTGCGAACAGTGCAAAAAATAGTGGCCAAGTGCGCTCACGGTGCGAATCGCAGAGTCGTAAAAGCCTCGCTCGTATTACCCAAAAGTGTATTCTTTTACTCGCTCCGATAGTCCCGCGGGGTGCGCGTCCATTGAAATCCTGCGACCCCAATATAACATCCATTATCACAACGATGTAACGTGCGCCGATTACGAATTTTTTTTTTCTCGGCTTTTTCTCGCCGAATTTCTCCTCACGAAACTTCCTTCAGAAGCAAAAAGGAGAGAGGGCGAGAGGGGGCATGAGGAAACGAAAACGTGCATCGCACACTTCATCATTCTTCCGAGAAAAGTTTGTTATCGATCATTGCCGAATTGAAAAAGTTGAAATGACTATTTTTGTCCCGCTTAATTTATGGGAAGGTTCGCGAAAGTCGGGGTGGTCACCGCGACACGAAAAATTAGGATACGTTATCTTTCAGCCCTTGACTTTGTTATTAATGCTTGCTTCGATCACGCAATCACGGTTTGAACCAATTTTATGAAATTTATCGAATGATTATACAGAAATGTAAAAAACATGTTTCAATATTTTTTTTAGTAATACCAATAACAATACTAATGATAATGACGAATTATAATAAACTGACAAAAATAACAACAATGATAATTACACGACAATGACATAATGATGATGATGATGATAAATAGTAATAATAATGATAGTGATAATGATAATGATAAAGATAATAACAGCAACAGTTATGATAATCATAACATCACGAACAACAATAGCAATAACAATGGGCAATAATAACAGTGATGTTGTCGATGATGATGACGATAATGATAATAATGACAACGACGGTATTAATTATATAATAGCGATAATGATAATAACAATTATAACAATATTACCAAAAGTACTCAGTAATAATTAAAACGCATCAAGCGACGTATTTTCAATCTTAAGGGACAACACCACTGTGACCCCTTGTTTTTTTGCCATTTTTCAAGATTTTTTTTGTGGGAAAAAAAAGAGACATGCGAAATTTTTTTTGTTTTGTTCGTTGTTTACTGAAGATACATAAAAAAAAAATTTCAAATTTTTCACGCCCCATGGTGACGCTGGGGAAGCTCCCGCGTCAGGTAGGGGAGACCGGGGCAAAATGGTATAGCGGGGCAAAACGGTACCGGGGCAAAACGGCATTGGGGCATAATGGGATCGGGGCATAATGGGATAGCAAAAAATAAAGTTTCTTGGTGCTTGATTTGGGGCAAAATGGGACAGGGGCAAAATGGGACAGAGAGGAGTGGAATATCAAATTGGGGCAAAATGGGACACACAAAAATGAAGTGTCGCAGCCCGCTGAATTTGGGGCAAAATGGGATGACAGGAAAATTCATGCTTCGGCTCTATAAAAGAGCTGTTGAAACATAATCTAATCTAAATGGTGCTTGTGGTTCGTTTCAGTCTACATATACGCAGATAATACGGACTGACCGATATATTTGTCGACACATATCCGTCGATTTCATGGGGAGCGGCGGTCCTAGTTTCATAAAACAATTTACGTAAAAATTGACAAGAGTTAGATTTTCATCAATGGCTTGAAAATCAGTATCAGTAACGTGCAGTTGGTTCCCAGCTGCTTCCGATATCGGCAGGCAAAAAATCAAAACGTAAGGCGACATCAAGAAAAGGTACAAGTGGCATTCTTACGAATTCTCCGTACTACAGAGAACTTCGTGAGAAAAATCCAGCGGCGTCGATAACAACCGACGATGACGCATCATGCCTTTTCTGCGGGGGCTTATATTCGAAATCCAAGGAATCCTGGATTCGTTGTAATTCATGCGAGAAATGGGCCCACTATTCATGTGCCCATGCTGACGATAACTTAATCGAGTACGTTTGCGACAATTGTGCCGATAAAAATTAGCTTAGTTAAACAAGCAATAAAAATTAAACATTGCCACCGTTAAATTATAGTATCGTAAGTAGAGTGTGACCCAAATATCGTGTAACATTCAATAAAACCTGTTTTCACTCATTTATTACCCCTCGTTTTTTACCCCTGCATTTCTTTCGTTTCTGCATCGAATTATCCCGTTTTGCCCCAACCGCCTCTTTCTGAGAAGCCTGATTTTCTCCGGCCCATTTTGCCCCAGTCCCGTTTTGCCCCAATGACGTATTTTCCAGCAGTGTTGATTTTCACTATTCCATTTTGCCCCAAACCCGTTTTGCCCCGGTCCCATTTTGCCCCGGTCCCATTATGCCCCGCTATACCATTTTGCCCCGGTCTCCCCTACTGTTGCCTCTGCAGTGGTTCGCGGCACGCAGCAGAACTCTCTTCAAAGTCGATCTGAAAAAAAATACCGAGTGTTTTCGTTAACAATATGATATTTTGAAGAGAAGTACATAGGGATTTGAAAAAGTATTGATTTTTAAAAAATAGGCACGCTTTTGAAATTGAAGGACGATTTTCGAGCAAAATTTCTCGTCGAAAATAGGCTATAACTTTTTTTCATTATTGAGATATCGAAAAAATCCTATGTACTTCTTTAGATAATCTAGTTTTATTGATGCAGTCCAAATTTGAAGTCGATCGGATAAAAATTGCTCGAGTTCTGCTGCGTGCCGCACTCAAAAAAGTGGTTTTGAGAAAAACGCGTTCAAAGTTTTTGGTTTGTTAATTTATGCGATAAATTGGAAAAAAAATTGTTTACCTTTAATCAGCGATGCCGGCACCATATAGCTGCCCTTCAAGAAGCAAATCAATGTCCCTAGCATCTTTTCTCGAACTTGTAGAGGGTCTTCTTGCCTCTTTTGCAGCGTCTGTGAGCGAGCGCTCCGCCAGCTCGATCCGCGCTGCGTCGGTTTCAACGCAAAAATTGAAACAATTTGGGCCGATAGTTATCCCCAACGTCTTCAAAACTTTCATGAGGCTTCTCAGGCCATCATTGAATAATAATACCGCGATATCAGCTGCAATATCGACGATTGACGATTGACGACTTGAACATTTTTCAATTATCGCCATCTATGGCTTTTTTTCGAAACTATATTTATAACAATAGCCGGTTTTTGTGAAGGGAGACAAAAGAATACCTGGGAAAGACCCACAGGACCTGGGAAAGGCCCGGTATACCTGCCGACCCTGAGGCGCGCAGCTGCGCGGGACCCCGAGCGTCACGGAGCGCTGCACCGCTCCACAAAATATTCAATATCTCCGAAAATAATTATTTTTCGACCTGGATCCAACGGCGTCTTAATCTTAAATGTATTTTAGATTTTTCTAGATGGTTTTCAAAAAATCGATTTTTTGAAGCCGTCACAGTGGTGTTGTCCCTTAAATTGTATTTTCTCGTCTTTGCACCATCTTCCTCCATCGTGAACGATTAAAAAATACTCGTTGCGTTGAATTATAAAAAGAAGAGGTCTAAATTCTTTAGCTGATCACGTAAGATCGTAAGAAACACTTTAATTCCCAGCAACAAATGTTTTAACAGGCTTCACCGTGTCTCTCCGGCGTTACACGATATTTCTTGCTCACTCTTGTGCTCGTCGTTTTTTAACCGCTTCCAATGCCCCATTGTGTACACTGGACCTGTGTAAGATGTATCAGGCCGAGCCGGCGTATTGGTTCGGGAAAGCCCCAAGGCTCCCTTTTCTTCTCGCTCTCTTCAGGCTTGAGATGTATCGATATCAAAAGATAGACTGCAATGTTTAGACTTTCGAGTAAACGACGTGCGATTATGCCTAGTTGTAACAGTCGAAAACAGTTCATTTTTGGGCTTTTTAAAATCGTGACGATAAATTTCTTCAAATTTAGGTATTTGAAAAAGTATGATCTGAAGAACGGTCACTAATTTTTTTTTTTTGTAAAAATATTTAATTATAATCGATTTATCGAAAGCACCTCTGAAAAACGTCTTCTGAGGTGAGCAATGCCCGAGCCAGAGTATCTGATACAAAAAATCAAACAGATTTCGTTAGTAATTCCGGGCGGTTGGCTATAACGGAGAGCTGATCAATAGAAATGTTCCGTAGAACCGCGCACTAGATTTCACCTGTTACTGATCAATTCGCTCCGCGTCGTACGCAGGTGTAGGTGGACGAGAAAAAGTTTGGCAAAAAAATGTTAAGTAAAATACTTTTCAATTATTCTGTCTACTGCCGATTTTTTTTTTTAAGGTTTCATGTTGTACATTGTGGTGATGTTATTTTGTAAAAATAATGGTTACTTTTGTATTTCTTGAATAGTTGACGAACAACGCTTTGTTATAACCTCAAGATTTCGCATGTATTGTTTCTACTTGTTTACATTTCAGATGTGGCCATTTCTCCTAGGTAATCAGGAGAGATGGCCACGTGCAGTCCGTGGATGATGGCCATAGTTTTGGTTGTAATGCGCTCCATTAAGGGAGACTTTGTCCTTGAAATTTAAAAAAAATTCAAGCGGCTCAACATGTGCAGCTAGAAGAGGAGGGATGCCTATATGGACCAGGCATTGCCGATTAGCGGTAATTATAAACACATTTGTGTAGACACATTACAAAACTTTAAACGCGATTATCTCGAAAACACGGTTTTAAAAATGGCTGACATTCTCCTGACCACTGTAATTAACATATCGACCTGAAATTTGGAAAGCATACTTAGAAAATATGTCTTCACGGAATGACGGATCGTTTTTTCGATAGATACATTTTTGCATTTATTATTTATCTAAATATGCGAAAAAAACGCGAAAATTCGATTTTTTTTTCGAATTCGAAACGAATAACCCATCCGTGACCATCCCAAACGCGAAAATTCGATTTTTTTCGAATTCGAAACGAAAAACCCATCCGTCATTCCGTGACCAAAGGGTCACAGATTGATAATATGCTTAGAATTTGTGTTTCAGATCCACAAAGAGGGGGCAGTGATGTCAGCCGTTCACCTCCCGCGATTTGAGGACCTGTTTTCGCGGAGCTGCAACGGTCGCCATTTTGGTTTTTTTAAAAAAAAAAACGTTTTTTTAACGCTCTGTATATCATGAATAAAAGCAAGAAAAAAACCGCACTCAAAAAGCTTTACGCGTTTGCTTTAAAAAAAATAAAATGTAAACACCTGAAATATGGCACTCCAAGGACAAAGTCTCCCTTAACGCATTTTTTCTACCTTTGTTTTAGACGCCTCATAAGTACAAGAGAAAAGAAATTGCTCTACGAGGGAACTGGAGTAAAAAATCATTAAAAGCAACTATTAGTGCTGTAAAAAATGAATTGTCAGGTCGTGCAGCCGCTAGGACCTTAGGAAGACATACATAAGAAGACCTTAGAAATACGATATAAGAACAATGACAAAAAATGTTGCGGAGAAAATTATTATGAAACTCGTCCCACCGAAGACTGGCTTCAGTGTCTAGTGTGCCAACTTTGGGTGCACAAAGGTTATCCTAATTTCGATTAAATGTTTTCTAGATGTGGCTAAAAGAAAAAAAATTAAGAATCAAAATATAAAACCAATGAGAAAACCGAGAGCATAATGCTGGGTAACTGGCCATCTCACCTCTACTCCTACGACCATCACAAGCGGATACTCCGGGAGAGAGAGCCAATCGTGATTTTTTTTAAATAGTAATTTTAAGGTGGATCTGATAGGAGTTTGTTTCAATTTTGTAAATTATGTTAAAGTTAAATGTTCAAAGTTTAATTACAAATGAAGACAAGTTGAAAAACGTCGGTACTTTTGTTTTGACGGATCCTTGAAAAAAAAAACTGTGGCCGACTACCCCGGACTTACCCTGTATTCATTTAATCCTATTATTAATCGAAGGAATTTCCGAAATGTCAAATTTAAAAAAATTGCGGGTGTTCAAAGTGAGTCTTGATTTTTGCGAAAAAAATGGGCATTTTTCGTTTATCATAACGCAAGTATACATAGGAAAAAGAAAATCTTCGATCAAATACTATATTTCCACACCTAGAAAAAGCTTTAAAAATTTCAGCAACTTCGATGCAGTAGTTTTCGAGACATTTTTCTCACCTACTTCGAAAACGTATTTTCGAGAAAAAAAAAAGAAACGTTCAAAGTTTCGAACGACGCTCCGAGAATTCGGACAGGCGTCAAGCCAACAGCCCATAAACCTGTTAATTTTGATCCGATTACTGTTAACGGCGAAGTAAAGTTAATTCGGCGAAAAAAACGCATGTTTTTAAGATTTTTTTTTGGCGTAACGAATAGTGTTCGATTATTGAAAAATTTACATATAATAAAGTAACATTTGAACAACATTCTCCTGAATTTGCATTGCAAAATATTCAAAATTGAGCGAGTGAAAATTAAACCCCGGAGGCCCCTCGAAAAAAGTTGGTTTGCGGTGTGCACCATAACTCGCAACAGAATCATTTGAAGATGTTTCTCGAGGTAATGACGGGAGGATTTTTTTTTTCGATTTTTCGATTTTTCGTAGCACTTGGGAGCCAAAAACCCAATTTTCGCTAAAAAATCGGCTAATTTGTTGTTGAAAATTAGTAATTATTAAAAAAAACAAAAAAGCTCTCGACAATACCTGGTGAATTATGTGAAGAAGTACTGTGCAAAATTTCAAAGCAATTGGTCCAGTAGATTTTGAGTTATCGTGCACACGGACTTCAAATATGACAAGTCTCAGAAAAACGGTTCGAAAAACGCAGAAGAGAAGAGAACGGCATGGAGGAATAGACGCTCAAATACTCATAACTTCGTCAATTTTACTCCGATCGACTTGAAATTTTAACACAATATTCTTTATATATTATGCATTCATTTAAAAAATCAAACAAAAATGAAAAAAAAAATTTAAATACTTTACCCCGCCCTTAAATTTTCAGAGAACATTTATAAGGCGATACACTGTCAAAATATATTGGTTTTCAAAAAAGTATTTTTCGAATTTTACAACTAGGCATAAGCGCTGAATTACAATATGATAAAGTGAATTGCCTCACCCTTAGGGAATTTCCGATAACAACAATTTCGCTGCAGCAATTCAGCGAGTTTTTCATTCGCCTCGATGAAAGATAGGGGGACGACATTGTCAGGGGCCCGCGAGGGAATACGAAAGAAATGTGGAAAGTTGAAAATAGAAATAAACATACATCGTGGAACGGTTTGTTTATTTATTTTCAACGAGACACGGAAGGGTGTCGAAGTGTGTATTTTCGTTGTGAATCAAGCCCTTATTGGAATGGAGATTAAAGTGCTGCGTTAGTCCTCGGATGGCAGAGGAATCCCGTTCCCTGACGAGATGACGAAGGTAACGTCTTTTTGGAGCCCGTAGCGACGTCCCAATCGACATTCCGATTGCAGGGGGTGGCATAAAAGATTTATCATATCGCGGATCTCGAATCCGCAAGGTCAAAATAACGAAATTCAAAATGGCGGATCGTCTGACTCGATGAACGTTGTTACGATGAATCGACGAGAATCGGGTTTCCCTTCGGCTCTCCGTAGAGTCGTTATTCCGAGGAGCAGCACTTCCGGGAATCCTCGTTAGGGGATGAAATCGTTGCGCGAGGCTTGGGCACGATGGCGGGACTATTATTTTATAGAGCTTGCAAGCCCAAGGGGTACGGTAGGGCAGTAGGGAGCTTGACATTTCCTAGGCGGAAAATGTCTAAGGGTTGTCGATTTTTACATTAAAGCTTGATGGCACCCTTTCCGCCAGTAGGGGATCCAGATTTGTAAGATTCGAAGTTGCTAGGCGCGAGACCATATGCAGAGGAACCGAATGTTCGGTTCGGAAGAACAAGACGATGTCCAGCAGTCCGTTTTCGCGTCAGCATTGGCAGGTGACATAATGTTGACTGGCAGGGTGGCAAATATTGGAAAAAAGTCGATTGCAGCCTCCCGAGCTTTATAGTCCACCTTGCCGAGCTTTCGTTTCCTCTCAGTGGGGTGAAGAAGGCTCCAATGGCTCTGCCATGTCCGATGACACTTTTGGATCACCAAGATTGGAGTGACCCGACTGAAGTGTTAGGGGGATTCCTTTTAAGCGCTATCAATGGAATCCCGACGAATTACACTTTCTGATTGGGCAAGCCGATCGGGGGATCCTTCAACTCGAAGTGCAAGGTGAGCCCTCGAACCTTCTTCGTCCCTCGCTTCCAGATGCCTCCAAATAGGGGAGGACGTCATATAGCGAGGGGAAAGAAATCAGAGCAGAAACGCCAAGCGAAGGATCACGGATAAAGTACATGACGTGGAATCCGCAGCTGATGGTTCGAAGACCCGACAGAGAGGGTGGAAATGAAGGACACCGACTTCCGGGTGATTCACATTTGGGCCGATAGAGCGGTAGGATGAGGCCAATTGAATATTCCACCAAGGGTCGAGAGTCAGGGACCGGCTACGTAGGTGTGATTGGCCAGCGCTTTTGGCTCTCAGGACCTCGACCTACCGCATACGGAATGCTTGGCTTGAATTTGGACCCCTACACTTCGCGATCGAGTCTCGATCGAAAGATGAGTCTTTCATGCTTGGTCGGATACTTTCCGGTAGTCAGGTCGAGGATTAAGCCCCTTTTTAGCCCTTTTATTCCGATCTTCATTTCGATCTGGTAGGCGAACATTGATATTGTTAGGTTCATCATGTATTGTATGCTTTGTACCGAAAATTTCAAACCTTTTCATCATTTTCATCAGTCTTGGTCCCAAGCAAAATGATTAGGTTTATCGAAAATATCCAAGGATTAGGTTTATCGAAAATGGACAGGACTCCATTTTTTTAGATTCAAAGGTTCATTGGATAGACGTCGGAATGAAAATGGAACGTTGACGTTGGTCACTGGATGTGAAAATAATATATAAAAGAAGTTGGATTCAATTGCCACCTCAACTAGGTCTGCTATCATTCTTTGGTGAAATCATTTATCAAATGTTTGAGTTCCAAAGAAAATAATCATTTATCAAATGTTTGAGGATAAAAAAGACTTCTTTATACCATAATACTGACACGTCCGTTCCTTTCATCATCGCAGGAAGTAATCAATCGAATATCCTGGTTTGGACTTTCTATGGTGGTTCATATTAGCACCAGCAGAATTTTAATTTATCTATCGGAAGACGAAACTTCCCGGATCATTTTTTAGCATTGAAACACTGAAAAAAAAGGATTTGAAATTCATCCAGTCCAAATTCGCACCAATTCCTTTTCATACGCATTCATATATTCGTCATCTGCATATTGAGATTTCCATCACGGTAAATATCGGTTTATCGGCTTTGTGAGTTTTGCAGAGTGGCCAAATATGCGGAAAAATGACAAACTCCGCGCACCGCCCGAGGCCTCACGATATTTAGCTGATTCACAAAGAGAAAGTGTCCATTTCGCGTGAAAGCTTTTTTTTGGCTCTCAAACTATTGCAAGTTCATTATTGGATGCTGGAAAAATATTTTTCAAAAATAAACGCCCGAAAATGTTTTTCATCGTGATGATTTAAAAAAATACATCGTCATCACTTAAATTATAATGATGACAAATAAATTGTTCAACGGAGTTAAAAGTTCGGTCTGCAAGTCTTGAGATTGGACCAATTCCCGAATTTTTTCCTCGACGAAATGAGTGCCGGAGCTTTCGAGGTCGTTCCACGTCGTACGGGAGAGCTTTTCCAGTCCTTGAAAAGAAAGCATGCTTTTCGGGTCCTTGACAATAAAAATAAATTAAAAATAAGAGAAGCTCGAATTGTGTACCTTCGAGGAAGAGTATCTTAGGGTCGTCCCCGCGATGGTTCTTGCCCTCGGAGAATATTCTCCAGTGAAGAGAGACTAATACGAGGGAGCCAGGAAAAGGCAAGAGGGTAAAAAAATAAGGAAACGAATGACAGACACGGTGCCTGATGAAACGAGAGATGACGAGGAGAACGAAAAGCAAGAGAGAGTCGGAGGGGGGGGGGTGAAAATATATGGCGGGAAAAGCTTTCCATGGAAGGGATAAAAATGCTGCAGAGGAAAAAGTGAGCAGAGGATGCGTAGATACTGTGCGAGTACAGCGCGTTTTATCGATCCTCAAATTCTCGGGGAGGGGTTTGAAGCTCTCGATGTTGAAACTCGTTCGTCTCTTTCTGCCAAACGATCGAACTTCATTTTCGTTACGTCAAGAAATTGTTGAACCCATTATTGTTTTATTCGTAATTATCAAATATTCAACAAAATTAAATAATACCAATGACATTTGTTTAAATAAAGGCAAAGAAAAAAACAAATAACAGTAATAAAAATAAGCAAGGTATCTACTTGAAATAATGAAGATGGGGCGATGGTAGATGGTCAAAAAAATGCCTAGGGAAAGAAGTAAGAGCAATTAGAAATGGTAACCCATAACAATGGGGAAAATAAAGGGAACAGTGGAAAGCCTAGGTGAGGGGGGAAAAAATAGAAAGAGGCAGAATAATTTCAAATTGAACAAGAAATTCGATAAAATTGGAGCAAAATCCATGCGGCAACATACTGCGAGAAATACAAACATACACATGGAACAATATTGGGACGACAAGACGATCAGCGGAGAATTCAAAGAAACGTGGGCGAGGATAAGATGTGAAAATATCGGGACAGGGTAAGTAGAGGGTACGTAGAGGCCAAATGTGGAATATGCAAGTAGGCAATTGAAAATTTGAAACATATTTGCAATAGTACAGAAGTTAAGGGAAAACTAACCCAGGCAATGGTGAATAAACTGGAGCAATGGTTGAAAAATAGCAGGGGATTAGGAATTGATATAAAAACATTGATATAAGAAAAAGAATAAATAGATACAAAAACACGAATGTAAAATAATTTATGTAAATGAGGAGGGAGAGGCATTTACTTAAAGGCCCTTAAACGATTATACAAGGAATAAAAATACTAAATGTGTGTGTGTGTTTTTTATAGTGTGTTTACACTATGAAACATTTTGTTACATAATAAAATCAAATAAGATAAAGTCACTTCGTTTAAATGATTGCAAATTAACGTAAAGTTCAACCGACGAAGGAGGCGTTGAAAAAATTGGGGAATTTGATATTTTAATTTCAACTATTAGCGGAATTTATTTTAATTATAGATAAATTAGATATAACTTGTTGAGCGTTATCATTTAACGAAACACTTCATTTTTTTCAAACACTAACGTTTGTGCAGTTTTCCTTACCTTCATTCGCAAAGAAATAAAATCATTTCTAAACATAATATTCAAAATGATAATCATTTAATGATAATAAATCTATAAAATAATAATGCTACGACATAACATGTTTTTTATTTATTTTAATATCTCAGTCGTGCTTTTCTTTATTTTTCCTCCACGAAATAGAAAATTATCTCTTCGAAACACGTGAGTATTTACATGATTTATTTTCGAATTGGAGACTTTGATTATTCATCCGTCAATTTGGCAATTTTAGCAAAAATATTTGAAAATTGATTAAAATGGACTGATTTTGGGAATTTACGAAAAAAAAATTGTGAGAATGAACTGAATGCCCGGTGTAACAAGATCTTGGCTCGAGTTGAAGCTTGAAGAATTTCTCGTCTTTCTTTGCTTTTCTCTCGTTCTTCGTTCACGAGTACATAATCTCATTTCGAATATTTAACCGTAATAGAATGATCCCGCGTGAACTTTACTAGTGGCTGATTAAAAATTTATCGGTCGTGTAACTTTTCAGCTCGCTCTTTCGTCCTGCTTTACACAGTAATGTACCTATTTTCATATATATATATATATATATATATATATTCCATCTTTCGTCCGCCGTATCGTCATTACGATTTTATATTGGATTGAGAGAACAAAGCTCGGGGTTACAGCTGGCTCTTAATATATTATCCCTCACGATAAAACGACGAAAGACGTAGCGAGCACATAATGAATCGCTATAAATTATCTCTCGAGACTTCGCGACAGTTCATGAAACTTGAGATTGTTCCTCGTGCTTGAGTATTAAGGTCATTAACGAATGGTCAATTGACTACGCGCATATACGTAGGGGACAGATTTTTTTGCGAATAATTTGCGTGGCTTAAGGGGAGCGTAAGGATTTCAGTGTGAAAAAAAACACTTTTTTGCGAATTTTTTTCATCTATGTGGATAGAGTAATTTCATTGAAAACTTTTGTACATTGTTAAGTGTCATTTCAAGAACATTCCGTAAAATTTGTACGCGAAAATATCCACAAACAAACCGGTGACGCGTTTTTCTCGAAACCACTTTTTCAAAGTCCGTGTTCACTACCATTTGAAAACTACATGACCGATTTATTTTAAATTTGGTACACACTGTCTACATATAAAATACCTCCCCCAACGGTCTTTGAAAATGTTTTTCTTTCATTTCTAAATTTTTGGTGGCCATTGTAAAGTGAAAAGTGCTATTTTTCACGAAAAATTCCGCCATTTTGGGGGTGGAAAACCCCCTCAATGTAAAAGAAAATCTCAAACTAACCGTTGGGGGGAGGTATTTTATATGTAGAAAGTGTGTACCAAGTTTGAAATAAATCGGTCATGTAGTTTTCAGATAGCAGTGAACACGGACTTTGAAAAAGTGGTTTCGTGAAAAACGCGTCACCGGCTTGTTTGTGGATATTTTCGCGTATAAATTTCACGGAATGCCCTTGAAATGATACTTAACAATATACAAAAGGTTTCAATAAATTTACTCTATTCCTATAGATGAAAAAAAATCGCAAAAAAGTGTTTTTTTTTCACGCTGAAACGCCTACCCTCCCCTTAAATGATCTGGTTATTTTTAAACACATTTTTTGCTGATTATTTCACATTTAAAGTCGCTAATAAATGTATGTTTTTTTTTAAATGTTGCAAATGTGATGGGGTGATTTGTTTTCGTTAAAAAAAATTGTTTGTCATCCCAAGAGTCGATAAATGGGTGAAAAAATAATTGGTTCTGGAATTTTGCACGCGTAAATACAGACAATGAAAAAAAAAGGCTCCGGGGAAGCACCACCTGTTATGGGGTGTCTCGGTTCGCGATTTCCCCGTCCGGAAGTGGCCCTGACCTAGGAGGGTACAGCGAAAGCGAGAGACAGATATGGAGGGAGGGAGAGCAAGAAAGAGAGAGAGAGAGAGAGAGAGAGAGACAGTGAAGGGGGTGAAAGAGCGGGTTGAGAACAAGAAGGCTCTCCCGGATCCCCATGGCAACCGAACAGCCTCCACCTGGGAAGGTATAAACGCGAGAAGCGAAATTTCAGACACGACCTTCGTCTTCTTCCACAAGGCCTTAAGGGAGCTCCTAGGCTTTTGCCCTTTTTTTTCGCTCCGAAATAATATTTTCTATTCAGCGGAGTATTTTTAAAGGCCTGCAGAGAGCTTTTCACGAAAATCAACGGCCTGCGAGTACAAAAATTCACCTCGTGATAAAAAAGAAAGCTGGGAAATAGTATTATTTTTCTTGAAAAAAAACATTTTACGAGTAGACCTACGAATGGACCTCAGAGTGAGATTCGAGGAGAATATAAAATATAGAATTCTTTTTTGGTAAAACAAAAATCTTAATTTGTTTAAAATAACAAAATAGTTCTTTGCCTATTATTTTATAAATAAAAATATTATTTATGGCTATTGTCAGTTCAACTTACAAATAACATACAACCGAATTATACATATATATTTATGCTTGGAATTCAGAAAGAAATCCTTTGATTTAAGGAATTTTGATTCCCCTTTATGTTTCATTTTGGAAGGTCAAAATGGAATCCAACGTGAAGTTAAAGACATCTGAGAGTCAGTTACGAGTTATTTTTAAAATCACTTCATGAAAACTGACCTATTTTTTCCGGCACCAAATTAGGAAGCTCCCTTAAGCTCCGTCCTTCTTCGTCGCGCATCGATCGTCCCGCGAAAAACGGAAGTGCGTGCGCCTGTCTCTCGCCGACGTCAATTATAATTCACCGTGGCTCCGATTCGTTACAAGAATTCTTACATTGACGGGGGAATAAATGTGTCTTTTTTAAATTATTTACATTAGAAATATCGTTGAGGTTAACCTTTATTTTTGGATATTCAAAGCGAGGATCACCTATCCAAGTATAGGCCCTGGCTGCTCAATATGAGAATGTCGGAACTATTCCTATAACTTTTGGAAATTCTATTTTGCATTTACTTGTAATAATATTTTGTACTTGAAATTATATTTATTTATTTATATTTATATTTATGTTCTTATATTTGTATTTATCCATATTTATATTTATATTCATGTACTTATATTTATTTTATTTTATTTTTTTTTATATCTTAGATTCTATTGTACGGAGTTTTCCCCTTGTTACACTTCCCACTATATTCCAATCCTAATCCCCTGACATTATTCATTTATATTAATACTTATGTTTCTACTGATGCAAACAATTTCATTAAAAAAAAACAAAACAAAAACAGTGCTTACGTTATTCGACGCGAACGTTGCGTGAAATGTATCCGACCAACTTTTCCAAGTGGAAAATGTCCATTATCGTCTGTCTCACTTTGATCCTCTTCCCCTGCTGGCAAAAGTGCAAGCATTCTTTCACAAGTTCTCAAGATATTTTACCAGCCTGGCTTATGTGATCGTGCCGCATACAGACACACATATACACGCTTTGTACGGCCAAAGAGCAAGAGAACGCGAGAGTGTCAGGAGTATAAGTTTGTTCAAAAAGCAAAAAGAGCCATTGACGTTGAGGATCTTTCTTTCATGGTTGTTGGGCCGCCATCCCCCTTCTCGACAATCCTTTTCGTTGCCTTTGAGCTCCTTCTCTAGATGTGCACTTCCTCTTGTTCCCCAGCATTGACAGCAAAATACGACGACAGGTAGAGAAAAGAGAGACGTATCGGTATTCAGCACGAACGTCCAGTAGATACGCTCAGTGATGATCAGACATTCCAATAAATTGAATTCATAAGAATACACGAGCGTGTGAATATTTTTTTTCTTGCAAAATACATGTTTACATTTCATTTGATACCTGTAATTTTATTATTAATGATTATTTGGGGATGTATGGGCGTTTTGCTAAAATGCTACAATGGCGATGAAAATTGGGTGTTTCATTGCTTCGCCTGATCCACTGAGTCGGTGAGGAATTATAGCGCTTTTAATTTGCAGTAGTTGTACGAGGGTTCTCATAGGACGTTCTTTTATTCTTAGATATGAGAAACCACGAGAAAAAAATGGCACCCAATTTTCTTATTTTTCTTGTGGGTAATTTATGTATGAAAAAAACTTTATGGACAATCTCACTATTAACTAATTACGCCATAATCTGGCAAATACAAATTATTCCACAATTGTGGTGCAATCAGTTATAAAGTGAATCATAAAATATATTAGCTATCAAATTAGTTATAAAAATATTTATAAAAAATGTTACAATAACTAATTACTTCCCAATTGTAATATAATAAATTATGAAATAAATTTTAACGTCAATTACTTATGAAAAAAAATCTAGCAATAACTAATCACTCCTTAATCGTGCTGCAATTAATTATAAATGTGTAATTAGTTCCAAAATAAATTATAAAATAAATTAGTTATACAAACAGTTATAAAGAAAATCTAACACTAATCCATTACTCCACAAGTGTAGAGTAATTAGTTATAAAGTACTTAAATTCCACGTATTCAGCTCATTAGGCTGCACTATTCGGAATATCCCACGAAAGAACTTATTTTTCTAAACCTCCCAAAAATTCATTGTCACCTTCACTTTATCCACTCTCCAACCTGACTTCGCTAGTATTCATTTCACCGCAATTTCTTTGCGCCGAAAAAAAACTCCGCACCTTATCCCCTAATGTATTCATCGAACCGGTGTTCGCGAATAATAAAAAACGCCAGAAAAATATTAAGCTACTCTTGAAGTCGAAACGACGGCATAAAAAATCATGGAGCACATTTGTGGAAGAGTTAGGCTCGACGTGCACCTCGAATTGGTGCTTCCACGTGAAAGTCCATAGACCCCTGTACATGCACGATGTTTTAACACTTGCACATCCTGCACGTATATCAGTAAATATATGAGAATACATGCGTGTGTGCATGTGTGGATGAACATGCACCAGGCAGCGAAATGAATACGACGGTAATTTCATACCTAGATGCAACAAGTGTGAGCACAGTAGAGCCTTTCCTCTACACACGTACGATATATATATATATACGCACACACATACATGTATGCCTATATAGACCTCGAAGCTTCCAAGGGATAACCAAGTGAAACACGTAGATACTAGGATATGTTGCCTCTCATTTGTTTGACAAACGACACGAGTAGTTGAATACATTTGAATAATGGTGTAAAAGCTGGCCAACGATCGAAATAATAATTATAATCATTATCATCATAAGAACTGGACAATCATAATAGAGAGACAAGTAAGGTCCAGTAATCGTCACCTTAACCAGATGGCTCGACTTTGCAACTTTATGTAGCTCAACTGGAAAAATGAGTGGAAGTTATTTTAAGGGGCTACATCTACCTAGAAGCCCGAAAACAATAGCCGAATACCGATTTTTTTTCTGGGATATGGTTGGTGAAAAAGAAACGCGTTTTTTTAACACAAAGGTAGCCTAAAAAAATCACCAGAGACAGAAAAACAAAAAAACATGGCCGCCGGCAGACGATGAAATATTTTGTACACAAAGGTAGTCTGAAAAATATTACCAGACAGAAAAACAACAAAAACATGGCCGCCGAAAGATGATGAAATATTTTTCGCGATGTTTGACACTGGACACTCTTCAGCTTAAACGGTCTATCTGAAGTCTAAAAACCAAACGGATTATTTACATTAACAACAACAATAAATAAGAGCCGTATACTATCGATGATAGTTTTAATAAAAAAAATTTAACAACGTCGCGACGGATTGGAACTCAAGCATGCAAAATCTGTGACAAATGTCATTTTTACGTAACTATTAAAAAATGAAGATCGATTTGAGAAAGGGAGATTGACAATGATCTTTAAATGTTTTCCATCGTATCTGTTCTAAATTTGGAAACAATCCATCATGTGGTTCTTGAGATATCATGGCCACCGACTTTGAAAATAATATTTCGAAAAAAACGCTTTTAAAAAAAGAAAGGCATTTTTTGAACACAGTTTAACAAAGTTAGGAGCTGTAGCTCATTCAATTTTGGGATTATTTCATTTATATTCATTTCGGGGAATATACCTGAAATGTGATGTTATCGAATAAAAATATTTTTGGAAAATGCAATTTTTAAAATGCACTTGCGCCCCCCCCCCCCCGGCTCGAGGAGTCATGGAAATAATATGAAAATAAAATTACACAATTTTGATATTGACATTTCAAAAATTGGTACAAAATTAATACAGAATAAGATTCAAACTAGGAACAGGTAGATTTACTTTCGAGCGTTTCAAATAAAACTTTAAACCGGCTTCAACTGTTCGTTGGCTATGTATTCTTATTTATTTTTTAAATGTATGTACAACGACTACGCCTTGTTGGCTGGTCCAATTTGAATGGTTGTTTCTTTGCTATGTAGAGAAACTTAGCGATGTGGTCCCATGAAAATGTTATGCAAATCTGCCAAGTACGTAATCGATAGAAAATAAGAGATATTAACATTTTAAAATTGGTACAAAATACAGAAGAGTATTGAAACTACGAGTGGATCATTCTACTTCTGAGCGTGCGTTCGAGGGCGTCGGGAACGCGATTGGACCGCTAGATTCGAATTCGTCGTAATCGATGGGACTCAAGCCGTAAAAATGGACCTTTTTTTACTTCTCACTAAAATGGATTAGGCAGGCTTTTAGTAATAGTAATAATAATAGCGGGCAGGGCCACTGGGACCCTGCGTGTGCACATAGATCCGAGGGTTCCATTGTGCAATACCGCTCTTTTTACAGGGGCTAAGCGAGTCGCTCTTCACGCCCGGCCGTTTTGACCAGGCAACATGTGCTCGTAACTCTCTGTTCTTTCAAATTTTTGTCCGGCAGTGGTTTCTCCATGAAGAGCTCAGCCGGTCCACACCCACTTCCTATTTTTCAGGGGCGTAGGTATTTCTGTCTTAAGTCGCTTTGTATGATACGTTTCCCAGTTGCAAATGGGACGCCGACTACTTGGTGGTCCGGGTTCACTTCTGTTCCCTTTTTCGCCAGCCTGTCCGCCTCCTCATTGCCTCGGAACCCCTGGTGATGAGGAATCCACACCAGGGTTACGTTCATCTGTGACGTACGTTACGTTCGTTCGTACGTACGTTACGTTACGTTCAGCGCAGGACTGGCGAGCAATTTGATTGCTGCCCTGCTGTCGGAGTATACGAGGATACATTTACCTTTGGCTCCCCCAGATAGGCACAGCTTCATACACTCGTGGATGGCCAGCACCTTGGCTTGGAATACCCTTGTAAGCTCACTCATTGGAAGACTAACACTACGACCGATCCTACGGTTAGAAACTCCCGGTTCAAAGCGGCCATTTGCTCTAGAGCCATCCGTGAACCATGAATCGGCCTTCGCGTGTTTTAGAAAGTTTGGATTGTTCCAGTCCTCCTTTGTGAGCATTTTTATCCCAAAGGTCACCTGGAATTCCCTGGGAATTCTATACTACTTTAAGGCAGGATTCTACTTTGAAACCATGAAAAAAACGCTATTTTCGTGAATTTTTTCTGAGAATACTATTAAAGATATCGATATGGGGTTTAAACTGTCCAATAAATACACTCTTTAAGTACATAAAAAAAAAAATTTTAAATGTATTTTATTCATTTTTTGTACACGTAAAATATGTTTAAAGCCAACGCCTCGAAAAGCAGGTACCGTTGCCGTGGTCGTGAAATCTTCCCGACGGATGGTCTGAAACAAAAAAATCAAATAGTTTCATGTTCAGTATGTCTTCAGGAACCGACCTAACTAGAATATTTTATATACGTGCAAAATTAACAAAATGGCGGCTAAAATACGAAAAAAATGCGTTTTTTTGGGTCTTTTTTTGCAATCAAAAAATAGTTCTAATCAAAATTTTAAGTTGATTGTAGTTAGGTCGGTTGGTACACACATATAGAATATGTGTTCCAAATTTCATAAGGATCGGTTCAGTACTTTTTGAGTTATCACGACCACGGTACTTGAAAATGTCGTTTCGAGAAAAACGCGTTTAAAGTTTTGGTGAGTCCGGGCCGCGCGCCGGGCGGGTCACAATAGCGTGCTCAGGTAGGTGCGTTCGAAAGGCGAAAAAAGATAGTTAGACTGCTTGGAACTTTATAAAATTTTAACCGAACATTCTTGAACATATTTACTTTCGAAAAATGTAAAAAAAAAAAAAAATTTTTTTTCAAAGTTTCAAAGTAGAATCCTGCCTTAATGAGAATGAGTGCCTCCGTGAAAGCCCTAGGTTCCTCATGTCCTACCCCTGTGCTTTTTCAGCTGCCCATGCTCATTAACTTGTACGCAATGAGCCTGGCTTGCCCAACGCCGTTGATGGTCAGCTGTAGCAGGCAGAAAACCACCTCCAGAGCCGCCGTGGGGGTTGTCCTCATGACCCCAGCCTCCGCCCTCAGGTAGCTTCCCCGTAGGCTGTTGAGCTGCCTCTCATGATGGCAGCTCTCTTCACGGCCGACCATCAGACAACAGCCACGTACCATCGGAGTATCAATATCGCCCTGTGTAACTACAGGGACACCCTGGCCTTTAGGCCCCAAGTTTTCCCTATGGCGCGTCTACAAGCCCAGGTCTCGAAGTGCAGGTTCCAGTTGAGTTTTCGGTCTAGATAAACTCTAAGGTAATTAACTGCTGTTGAATATGTCACTTCGCCCTTACCGAACTTGATTGAGCCGATGGCGACGGGCTTATATATCCTAATGAAGATCATGGCTTGGGGTTTTTGTGGACTAACCACCAGACCCTTTGCCACACTCCAGGCTTGCGTGATCTGGAGTGCTCTGTCTATCAGCTCCTTTAGTTCGTGAAGGAAGTTGCCTCCCGCCATGATGGCCACGTCGTCCCCGTAACCATAGTTTACCCCTATCCCTCTCAGTTTTCCCAGTAGTTCGTTCACTACGAGGCACCACAACAGGAGGGAGAGTACTCCGCCCTGCGGACAGCCCCTCGCGGTCGTCCCACTCATAGTCGTTCCACCGTGCTTGCCAGTCAGTGTTCTGCATGCCAGCATACTATGTGTTCACTCAATTAGCATTCTAGACACTCCGTACTGGCCATAGTTTCTTCAATTACCGTATATGTGGTGCTGTCGAAGGCCCCCTCAATATCTAGAAACACCCCGAGCGCATATCCTTGTTTGCTAGCTGATTCTAGTTTTTGCTCACAAGATGATGCAGGGCACTATCGGTCGACCTGCTCTCTTGATAGACAGACTGAGAGTTGTCCAGCGGATATACGCTCGGCGGTCCGCTCTTCAGATATCTGTCCACCAAACGTTCCAGTGTTTTTAACACGAAGAATGTGAAGCTGATGAGTCTGAAGTCTTTTGCCAGGATGTGTCCGTTTCTGCCTGGCTTGGGGATGAAGACAACGCTCGTCCCCCACAGGCGCTCGGCACATGACTGTGAGCTATGCTAGCCCTAAGAATTTTGGTTAGGGGTCCGATGATTCGTTCCAGTCCCTCTTCCAGATGTGCTGAAAAGATGCCATTAGGCCCCGGCGATTTGAATGGCTGGAAGGACTCAACAGCCCAGTCCACTCCCCTGTGATGCACAATCTGCGCCGCCAGGAACCATTCACGAGGTGCTGACTCACCCCTCCCTCCTGCTCCCGGTGAGCCCATTTTCGTTCATTACGGACTCGGAAACTAGGGAAGTGTGTTTCCATAAGGATGTGTAAAGACTCCCCCATGGCCGTGTACGACCCACGTGGTCTTGTGAAACAGCCTAGCATCGGTCCTGACTGAGAATTCTACCAAGTCTAGATGCCTCCGAAGCACCCTCCACACTCGCACAGAACTCCCACCAGCTTTTCCTCTTCGCTGAGACTATTTCCCTGCTTTACCTGCGTTGGAGGGCTCTAAAAGCCTCACAGCGGTCAGGATTTCCAGGTCTTTTTGCCATGTTGAAGGCTGTTCTTACCTCTGTCTTGACCTTCGCCAGAGCCTTATCCCACAACGGTGCTCCGGCCTACTATCGTCTGAGCCTTAACGGGCACTTAGCCTCGTATGCGTCTGTAACAGCGTTCCTAAGTTGAGTAGCTGCTGCCCCTAACGCTTCTTTATTGTGGAATCTGCTGGGGATTCTAGGTACCCAGGCCGTCAGAGCGGTCCGGCACCCCTCCCAGCCCGTCTTCCTGGGATTGTGGCGCCATTCGGCAGCCTGCATATTTTAGAAAAACAGATGTTTAGAAAGACCTCTGACCTGAACTCGAACGTTCTTTCGAGACCCTCCAGTTTTTCACCAGGCCCGCCAGTCTTTTCGTACAGAAGGTTATGTCTATAACCTCCTGACTCCTTGCGTTTCTGGGCATGGGTTCGTATCCCCTGTTCAGTATGCTTAGGCCGGCACCCATGAGGAAGTCGTGTAGGCTTTTACCTCTCCGGTTGACGTTTGCGCTCCTCCATCCATAATGGCGGGAGTTGGCATCGCAGCCAATCAGGAGCTCCAGTCCCCTTTCCTTCGCATATGCTACCAGTTTCCGAACTTCTCTTTGGGGGAGAGGTCATCGGAGTCATAGGGCATATATGCTAAGCCTATCAACACCTGCATCGGCCATCCGTCCTCAAGGTTAATTTTTCGCAAGATTAGGGGCAGGAAAGTTGCGTCCAGTCCCTGTTGTACGCCACTTTGGCGCACAATCCTTTTTTTTCGTCATCTTCGTCCTTGTTGATTCAGAATAACCTACAACAAAAACAAGCATAACAATGTTAACTAGTTTACATACAAACGAGGAAACAACAGCGTCCCCTGTCCTTACCGCACCAAGATCCCTCCGCTGGTCTCCCGGCGTCTACCTGTAAAATTCAAAGTTAATATTTTTTAAATTATTTTAATCTGTACTAGCGACAAAAATCGATGTACTGACCAATTACTACACCTAAGAGTTACTTACCCGCATAAAAAGTCTTTCGTCGTTTCAGAGGTCTAGTCTCCGTCGAGTCTCCTATGGTCTTCCGATTCCTACCTGTAAAAAGAAAAAGCAATATTAATACCTCGCAATGAGCCTGAATGATTCAAGTACCGAGAGATCCTTCAAAAGGAAAAAAATCCACTGCGTCGGGACACTCACTTCTTACCTCGGCTCTCGGCATACCAGATTTCGGGTTGCCAGCGAACCTCCGAGCCACTGGAAAAATACCAAAGTTGTATTTAATCATTAAAACACACTCGCGAACGAACAAAACATAATTACATTTCTTGTGCACTTACCACATATTCCACCACACGCTATACGTCAAATATAACCAGGACACCGACCTGTCAGAAGAACCTTGCGAACCATAGACCTTGGAACTCGCGCGTCAATACTCCAGCGCCGCTATCGGCAACTCGCGAGACCAAACTAGTCCAGCGTCGCAACACTAGCGCCGCGTCTCAGGACCCCTACGGCCAAAATCATACCAACGCACCGAGGCTCGCGCTCTGATACCTGTGCCAAAAGTTCGGCGGCCAAATCACCGCTCCGGGCGGGTATAAAAGGCGGAGCGCGATGCCCGGAGGATTAGTTCTGAATCACCGAAAAGGTGGAACCCTCCCAACTCAACCACCGAAGAGATGACAAAAGCCCTGCCCTCGCACGGTCCACCGAAGAGGTGCCCGGCGACCTCCTCTCCTCACCCTTGAGGCATATCGCCGAGTAGGTGGTAGGCCACCCCCCCCCTCCCCCCGATCACCGAAAAGGTGCAAAAGAAACACACCTACCCCCGACCACTTCGCAACCCCGTTTGCGTAAACACCGTCCACGGACTACGGACTCTCCTCCGCCAAATTTCGCTTGTAAGTAAATAAATATTATAATATATATATAAATTAAATTTGTCCTTTGTTTTCTTTTTCAAACTACGCACTCCCTTCCACCAAAATTTGCTTGTATACAAATAAATATTGTAATAAATAAATAAATAAAATTTTTCCCTTTTCTTAAATTTCATTGTATGCCCAAAACACACGACCCGGAGTCGCATCGCCAACGGACTCGGTGAGAGGCATTGGCCCAGGTCTCTAGCGTCGGGGTACGCGTCGGGGCACTTCTAACGGACAACACGGGCGAACTGGTACCCATACTTTTCCCCGAAAACACTTCCCCGAATGACATTTCCCCGAAAACACTTCCCCGCAAACATTTCCCCGAATCGACATTTCCCCGAACGACGCTACCCCGAACGGCACTTCCCCGAAAAACAGTTCCCCGAATCCACATTTCCCCGAAAACACTTCCCCGAATTGACATTTCCCCGAATGACAATTCCTCGAAAAATATTTCACCGAATAACATTTTCCCGAATGAACACTTCCACGAACGACACTTCCCCGAAAATGAGTGAAAAAGTTATTTATTTAAAGTCAAAGTCAAATTGGGTCAAAATGGATAAATACGTAAATGGGTGTGAGCGCAGGGCACCTCAGATATGCGTGGGGAATAGTAGGGTCCGTGGAACACTGGTGTGGGCTCAGGGTACGTCGAATGTGCGTGTGGAATATTGGGGTGTGTGAAACACTGTTGTAGGCGCAGGGCACCTCGAATGTGCGTGTGGAATAGTGGGGTGCGTGGAACACTGGCGTGGGCGCACGGCACCTCGAATGTGCGTGTGGAATAGTAGATTGTGTGGAACACTGGTATGGGCGCAGGGCACCTCGGATGTCCTTGGAATAGTGGGGTGCGTGGAACCCAAACAGACCCGAACAAACTGTTTTTCGGGGAAGTGCCGTTCGGAGAAGTGTCATTCGGGGAAATGTCGATTCGGGGAACTGTTTTTCAGGGAAGTGTCGATTCGGGGAATTGTTTTTCGGGGAAGTGCCGTTCGGGGAAGTGTCATTCGGGGAAATGTTTTCGGGGAAATGTCATTCTGGGAAGTGTCATTCTGGGAAGTGTCTTCGGTGTCTTCGGGGGAAGTGCTTTCGGGAAAATGTACTGATACGGGGCGAACTCGACAAGGCCGGGTTCGACGCCCTCTTCGAGAAGGTAACGGCTGGCCTCTACGTTCCGCCGCCTCTTTCTCTAATACCGGCTAGCCCCGACAGGTCCCCCTTCCTTTCCTTGCCTAGCTGAAACATCCTCTTCGAAATTCCCCCTCCTCCCGTTCCCAATAAACCTCCCGATGAAGTATTCCCGTTCATAACCTTGGCTACCCCTTAACCCGGACTGCTCTTTCTCCTCTTACCAGACCCCCAGACCACCCTTTTAAGGGCTAAATCCAAAAAAAACCAACGTAGTTCTCCTCCTCACCGGAGAGCACTCCGTCCACCCCACATTGTTGGAATACGTGTAAAGCCCTCCATATGGTTTTCAATTACGCCAACACCCCTTGGTGGCGATGCACATCCTCGGTCTTTGGCTTGATGAGGCGCTCTGCATCCTCCCGCATCCTCCCCAGCCTCTTATCGCTCCATGCAGTGTCCATGGCTCCTGCACCAACGCTATCCCCGTCTGCTTCATTGCCATGTCCCGGGCCCGTATGGCCGAGGCCACTTTACAATGGTGCAGATTGATCTGGATGATCGGCAGATCGGGCATGTTTATTGCTGGCCCCCCTCATCCCCTCCTGATGACCCCGCGGGCTTCACGCTCCGGTCCTTCTCGGTGGCCGTCACCGAAGTGCGACCCAGCCCATAGAACGGTCTGAAGCCGCACTTCCTTAGAGCCTCCAGAGACTCATCGCCTACCAGGCATGCGAAGTGGGCGCATTTAGCGTCCTTGCTTTCACCGCCTTTGGCGACTATCCAGTCTCTGGCTGCCAACTCCTCGTTCTGCCTTGCTAGGAGCTTCAGAGCTTCCTCGGCGATCAGATGGGGCTCTTCCACGGATCCGGGGAGCCACCACTGACGCGAGCATCAGCCCCATCACCACGGCGAGGTGAAGACCATCGGCGGGAGGCAGGCTCTTACTCGATGTAAAATCGTTTGGCAGTTTCGAATTTTCAAGTCCTATTCTCGTCCAGGCCTTATTTATCGCAGGAGAGCGATTAGTTTTTTTTACATAAACGTGGTCCGGATCAATAGTTTTGGTCCAGTCGAGATTCTACCTGAAAAATTCGAAATCAGCGGATGATTTTATGGTATCCGTCCGGCATACGGTTTCGACATGATTGAAGTCGATTACAGTTTTTAAAAATGTATTCAATAAGATACTTCATATCGACTTTACCCCCCCCCCCTCTCCTCCCCCAAGCACGTCCTGGCTATGCCACCACTGACGAGTATGATAATGTGATACAACATAGTAAATACCTCCTGGACGCCAATATATCGCAGATCCGCTCGAATTACTGATTCTTATCTTAGGAAACTTATTTAAGGGGAGGGTAGGGGTTTCAGCGTGAAAAAACACTCTTTTGCGAATTTTTTTCATCTATATGGATAGAGTAAATTTATTAAAACCTTTTGTACATTGTTAAGTGTCATTTCGAGAACATTTAGTGAAATTTGTACGCGAAAATGTCCACAAACAAACCGGTGATAAAGCTTTTCCAAGAACGCCTTTGGAAAAACACGATTTGCAGTGTTCACTGTATCTCAGCTAGAAATTATCTGAAATCAAGTGCCATAAAAATTTAGTCAAAGTGTCACCAAATCCTTCCCTCAACGGTCTTTGATAATTGTTTTTTTTTTCATTTTAAAATTTTTGGTGATCATGTAAAGTAAAAAGGGCTATTTTTCATGAAAAACTCCGCCATTTTGGGGGTGAAAAAATCCCTCAATGTAAAAAAAATCTCGAACTAACCGTTGAGGGGAGGTATTTTATATGTAGAAAGTGTGTACCAAGTTTGAAATAAATCGGTCATGTAGTTTTCATTTGGCAGTGAACACGGACTTTGAAAAAGTGGTTTCGAGAAAAACGCGTTTGAAGTTTAGAGAAGTCGGAGCTACAGTGTTAGAGGAGCGCGACTAAATAGTCAATATCTTCGAGAGTTTTGCTCTGATTGACTTGAAATTTTGGGATTATATTCTTGAAATGTTTAACTATAAGAAAAGACAAAGAAAACGATTTTTCATAAGTGCAAACTCCTACCCTCCCCTTGAGGGATCATCACAGTGTAACGGGTCGAAAAATAACTGATTTTCGCGATTTTTTTCGATGGTTAAAGGACCTTAATCAGTCTGATTTTTTAATGTCAAATCAAAGCACTCATCAAGAACAGAAAATAAATTTTCAAACGTTTATTTTTATTTTTTTTGGCGATTTTTTTAACGGTTGAAAATGTCTTCGAAAAAAGATAGTCCTCACGGTGTGTGTACACGGTTGTGGCCGTAAAAATTATCTGAAACAAAGTTTGTGAAAAAAATTATTAATCATTGTGAAAGCCGCTATCTTGCTATGAAGGTTTTTTTAAATCAAAATTTGGAACATGGCGGTGTTTTGGAATAAGACTATCGAATTTAGTCTATTTTTTCGACATTTAAAAAAAATAGGAAAATTCTAAAACAAAAACGCTTCCATAGCAAGATATAGAATGTTGTGTCAAAATTTGAGACGAATAGCTTGAAAACTCTTCCTGCCAGAGTGTACACCGTTTTGAAAAACGACATTTCGAGAAGAACGCATCCGTCCGCGCCAAGTCTCACGCAGCTGGTTGAATCCCTTCTTCTGAGAAAGGCTGTAGTAACCGGAATAATTCGAATTTCGCCCCAAAAATTGAACAATATGTTTATAATCGTCTTTACTAACGGATAATGCAAAAAAATGCATTTTTAGAAATTTTACACTGTGATGATCCCTTAATGTGTGAACATGTCAATCACTAGGTTCCTGACGACTACTGGGCCGACTACCTTAGTAGTAGTTTTATTATTCCAGGTATACCCCTTTAGGGTCTTTACACAGGAGATCCCCACCTACGTATATGTTTTCACTTGCGATGTTTTTTTTAAATTTCTAATCTTGTACTGTACTGTCGTTTTGCTGTTCGTTTCGCCTCCCATACGTTTCTTCATTTGCAATTTTTCCAATTATTTTCTCGAAGTGCTTACTAAATATTCACAGTTCAGTTACAGGCTCCTTTTACAGCACCGTCTGTATCTACCTGTTGATTTATTCTCTCGATTTTTGCCCTATCCATTTTTCCAGGTTTTCTAATATTTTTTAAATCTTCTCCTTGGCCTTTTTGCACGTACATGTATGCACTAGGTTTTCTACTACTTTCTTACAAACCCTGCACTTGTTATCACCATACCCATTATTTCTTTCTGTCCCCACATTTCCACATAACGGGATATACTTTTGGCGTATTGGCCTATTTTTTTTTAAAGACTAGATTTCTTCACCATTTTTGAGACTTAGGGTTTTTTTTACATTTGGCTGTTAAACGGGATGTTCCTTTGATTACTCTTCGACAATGGCGGAGATATGGCACGGTCTTCTTCAACAGGTTATGACGGATGTTGTCAGACGGCGTGACACGTAGCGTCAGCGGGATTAATCCGAAAGAAACCTACGAAGATTTTTCCTTCATTATCACTCATACGCAGACTATGAACCAAGGAAAAGTGACAAATGTTGAAAATCGATTAAATAGTACGCTTTGAAACAAAAGATTGAATTTTCCGAAAAATGGCTTAATGTTGCAATTAAATATCCTTTTTTCGAAAACACTTAGGGTCATGTTTCGGAAATGAGCTTAGAAAGATGCATACCAAATTTCATCAGAATCGGTCCATTAGTTGTTTAGCTATACGTCATCCCAGTTTTGAAAAAGCAGATTTAAAGACCATGCCATAGTTTCGCCATTTTTTAAGATTAATAAAAAAAAATACCATTTAACAGCCAAAAGTAATAATAAAACATGCCCTAAGTCTAAAAAATGGTAGAGAAATCTTTCCTCAGAAAAAAAATCATGAAAGACAGCAAACATTTTCCTCGCCTAAATGGATCTGTCCCCTTAATCTTGCCCAAGTTTCTTTTGTTTCTCCCGCTTCATCCTGCTTTTGCACTGAGGGCAAAAGGTCGATTTTTCAATTTTGTTCCAATCCTGTTGGATATCTTGGTCAACTTTTGTTTTCGTACCCCTTTCTATTATTTCTTCCATTTCCCCTCTATCGTCGTTTGCTGTCGCTCTCCATCAGTTTTACCTCTTCTGCTTCCTCCATTGCATCGGCCATCTTTTTTCCCCAACTTCATTACCTCTATATTATAGGCAAACAATAATAATGTTATTCTGAATAATGATAGTAAAATTAGTGTAGCTCAATTGTAATGATAATAACAAAAATATTGGAATTAATAACAATAATAGGAATGCGATAATAATGATAATAATGAACACCAACATAGTGACAAAAGCAGCAATGATATATTCTTATGGGAACGATAATAATAATCTAAACACAAACAAACTATTGACATGAATAAAAGTAAAGAAAAAAGATGAAATAAAACCTGGGAATGTTTTACACGCGTAATTACATTCAGCGATCGCTTTTCGATCTGAGTAATTTCTACCAATAATTATCAGTTTCACGAGCAATTATTAAGCGGTACAAGCTTTACTCGATTTCCGAAAGCTTTTTTCGCGTTCCAGTTGATTCCGATTTCTTTTTTTTTTCGAAGCCCAATCGACTTCCGGTTTCGCAATTTCGAGCCTCACATCAATTTTACGCCAGTTATGTTAATTCGACGTTGACAGTGAATAAATTGTTTTTGGTCTCTGTAAAATTTAACGGAGTCGAATGTGAGTTGGCAAAAATTTATTAATTTAAACTTAATGATTGTCTGGAGTATTTTCGTCGTTGCGAGTATCCAAAGTGTAGAGAAAATGCGATTCAACGATGGCGTGTATGGACGTATGTGTGGCTCAGCATTATTCGTCTGAATAATTCGAGACTCTTCTCGGGACAGTCACACCTGCCTTTCCTCGTCTTTCAGCGAGATTTATCATCCTCGCACTCATGTATACGCAAGTATTTGCGATGTGAAAGGGAAAGAGTTAAGCTTTGGAACGAACAAATCCTGTCATATAAAATGAAAAATAAATTTTGAATTTTCAAAAGAAAATTAACGAAAAACAATTAAAACAAGTAACAAAAATATACTTATTATAAAATTAAAATAAATCGAATAATTATTTTATAATCAAAATGATATATACATATAAATATGAATGATTGGTATTATTTTATATTATATACATTTATTTTGAATACAATAAAATAATTTATATTGATTTATAAATGAACATTTAATTAATCATAAACATATACACATATACATATATATATATATACATATTTATATTTAATTTTCATTATTTTATATAACGTTATTTCATTTCGGTTTGTTCGTATGTATATGTATATGCAAATATATATGTATTTATGTATATATATAAAGTGGATGCTTCGCTACTTTACTATAAGATTGCTCTCAGTAGCATTCTGCGGTCTTAGAGATTTCGTGAATATCGTACGTCGTGGTTTCCGTCGTGGTTTTGAGGCTCACGGGTTTCTATTTCGGTTTACTTGAGAAGCGGAACTCGTCGCGTGCCTCCTAATCTTCTTATTCTCAAGAAAAAACGAAAAAAATTATGTCACCGCGAAATACTCGTACACGCAAAGCTATTTATACGCAAAGCCTTTCGTTCCAGCACAATTCATTGGAACGACTCTTATTGGTGTTTTTTCTTCTCCCTTTATTATTCTACTTGATTGTAACATTTATCTCCTTGTTTGTTTTATCCGTGAAATTGTATACACAAAATGTCAAGCCAATGTTTTTTCACTGATTTTGTACAATAAATTCTATAGGGATTTTTTTCGTCGAATTGGTACGATAAGTTTTATGGGGATTTTCTTCGGGTCCTTTTGTGCTGGAAGATTAATGTGAATGAATAATAATTAATTATCAAAGAATAACGTTAATTGCAGAAAACGTTGACGCTACGCGGAAGACACTACTTCGAGAGGTACCAAAAATAAATTTTTGCGCGTGAATAGGGGAAAAAATTAAGGAGATAGAGACTTTTTTTAGTGTTCTAAAAATAATTTGAAAAATCGTGAAACGAATGTCAGATGGCACGCGTCACGGACGTGTCGCGATTTCACCTGGAGTGCCTTGTACGCAAGTATATAAATACGTTTGTATTTATAAATGTGCACATATATATGTATATATGATATATATACATATATATATGTCTGAATTTATATATATATATATATATATATATATATATATATATATATATGTCCATGGAATTCATGCTGAATCGCGAAAGTAATATTTTGGTAGCAGGGACAACTAGGGGGTTGGTACGTACTCGTAACAGAGGGGAGTGGGGCCAGAGGACGACCGTTCTCCCATCCATATTTATTCAGTTGCACGAGAGTGGCCATCGAATCGACAATTGCCACACTCACTCATTCTCCACTTTTCCATTCGTATTTTTCTCTTAGTACGCCTCTGCATACGCGAAAAAACAAGTATATGAAAATCCAATAAAACACAGAGAAAAGAAAACAAATAAAAACGTTACAAGTGATAATAATATAGTAATTAAAAAAAAATAGCACTTGAATCATTTTCAAGATACATTGCTGAAAGTGCAACGAAATTTGAAGTTTCAATTGAAATTTATTTTCTGACTTCATTGTTCTCTGTTGCATCGATAGACGCAGTTTTTTCTTGTGCTCTTGCAGTTGTGGGTGAATCGTAAAAAAGGAAGAGCTCCTAGACGTTAGAAAAAAAATAATCCGTAAAAATTGAATTGCTCCGCATAGAAAAAAGGAGTGTCAGGTGGAACTGAGTGAATTGAGTGAATAATTTGTTAGGGGGGTCCCTCCACCAATGTGGAGGGACGAAAGAAAGTACTTTTTTCCGATTATTTTTGTCTACTGGATTATTTATTTGGGATTTGGGAAAAAGGTATTTTATTAAGCATACATTGAACTTATTTCGTGTGAATTTTTATTAAAAAAAATGTTAAACCCACAACGTTATTGAGGTATGATAGAGTCTCTGTATAGAAATTGTAGTCCAACGTCTGGATCCATAACTTGACAATGATCAAGGTAAAAAATGAAAATGAAAACGTTTCAACATCTATATAAATGTAGATCTCATTGTACGTAGTCGTTTTTCGAAAAATAGTGTAATACTGGCAACATTTTTACTTGTATTCGGGGGCTCAAAAAGTACAAAATTTCAAAAAATAATAGAGCCTGCGTATGAAAATTGAGTTCCAACGGACGAATCAATAATTTGAAATTAGCAGGTATGAAAAATAAATAACAAATGTATAATTTATATAAATGTAGTTTTCGTCATACCTAACCGCTTTTCGAAAAAAAAAAATTACAAAATAGACGGTGTTAAAAAAAAATATAATTTTGGCCAATTCTTTACTTATATCCAGGGACACCAAAAATTCTGAATGTCACAACAAAAAACGGCTACTATAGGTACTGCAATTTTGGAAATTTCAGTTTTCTGATAGAAAAAATTGAGCAATTATAGCTAGAGTTATGATTCCGGCCAGGTCGAGAAAAGTTTCGAGAAAAACGCGATTTAAACTTTTAATATACGTAAATCTTTGCGCTATCTGCGCTCACTAAATTGTCTGTAACATGGTCAATTTTCAGTATTCTAACTTGAATCTTTTTACATATTCTTGAAAATATATACTTTGAGAAAGTACAAAAAAAAAAATCGATTTCTTTAACCCGTCACCATGGTTTCCCGCCTTAAGATGAAAATCGCGTGACCAGTTTAGTTTATTTACACGTATCGAATGATCCGTTCACGATGATAGGACGAGTGTTATTCGTCGTAAAGCTTAAGAACATTTTTAGTGTATGAACGCGAATGGATATTCGAATACTATTCAAATGGCGCAGTGAATCGCGTTCTCGCTTATTGCACAATCCATTATGGCCTCTCGCTCAATCCTTCGGACGGATCGACGACCCTGCAGGTTCGTTGAATTTTTAGTGCCACGCTTTTTAGGGGCTTCACAATCTTTGTTCTTGAACGCAAACTTTTATTATTCGCTGCCTCGCTTTATTTTGCAGTGAGCGTCTGAGAAACGTCTTCGCCATTGCTTGGAAATGAGTAAATTTTTTTCAGTAGATTAAAAAATTCTAGATCCAAAAAGATAAAAGAAAATAACACGTTTAGGATGATAATTATATTTATTAGGTAAATTGATTATTTTAGAGAGAAATATTTGTTATTTATTTTTTATTATTTATTATCGGAATATTTGTTATTTATTATTTGTTAAGGGAAATATATTTATTCAGTACAATATAAAAATATTAAAAATACTTCCACGTCCGACTACGATTTAACACCAACAATTTTCAATAATAAGACATTTCTTATTCTTTTTAGGTCTGCGATCAAAATTTCGCAGGATTCATTTGAAGCCGAAGGCTTTTTATTTTTCGGTAGTATTACCTGTTTCGAACTTCTGAATAAATTCTATTCGTAAATATTGAATATTTATAGAGAATGTAAAATGGGTTAGTATAGAAATAGAAGTTTAATAAAATGTTGATAGAAATCTAATGAAGTTAGTGTTATTATTCATAGTTATCCGTACAAGGTAGAGAATTAGCTTTTTCTTTTTCATGTTTCTCACTGAGAATGAATACATTCGAATTTTCCAGCGAGTGTTTTTCGTAATCCCCTAAGAGGGTATCTCCTGATTACAGTCAGCTACGTGCTCCATTCCATTCTATAGTCTCCCTAACTTCCTCTCTCGCTCTCTCAGTTTCTTCCTCTCGAGAATACCACAAAATCCCGCATGTCCGAATGAGAACACTGATGGAAACTACGAGCTTTTTCTTCGCCTCTTCGTAGCAAGGATATTGCTCGCGTTCAATCTCCAGTACAGGTATTACCACGCTTGAAATGTTCTCCAGTAACTCGTGAGAATGAAGCCGTAAGGGTGCAATATTCGCGGACAGTCCTGCACCTAAATTCTCGCCATGTCTGGCCCAACGCTGCCTTATCTACTTAACGCAATTACGCGCTGCTTTTTACCCTCATATTCTTTAATTTTCCAGAACTGGTTTCGATCAAATCAATTTTATTACACGTTCCGAAAAATTATACGAAAAAAAATGTACGTTGAATATCTTCTCGTGTTAATTTGTGTGATGGCATTTTTTAGGGTCGCTGCGACTTTTTAAGGCAATCATTTAATTCTTGAAAAATTCTCTATTCCATCGGACGGGAATAACATCATGGTAAATTAATTGATATGAGTGAGCAATTAATCATAATCATCAGATATTAATTAGTCAAAAGAAATTTTGGTATTATATTATTATTGGGGTGATTCAAAACAATTATCTTTTTTATTTCTTATTTCCCGATTCAGTAAATGCAGCGAAGTGAAACAAGACGCCTATTAAATCATGAGCTCTTCATATTGATATGTACACGTGCCGCATCTCGATTTTCTATTTCCCATGCTAATAACAGGGAAAAAACTTTCCTTGCTACTTTTGAATATTGTAACTCGCGGGTGGGTAAACTTACAAGAATGTCCGATACAGTTTTTGTAGGGAACCGAATGCTCTACAAAAAAGGTCCCTTATCGTTTTATGATAAATCTCCTCTTTCAGTAGTTATTCAAGGTTAAAGTTGAATTTATAGTAAATTTCAAGATTATTTCACTTTTGAGGCGAAACCATCAGACTTATCACAAAATGTCATACGACTTTTTTTGTAGATAATTTCATTTTCTATAAAATCACGACGATAAATACTTTTAACGTTTAATAGTTTTATAGTTCACGGCTTTCCGTGAAATTAATTGTTATAGTCACCAAAAAAATTAATAAAAAGACGACAATTTTTTAAATTTTACATTGAAATGTTTACTGTTTATGAACATTATAAAACAAATGAGTATTTTTGTCATTTTATTTATAATTTTTTCCAAAACAATACCTTTTTGATTTTGGATATAAAAAGTTATGAAAAAAAATCTTAATATCTTTTTTGTCCTGCATATAAACAATGAAAGGTAACATTGTAAAAATTGGCGTCTTTTTATCTATGTTTGTAGTGAATGTAACTATTACGTTCACAGAAATGGCAACTTTTCTGCAAAAAATGTATGCGTACCGCCGTTAAGTATTAAACTCTTGCATTTTTTATTTATTTAACGACATGATTTCATAGAAAACGAAATGATCTACTAAGACAAAGGTCGTATGACCTTTTGGGATAGGTCTGATAGTTTCGACGGGAAAGTGAAAAACTCTTGAGATTTACTATCAATTCAACTTCGACGTTGAATACCTCCTGAAGTAGTAGATCTATCTTAAAACGATACGAGACCCTTTCTACAGAGCGTTCAATTCCTCACGATAATATGTTTCGCGCATTGTTGTACATTTTCCCGTTGGCGAGTTACAGAATTCAAAAGGAGCAAGCAAAGTTTTCTCAATTTTATTAGCATGGAAAAATAGAAAATCGAGATGAGGAACCTTTAAATATGATTATTAAGGGCGCATGATTCAACAGGCGTCTTATTTCACCCCACTGCAACTATAGAATAGGGAGATATGAAGAAAAAATCGTGTGTGCTTTTAAATCACTTTATCATATATATATATATATATATATATATATATATATATATATATAAAAATATAAATAAATAAATAAATAAATAAATAAATAAATAAATAAATATATATATATATATCGAGGAAAGCTTGAAATCAATGACCTTTGCACAACAACAGCACAGTTCCTTAAATAAAATGAGAAAAATAATCAAAATATATATATACACACACACACACGTTTGTGTGCGTGTGATAAGTATATATTGTTAGTTATATTTCGTCACATTTTTATGGGTTTATTTGATTTGTCACTTTATATATAAATTTTTTGAAATCATTACTGTTCTGATTATTATGATCGATATTGTGAAGATAGCATTGATCAAGTTTTTCTTTCGGCGGAATTGTTTTTTTTTTCAATTCCCCATGTGGTATTCCTTCATGTCCATTCTCTGTCTCCTTCGCCCCTCGCGGAAGAAAAATTCTCAACGACCTTGGTAAACATCCCCTACAGGAATGCGACAAATATTTTTATGACACCCTGACCCACTTGGGGTGAGCACAGGCGAGCAATTTTCACGCGTTTTTTTGTCACCACCACATGTGACAGCTCTCGCCTCGGTGAGCACGAGATTAATAGTACGCTTTGGAAACGCATCCGGAAGCGAAAATATCAATATTATCACAAAAGCTGACGAAAATATTGAAAATAACACTTCTTCGGGACAAAAATTGAATTGACGGGGCTCCGGACTGTCATTTTTTTGGAGTTTTTTTTAAACTAAAATTGGACCCAAAAAACATTCAATAGTTATGGTGAAAAATAAAATTAGACAATCGATTCGAAAATGTCTACGCTGTAATTAATTAGTAAGAGCAACCGACCCTAATTATGCCTTGTATAGTAAATTTAGTTACGTATCAAGTCAATCGGTGCATTTAAAAAAAACACACAATGCAGCCTCGATTCGTACTGTTGCCGATGAAGACCTCCGCTACATTTTTAAAAGAAAATATTCAAATTTTCGAACGGGACGAAAAATGACAAAGCTCAGCAAAAAAGCTCAAAAGAATGTTCGATGCAGTATGTGAACGATAAAATAAAGCCCAGTGTAATTTCTTTTTTATTTATTTACTAATAATTTCACTCTCCTCGAGACTCCGAAAATTTTCCCATTTTCTTACCCTCGCAAACTAACGTGGTAATTTTTGGGAAAGAGAAATTCGAATTTGGTCTCTGAGGGACTCGAAAAGGCCGAGCTTGACCTTTGATTTCCATCTACAAAATTTGGTCTCTATTTTTTTCGCAAGATAGGTTCAGCTTTTGGAAAAAGTGGAGTTTTCGAAAATACGTTATAATCGGAGAGCTATAAAGCTCAAAATAAAATATTCGGAGGGTGAAAAGTTTAATTAAGAAATAACTAGAGGAATAAGAATAACAAAAATAGGGCACTGCTTTTTTGACAGCCTTTTTCCAAACTTTCCGCTGACAGTGCATATATCCATGTTATGCAGATTTCCTCGACAATTTCGTATATACATGTATACACATCGAATTTGTGGCATCGATCGCCTCGTTATTAATTTGCTGCTCGCCATTTGACTTGTCTCGGGATTGGAAGTGGGGATCGTCTTTTGGATCTCGATATACGAAGAGCCGCTGTAACCGAACGAAGAATGTGTATAACGACGCCAGTTTCCGCAGTCAGCACTTTGCTCTCAAATCGTGCAATTAATCACGAAACCCTCGGAGTTACACTATGCGAACGTGGATACCCTCGCGAGGCCAACTTGGCTCATTTTCTCGTCTTCTGTACATATGGAGCGTTCCGTGCGAATTCGAGGCGAATGAATTGTTTTGCAATCTTTTTTTTTATTTCGCATTGATGAAACACTCGTAATTAGTTTTTTTTTTTCGAAATTATTTCTGTGAATTATCTTCGAATATTCGTTTGACAGATATTTTGGGAATTTTAACACATTTGCGAGTAGCTAAATTGTTCTTTGAGGATTGCTTTTCCATGAAAAGTGTGATTGTTGGAGGATTTTTTTCGGTTTGGATTATGTTTTCATTATAAGGCCGGACGCCACTGTGACGGGTAAAAAAATCGATTTTTTTTATTTTCTCACAGTAAACACGTTAAAGAATATGTGAAAAAAATTCAAGTTGTAATGTTGACGATATTACCGACGATTTAGTGAGAGCAGGTAACGCAACGATTTACGTATATTGAAACTTTCAATCGCGTTCTTTTCGAAATGACTTTTTTCGGCCTGCCCGGAATCATAACTCTAGCTATAATTGTCCGATATACAATTTAAAAAAAAATTGTAATTGCAGTAGGTATCGTTGTACGTAGCTGACTGTTTTCTTTGTTTAAAATTTAGAACTTTTAAGCCCCCGAATATAAGTACAAATGTTGCGAAAATTACACTTTTTTTAAGGCGTTACCCCCACTTGTAGCGCAAAAAAGGCCTTTTTCATGAATTTTTTTAAAGAAAATTACAAAACTTTTTCAATCGATCAATATACCATCTTAAAGAACACATCTTGAAGAACTTTCAGTAATTTTTTTATTGAAAAATATTACATTGTTTAGTGGCAAATGGCCGTCAATAAAATAATGTTTTTATATACACGGTTTGCGGTGACCAACATTGCGGCGAAGTGGATCACCTGAAAAAAAAAAATGCGGATGGATTTAGTCAAATATAAGTATAAACTAGTCTTTAATCGAAGGACTTTAAAGAATATTCATTTTCCACAAAATGGCGGACAGTCAAAGTTGATGGTTCGATTTTAACGAAAAAAAACGACCGTTTTTTGGCTATAAAACGGCCATTTTTTTCGAAAAAAAAATTGAACTATTAAAGACTACATTTTTATGTGTTAAATAAGCCTGCAAAATTTCAAGAAGATCGGTTCATTAGTGTTCGAGTAATCTTGGTCACCGACTTCAGAAATGCCATTTTGAGAAAAACGCGTTTAAAGTTTCAATTTCCGGTCGTTTACACAACGGATTCTTCTCTTTCAACGCTCATATCTCAGTCAATTTTGTTCGGATCGACTTGAAATGTTCAGGACATATACTCAGATACTTATACTTCAAAAAAATGCAATAAAAAAAATCGATTTTTTCAAAATCGCAAGTGGAAGTAACTCCTTAAACACCCGCCATTTCGTGATTATTTTTTTCTTCGAAAAACTGTTACGTACAACGAGAGCCACATTTCTATAGATGAAAAAACTGTTTTTTTTTTATCATTCAGACTAACCATTGTCAAGTTATCGGCCGTTGGACCACATTTTTTATACAGAAGCTCTATTAGACCTCAATAAAGTAGTTAATTTTTTATTTTTTTTAAATCAAAATTTATACGAAATATGTTCAACGTAAGCTTAACAGCATATAAATATTTTTTCCAAATCCTGAATGAATAATCGAGTAAACAAAAAAAATCGGAAAAATTGAATTTTTTCGGCTTTTCACGTGGTGTGCTCCCATAGGTACGTCCAACAATCGTTGAAGAACATGGTTACTAAAAATGAGAAAAAAAGTATACCGTGTCCGAAAGTAGACGTGTCCGAAAAATTCATTTTTTTCAGAATTAAACGTGCTTAATTTTTTTTATGCGAATGTTTTGATTAGGTTCTCGGTCCTCTTCGAATACACAGGGAAAAAATGTCCCTTTGCCAGGCAATATACAGCGTGTGCCATTTGAATTATTTAACTCATTAAACAAATTCCTAAATATAAATAAGAATAAAAACCAAAAACTAGTTAGTTCACCACGCGTTCTCTCCTCGTACGCATTTAAAAAAAATCAATCTCACCAGCAACCGTACTATAGAACGGGGTTAAATTGACATTAAGGGTAGCTTAAACAGTTTTTGATGCTACTTCAACAGAGAGCCAAAATACGGTAAAAACGTTGGCGCAGCACACTTTTTTTCTATTGTTGTTCAAATTTGTTGTTCAAGTTTATTATAATGTAGCTGAAGTTGATTGCAATGGTGCTCAAGTTGACTTTGATCTCAACGATGATTATAATACTGATGAAGTGCCTGTAATAGTACCCTAGGAAATTGATATTTTTATGTAAAATGTTTCCATAATAAAGATGACAATTTAATTGTAAGCAATCGTTGTTCTTTAAATTAAATTCCATGTATGATGTATAAAATATTAAACTTTTTTTATTGAAATGATGCAAGCGTAACCCGTAATCATTGACATAAGTTGCATTCTAATGCCTTGTCGAAGAAACCCCACAGTCGAGGTTACTTTCACACTTAAAAAAATATATAAAAATGCGGGTGGGGTGGGGGGGGGGACTTTATTGTACATTTGATAGCCAAAGGACACATTGTTCTATTGGAGCAAAAAACGTGGGAATTTAGGGTGTTAAAAAAGTTACCTACACAAAGCTTCCAAAACCTGTTTAAAGGAACCCCATTTTACAAGCTTTTATTGAAGGGACTATGCTAGTGTGAACGCTGAAAATTTGGGTGATTTTCGGGAATTTTTTGGAAGAAAAGTACTCAATTAAACGTTCGAAAAATTAAGAGTATATTTGGCTACATCTGACTTATATTATATAATTTTTTCATAGAAAAATCCTGAGATCCATGCGACTTATGCGCTGCCTTCGACGGTGCCAAAAAAAAGTTCCTCCACTGCTGACATGACATCAAAATGGCGTAGTTATGAAAAAAGTCTGTTTTCTTGCCTATAAAATGGTCGTTTTTTCAATGCCAAATGGACAATTTTTATCCAATCTAAAATATCCTAAGTCATTATACAGTAATTATATTCAAGAGTACTCAGTTAAAATTTCAAGTCTATCGGATAATTGAGTTACAATGTCAGCAAATTTGAAAAATCTCGTTTCGTAAAAAACGCGTTTAAAGATTTAACTATCGATTTTTGTAAGATAAAATGATATTGATATAAATTATATAAATGATAATGATATTCTTGAATGTATAAACTGTCGAAAAAGGCAAAAAAAATCGATTTTTTTTAAGTTTCACACTGGTATAGCCCCTTAGCTTGAAAATTTATATTTCACCCACTTCCCGGCTACTTAGAGCTCTCAAATTTTGCAAACATGCATCAGAGAGGTGACAATGCATGATTCAACTTTAAAAAATAAAAAAATAACTCGGCTTTCTGTGAGATATAAAACGGAAAGTCGATATTTCACCGGCATTCCCACTACTTAGAGCTCTGAAATTTTGCAAACATGCATCTAAGAGGTGACAATCCACGACTCAACTTAAAAGAAAGAAAAAATAATAAAAATAATTAACTTAACTTTCTGTGAGATGCAAAGCGGAAAATCGATATTTGACCTACTTCCCGAGTACTTAGAGCTCTGAAATTTTGCAAACATGGATCTAAGAGATGACAATACATGATTCAATTAAACAAAAAAATATATATCCATAATGAAATATCTCGAATGGACCTATATAACGGTGTTATTAACACCTTTAATAACACTAACAAAAATTTCAGACCTCTAGTACAACCACTTAAGGACTAAAAAGTAGAAAATGATTTGTTCACTAAGTCACCTATATGTGACTATAAATAAAAGCTTGGGGCGCTCAGAACGTAGACACATAATCTTCGATTTACATAGTCCCGTTAACATGTCAACTGTATTGAATTTACCGTAAAACAATCTTAGGTTTCTCAAATAAATAAAAATCCTGAAACTGAGTATAAACGTGTGATAATAATTTTGTTAATTACTATGCTGCCAAATTGAATACGTTTAATCAAGCGTAATTGATCGAATTTATTAAATATTTAAAAAGCTGAGCGTCCCAAGCTTTGATTTACAGTCACATATAGGGGACTTGGTAAACAAATTATTTTCTACTTTTTGGTACATTAAATAAAAGATTGGTTAAAAAAAATAATTCTACACAAAAAATGTACGGTACATCCTGAGATCATTTAACTTTCGTCTGCGAGGTATTTCAGCATTGTCATAAGTGTCGAAAACATTTGCGAGCGACGATTGAAGCGTGACGCCCTGTATAAATTGTGACAACAAAAAAAATCGTTCTCGACACAATGAAAAAATCAAAATTTCCTCCTCCCCCAAACTGGGCCTCCTCCGGCCCGCCAAATTCTGGACAGCACACGTGAAATGTCCCATACACACCTAAGTGGTAACGTTCCCCGGTGCATCGTTCGTCTTCCGTCACCGCGTTCGCGACAGTTCATTAAGCGATCGGGATAGTAAATCTTGCGGATATATAAGACTCGATTTTCTTTCATCAGTTACATAATATTCCGCGTCGCGGGATTATCCCGGAAACGAGATATAACTAGGCCGATTCTCGTGAAATTTGCCCCACCCTGACGAAAAAGGCGAGGACATAAAGTGACGTAAGCAGATCAAATTTATATCTGCGGTACGTATCCGCGACGTCGTCCTTTCGTCTTGACTCGTCCTCAAAACTCATTCTCCTCGTAGTCTGGGGCCGTCCATCCTTACTTTTCTACGTGACGCACGAACTCTACGACACTCTCGGGCCTCTCGTTACGAATTCTCGAGAAAGTCGAGACTTTTGAAACTGAAATTGGAGCGACGTGGCCCTGACAAAATATACTGTGTATGGCACGATTGAAAGGTATGATTTTTTTTTTCATGATGCTTTTGCTTTAACGTGTTATACTTAGTTATAACAGTCGAAAACAGCTCATTTTTGCGATTTTTTTTTAGAAAATCGTGATGACGAATTCGTGCACAAATGAGGTATTTGCAAAGGTATCGTCTGAAGAACACTCTTTCATTTTTTTGGGCAAAAATATTTAAGGGCGATGATACCTTTAGGCGAGTAAAAATGCTGATTTTCATGATTTTTTTTATAGGAAATATTTCTGCACCATTTTTGAGACTTAGGGTAGCTTTTATTACCACTTTTGGCTGTCCCATGGTACACATTTTTTCTTATTAATCTTAAAAAATCGTGCAGGTATGGCACGGTCTTCTCAACGGCTTGCGGCGGATGTTGTCAGACGGCGTGACACGTAGCATCAGCGAGATTAATCCGAAAAAAAACAGACGAACATTTTTCTTTTCTTGACACTCATACGCAGAATATGAACCAAGAAAAAGTAGAGAATGTTGAAAATCGATGAAATGCTACGCTGTGAAACAAATAGATTGAGTTTTCCGAAATAATGCCTACATTCTGCAATAAAAAATACGGTTTAAAAAAAATTTAAGTACATTTAGGGTCATGTATGAGACAATAAGGTGAGAAAGATTTATATCAAATTTCATCAGTATCGGTCGATAAGTTTTTCAGCTATGCGTCACGCCAGTTTTAAAAATGCAGTTAAAACGACCGTGCCATACCACCGCCATTTCTGAAGATTAGTAACAAATACCACGGAACAGCCAAAAGCGGTATTAAAACATTGCCTAAGTTTAAAAATAGTGAAAAATCCTTCCTTTAAGGGGAGATATACACCTAGGAGCCGGAAAAAGGTCATTTTTGTGGATTTTTTCAAGGAAAACTGTTTGAAATTTCGGATTGGGGTTTCATTTATCTAAAAGTATATACATTCAGAAATATGTTTAATTTTCTTTATTTAAAAATATCAAAAATATACAAGGATATTGTATGAACCTTGAAGCGTCGTGAAAAAATCTGCGTATACGGTACCCACTGGCGTTTCTTCAAAAATCATCTGCAAAACAAAACCAAAAAGATTATTAAATTAGATACCATAATCTAGTACTTGTCATAGCCGATTTTGAAAATATCGATTTATGACAAAATGGCGGACGTTTGAACGTAAATAGTGACTTTTGGGCCAAAAATTAGTTATCATTTTGCCTATAAAACAAAAACTAAGTAACGGAGAAAAAATCCTATGACAAGTACTAGATAATGGTGTATAGAATAACCACAAAAAACCTCAAGGCAATCGGTTCATTGGTTTTCGAGAAATTTTGGGTACCGATTTGAAAAACGTGGTTTTGCGAAAAACGCGTTTGAAAATTTGGGAATAAATAAATCATGAAATTTGTCAACTTCGTGTATATCTCCCCTTAAAAAAATCATGCAAATGAGCCAATTGCTTCCTCGCTTAAACGTATTTCCCCCCTTCATTATAATCGATTTACACCCGATGCCTGGCAAGCACCTTTTGAAAAAGTCTTTTGCCGTGAGCGATACTCTTCTGAATCAGGTTATCTAGCATAAAAAAATCGAACAAAATTCGTTAGTCTATTAATTAATCCTATGACTTTTCGCAGGGACAGCCGAAACATCAAATTTAAAAAAATGGCGCGCATTCAAATTGACTTTTGATTATTGTGGAAAAAATGGGCTTTTTTCGTTCATAAAAATGAAAGTATACATCGAAAAAAAATCCTTCGATCAAATACTAAATGTTTACCTACAAAGCCCTAAAGATTTCAAAAAGATCGATGCAGTAGTTTTTGAAACATTTTGCTCACCGACTGTGATTATGTACTTTCGAAAAAAGCGTTGAAATTTTCGACCGAAGCTCCGAGCATTCCGACGAGCGTCTACGAAACATGCGATAAATCTATCAATTTTAATCCGATCACCTTAACATTTGCAGGGCACATTTAAAAGATGATATACTGACAAAATAAATTGGCTTTGAAAAGAGTGATTTCTCGACTTTTGCAACTAGGCATACCCTTCAAAACATTTGCCTGAAAACACTTTTTTCCTAAAAAGTAACAACGAGCCATTCATTACAAACCTTTAGAAAAATTAAGGTATACAAACAAAAGTAGCAACCTGGCATACATTACAACCCTTTAAAATATTTGCCTGAGAACACCTTTTTCTTTATTTCCCCAAGGCGTTTGCATTTTCGAAGTGGTTCCAAATGTTTCAGGCCTTGTCTTAAAAGCACGAATTCAAAACCCGCGGATATAATTAAGCTTAAGCTAAAACAGTGTCGCCGTCCAATGATTTTTTTTACTAGTTTAGCTGCCGTCGTGACGCGAGACGGCAGGGCCCGGAACTTTTGGAGCGGATTCTGACAAATAAAAATGCCTTGGGGAAATGAACAGAAGGTGTTTTTTATTCTGTATTATATTACGAATGTGTGGCGAGAGTCTCGTATTTTCGTGCTCTCTCTCTCTTCTCTCTCTCTCTCTCTCTCTCTCTCTCTCTCTCTCTCTCTCTCTCTCTCTCTCTCTCATTCTTTCTCTCGGAGCATCTCAGGACACCAGAAATAGTCAAAGTCTGGGACGTGGAAACGTTCGATATTCATGCTCGAGTGCCCGATTACCAAAGAGCCGAAAGGGCTCTCCTCTTTTTCTTCGCTGCTTTCTTTTTCTGGACTTTTATCTGTTTTTTTCTCTCGTTTCCTCGTTTCTTTTTTCCACCCTCTTTCTCTCGCTCCTTTGATCCGCAATGCAGCGATATTCGTAGTCTCTGGAAGGAGCAATAAATCGAGATCGTTTCTGTCTCTCTCTGTCTTTCTCGCCCGCTATCTTTCCGGAAAGGGGTGAAATTTTCCACGAGCCGACTTAACCAAGGCCCACCTCTCTCTCTCTCTCTCTCTCTCTCTCTCTCTCTCTCTCTCTCTCCCTCCCTCCCTCCCTCCCTCCCTCCCCCCTCTCTCTCCCTGCCTCTCTCTCTCTCTCTCTCTCTCTCTCTCTCTCTCTCTCTCTCTCTCTCTCTCTCTCTCTCTCTCTCTCTCTCTCTCTCTCCATCCCTCTATTTCTCTCGATGGGAACACTCGATCGTAACAGGAGGAAAAACGAGACGAGTTAAAGATAGTCTCTTCTCCTCCGCCCCTTCGCCGTCGCTCTCGAACACGTAAACCCATATGGGAGACACGAGTAAAACTTCGGCTCGTTCAAACTTTCCTGGGTGCGATGACTCTCGGGCTGCAAAGGACGATAAAAAATGTTGTTCGAATGTATCATTTCTTTCAGTCTTCTCTTCCTCCGTTCGTTCGTTACTCTTCTCGATAGCGAAAAACTCTCGATAGCTGTGCACTTTGGTGCAAATACATGTTTAAAAAAAGGACAAATAAAAAAACGTGCAAAATATTCACAATCACAACATTTGTAGGATAGTAGTCAATTATTTAATTTGTTCATCTTGATTCAAGAAAATAATGTCAGAGAGATTGTCAATGTTGCGATAATAATGGTAATAAACATCATTATAATATGGACACATGATAATGATAATAAATATTTTTATCCAAAAAGCAATCAGAATTAATATTCAAGAAGGTAATTTTTTGTACCTTACAAGTGTGTATCGTAAAAGGTAATAAAAATAAAAAATTATACATATTTGGAGAAAAAGTATAGATTTTAACCATTATAACGTTTAGTTGTTTTGAGACAGACAATAAACAAGAATCGAAATACAATGAATGAGAGTTATAAACACTAGAATCATATTAAAAAAAAAAAATCAAAAATCGCAAAAGAAGTATCACTTACCTCTGACAGATGATTGGCCTCTCCGCAAATAATTGTAAAGTTTGGCAATTTTGCGGATCCACCTTCATAGATAACCCGAATCGCCAATGAGATCTGTCGACTCGAAGAAAAAAATTCAATTCTCGTTGTAATTGATGCGTCAAAGTTTTTTTTTCTCGTTTTTGCAAAAAATCTCGCCCTATTTTATTCCGGCGTCGAATTCTTTTTTTTTCTGCAAAAGTCCTCGCAGAAATGTCAACATCGAAAATCAACTAATTTCGAAATTCAATTAATTGGCAAATTGGTTCGGCGACGGAGCACCTCAATACTGCCGAGCATTGTGCTATGGTTATCAATCACTTTGAGCGGCAGGAAGGAATAAGATCGCGATGCAAATTTACACCAACTCTCTCTCGACTTGAGAAAAGTTTATTGACCTCCGGATATAAAGTTTAGTGGATGCTGAGGCTTTTTCATTCGTGCCCCCCGCCCTGTCCCCCACCTGAGGCTGCCTCACCCGTCATCCGCATTTCTAAGCTCGTGCATCTCGTTATTCGGAAACATTCGCTCGGGTATGCATACAGGAGAGCGCCTTCTTGCCGGGAAAGCGAGAAAGTTTTTTCAAACTTATTACATTACGACCACATCGACAACTATATATATATATATATATATATATATATATATATATATATATATATATATATATATATATATGAAGTGAGTGGCCATTTGATAGATGGACGTATTTTTTGGAATAACGAATGAATAATAATAAGTGTAGCACTATTATTAACTAATATAAGTCATAAGAAGAGCATGAATGGCAATAGTAATGATAATAGTAATAGTAATAGTAACAACAATCGTAGAACGTTAGTTTCAATGGTGATCGCAGTAGCAGTATTGGAATAAATCATGATAATAATAATAAAAATAATGACAATAGTAATAATACATTAATAATAAATATCATAGATGAATATTAAAGTAATAAGATTTTTAGTAATTTTCATAACTCAATCAATAATAACCATTTTCATATAATGCTAAAAAAATGTATTATACTACTCAGATAGACACATGTAGCTCATATTGGCATCATATGTAGATCTTCTATGATTCTAGAAAAATAAAAAAATCTAAAAATGTTGATTATAAAAATCTAGTAGTATTTTTTGTTTCCATAGGCTTTATTTATGTTCCTGCCTATATGACAATTGTTTCAAAACGTATCCTGCCTCGTTAAGGATTTATCTACCCTCGGGATTTGAACCTACGTCTTCTAATTTTAGAACTGAGAGCGCTACCTGCTTAGTCATTCTAACATTTGTTTAAACTTTCTTTGTTTCTTTGCCTATTTTTATTATTCGTCATTTTTATCAATATGCATATCGCCGTCATATTGCGCTCATCGAATGTATCACTTAGAATCGTGCATATCGCCGTCATACGATGTATCACTGAAAAAAAAGAAATATCGCTGTCATGTTGCACCCATCGAATGTATCATTGACAAGGAACATTCCTTAGGTGACACCCTTCGATTTTGTTGAAATTTGGATATGTTATAAAGCACCGAAAAGTAAGCGATACGTATTTTTTTTTATCGGCGGAAACACGGTTTTAAGGGGTGAAACCACCCCTCGAAAAAAGGTATCTCTAGAGGTAATATAGCAGTTTCACACACAAGGAGTCCACCGATTTTAATTAAACAAAAACGAAAATTCTTCTAATCCGAAGTAATGAAAAATCCACTATAGTGAAATTGCAAAAAAAATTAAGGGGTAAACCACCCCTATATTTGCTTTTTCAAGGGGTGGTTTCACCCCTCAAAATCGTTTTTCCGCCGATAAAAAATACGTATCGCTTACTTTTCGGTGCTTTATAACATATCCAAATTTCAACAAAATCGAAGGGTGTCATCAGAGGGATGTTCCTTGTAAGAAATATACATATCGCCGTCATATTGCTTGCATGGCATGTCTACTACCAGTGCTAACCCAGTAAATTCACCAACAAAAGTCATTGGATGACTTCCATATGACGTCAATCTGCAAATTTTCATTGTAAAATTCAAATTTGCTGGTTTATAAGTTTGTTTTGTAGTCAAGGCATGATTGCATTTTGAAACGACAAATTTAAGCCACGATGTATATCAAGATCATGATACTGAATAAGCTCATGAAATGTCGTCATCAACGTAAACGAAATTGCGTTCATGTTAAATACAATTTATGAGAACAATTAATGCTACCATAGTGAAAACAAGCCAAAATGTCTACACACGACTTTAATATAACGTAACATTTGCGGACATTAATTGCAGGCACTTGAGCACAGCGATATGAGTTTGACGTGCTCCAAACGTACGATGCATTTGTAAACGACATATTGAGATCAAAATATTTTGTACATTTATGATACCAAATGAGTTTATGGCTTTGCATTACGAAATGTAGTCAATATGCTGTAAAATGGGTTTCGTTAATAGTATGCGTGGCGTGATAATCATGACTGTCTATCTGAGATGATTATCACGCCGTGCATGCAATTGATATTTATCAATCATTCATCAAATTAGACAATATTTATCAATCATTTAGCAAATTAAACAATATTTATCAATCATTTATCAAATTAGACAATATTTATTAATCATTTATCGAATTAGACAACATTTATCAATCATTTATCGAATTAGACAATATTTATCAATCATTTATCAAATTAGACAATATATGCACGTTGATAAAAATGAAGAATGATGAAAATCGGTAAAAAAACAAAGAAAGTCTACACAAGTATTATGGGAGACTTTGTCCTTGGAGTACCATATTTCAGGTGTTTACATTTTTTTTTTTTTTTTAAGGAAACGAGTAAAGATTTTTGAGTGTGGTTTTTTTCTTGCTTTTATTCATAATATACAGAACGTTAAAAAAAATTTTTTGAAAAAAAAAAACCAAAATGGCGGCCATTGCAGCTCCGCGAAAACAGGTCCTCAAATCGCGGGACGTAAACGGCTGACATCACCTCTTTGTTGATCTGAAACACAAATTCATCAATCTGTGACCCTTTGGTTATGGAATGACGGATGGGTTTTTCGTTTCGTACAAATTTCGGAAAATGGCGGCAATTAAAAAAAAATCGAATTTTCGCGTTTTTTTCGCATAAAAAGATAAACAATAAATGCAAAAATGTATCTATCGAAAAAACGATCCGTCATTCCGTGAAGACATATTTTCTGAGTATGCTCTTCAAATTTCAGGTCGATATGTTAATTACAGCGGTCAGGAGAATGTCAGCCATATTCAAAAACGTGTTTTCGACGAAAACGCGTTTAAAGTTTTGTAATGTGTTTACACAAATGTGTTTATAATTACCGCTAATCGGCAATGCCTGGTCCATAGAGGCATCCCTCCTCTGCTTCTAGTTGCTCATGTTGAGCCGCTAACATCTCCCGCTAAATTTCAAGGACAAAGTCTCCTTTAACCCTCAATCCGTGAACCGGGGTCGTTTTTGTCCGGGCGAAAATTTGTTTTCGAAATTTCTCGAACGTCGGCGATGTTAGTGCCCCTGGACGGGAACGAAAAAAAAAGTATAGGCAGGTAGGTTCGTGAACGCACAAGGTCAGGTCTGGCAGTCAGTTACTCTCGAACTGGCGTGCGAGACAAATCGGAGCAGGACGAAAACGACCCCTGTTTACGAACAACGTAAGTAAAGTTGGCGGTTTTCGATTTTTTTTGTTTGTTCATATTTTGATGTTTTGAACTCTAAACAATCAATGTAACGTAAATATTTCAGTTTAAAAAAAATTATGTCGGCCAGAAGGGCCGAGGAGATTTATTACTTATGGTCTAATAACATAAATAAAATAAGAAGAAAAAAAATATCTTGGACATTGAATATTTTTCCCTCGTTTCAACCTCCCAAAAATATACCTATGTTCCCGGTGCAAAATAGGGTATCTGGTTTATTCCTACGATACTGTAGTATTTTTTTCCTTAAAGAACAACATTTTACATTTGAATAACCGTTTATTAAACTTTTTTCCCATCATTTTTACGCCCGCTGCATTAAAAAAAAAACGTTTTTCGTGTGCATTGCTTCACATTTATTGAAAAAAGTTTATTAGAAAAAAAATTCTCTGTTTTCGCTTTAAAAGGAAAGTATAAAGATAAACCATGATTTTTTCAGATTTTTTTGACAGAAATTGTAAGTGTGACAGCGCCCAGCCGAAAACGACCCCGGTGCACGGAATTAGGGTGCCGAAAAAACCTTCATTGATTGAGGGTTAAAATGGCTAACAGTAAGTAGATACCGCGCTCAGCTCTAGAATTAAAAGAGGGAGGTTCAAATCCCGAGGACAGGTAAAAACTTCACCGAGGCAGGATACGTTTTGATCCAATTGTCATATAGGCAGGAACATATAAATAACCCATCTGGAAACAAAAAAATAATACCAGATTTTTTTAATTCCAAATTTTTCAAAATTTACATTCCATTACTAGAGACATAATAATTATATACATTACTAGAGACAAAATGTTATATACTTGTAAACATGTCTCTACATGTCTCTAGTAATTTGTAAAGGCATAATTATTATATACAGAATCTGTTGGATATTCGTCGGCCGATTTTCCTAGTGCTGATGAATTCACTGCATGCATACTCGCGTGAGAACACCTTTGCTTCATTTGGATGCGTTATTGTGAATCATCATATGATGCAAGTATGACTTGAAAGGAGCGCTCATAAGGGACACTTAGCTGTGGGATTTTCTATGCCTCAAGAAGGTCTACATACGATGCCAATATGAGCTACATGTGTCTATCTGGCATGACTGTCTATCTGGATTATTTTATCCTAAAACAATTTCAATTTTCTTGAAAAAAAATATAAAAAAATGCGAGTATATACCATTCTAATCTTACACCAGATTTATCTCGAAAAATACTGCTGCGATCAAGTTTTGAGTATAATAAAACTTCTAGGGTTTAAAGGGGGACGTTAAAAAACATCTTTTTTGGTCTAAAATTCAAAATGGTTACGGTAAGACGGGCGACATGTTTTAAAAAGAATGTGATCATGCATTTTGTTCACCAAAAAATGTATCAGTCCGAAACTAACAACTTTTGTTGGGAAAGGTTTTTGATTACGTTTATAATTTTTAGATTACGATAACACTTATTACTCAGCGCAATCCAGAATGCATCACGAGTTGGTGAGAGTGTTTTGTTTGTTTGGGTTTGTTTGGGTTATCGATCTAACCCAAACAAACAAACGCGAACAAACGCAAAGAAACCCAATCAAACTCACACCCACATACACACGCACACGTACACTACGGATGTTGACTTTGCCTCCTCGGGTTCTGGATGGCGCTAAATGGTAAAAAAATGGTATTCTAACCTAAAAATTATAAATTTTTCCTACAAACATTGTTAGTTTCGGCCTGACAATTTTTTTTGGTAAAAATAAAAATGCATGTTCCCATCTAAAAAAACATGTTGGCCATATTCACACCGTCATTTTGAATGTTCACCAAAAATATTTTTAACGTCCCCCTTTGAGCCCTAAAAGTTCTATTATACTCAATGCTTGATCCGGGCAGTATTTTTGGAGGTAAATACACGGTATAAGGAGGTAAAAACACGGTATAAGATTATAATTTTGTGCAAAGTATGCGGTACAAACGTTCTTTGTTCCGTCCTTCCAATTAACAGACAAATGAAGGCGTTACACCACTGTGGCGCTCGAAAAAAATAGGTATACATTTCTTTTTGAATTTGACACGACTGTTTATTCTAAATAATTTTTATTTTTGACAAATACCTTATAATTTGATAATCAAATTGAAGAAAACGAATAAAACGTATTAAAAATGGCGACGACATGAGTCGTGTAGTTGGACCCTCTTTTGAAAATCCTTGCCGATGGTGGAATCTTTGTTCTCTGTCAGGCATAATCTGAAATATGAATGAAAAATGAATGAAATGTCTTAGCTTAGAAAGGTTATAGCTCAAGTATAGCATAGGGACAAATTACAATCTTTTTTGCAGAAATAACAGCTGAAAAAAAATAATTTATACCGAAATTTTGAATTTTGAATATTAATAAAAAATGAACGTGACATCCAATTGCAGCAATCCTATGTTACATCCTAGGTCATATTATAAAGAATATGTGGCATGAATTTTTATCAAAAACGGTTCAGTAGATCTCGAGATATTTTGTCCACGATTCTGAAAACAAGTAGTTTCGAGGTAAACGCAGAAAAAAGTACCGTGTTAGCTTGTTAAAATCAATTTTTTGCTCAATATTACCGTTCATCTGCCATACCTGGACAATACATAAAGCCTTCCATTGATGTTGCGACTTCCGGTGCCTCCTTCCGGGCTGCTCTTTCAAACTTCCTCACCTCTCAGGTGTCTTGCTGAGCTCTCATGTTGGCTATCGATATTCGCTGGGCATCCAAGTTCTCAGCTACTCGCAGTGCGCTCGAGCCAATTGTGAGATTCAATAATTGGATCATCAGTAATATACTAGTCTATCCATCGTTAAATTTACTTGCTGCAATATAAGATGCAATCTGAACAATTTTTGCACTACTCAATCGTACTTTTGGAGTCATAAACCAAATGACAGCTCTTACATGGCTGTTACGCATGTGAAAAACAAGGGAAACCGCAAAAACTCAGGGAATTCATTCCCTTCTGGAGTAGTCAGAAAATTTTGAAAATTCTCTGGAATTTTTCCAGAATTTACTTTTTGCAAGCATTACGAAAAATAAACCGACTGTAAAAAAACTGAAAAGTATAAAAATAAATTTTATGTATATTTTCAATTTTTATATTGTTCTTCAGTACCCGAGTCGAAATTTACACCCTCCTTTAAACCTCCTTTCGATCCCAATTTGTCATTCAATGGAGGTTCAAGAGGTTCAAATGGAAATCTCAAAAACATGTATATCAGAACCTACTGAACCTCCAAAAGTGGCAGAAATTGGACTTTTTCACTCAAAGGAGGTTTAGTAGGTTCATCTGAACCTCCTTTAAACCCTAGTGAGCCTGATTTAATGCGTACGTAAACCTACAGACCCTCTTTTAAACCTCCTTTCGCCCTACTAACTCTCCTTTGACTCCTTTCACCGGTGGCTCGCAGAGCCTCCTAACCCTCCTTTAAACCTCTTCTGACCCTACTAACCCTCCTTTAAGCCTACTTCAATATGCTGTCCTCCGCTCCCCCCCTTCTCTCCCATCCGCAGTTCACCGATATTCCAAAGAAGGGATAATTATGATTAAAAAATATTTTCAGATAAACTATATATCATTTATTTATAATAATGAAATAAACTTGAAAACACACAAACAAATGTAGTACCAGCGTACTTTACTGGACTACTAACGTATACTATATTTTTACTATATTATAGTGCATATATAGTATACGTTTAATATAACGTTTTTTTAAGTTACACGAAATAATTTATAGTTGTGACAATGTATGTATATGTTTCGAATTAATAAATCAATCTTATAATAAATAATCAAACATCATATTTTTAATTCATACATATAATTTATTTTTCAGATATAGCTTGACCCTACAGAACCTCCTTTGGATCCAATCTTTCATTTTCCTTCTGCTTTTGATTCAAAGGAGGTTCTGTAGGGTACAGATAGGACTTTAGGCCAAAACGAGGTTGTGTAGGTTCACGCAAGCGGAGCGCATAGGCCTAAAGGAGGCTCAGGAGGTTGAATAGAAGGTTCAGTAGGGCTAAAGGAGGGTCGCCAACGGTGCAAATTTCTCCATATAGGTTCAAGGGGAGTCAAAGGAGGGCGGCGGTCTGTGCGTTACAAAGGAAATAGGTTCTCGAGCATTCAAAGGAGGGTCTAAATTTCGACTCGGGTATATACAAAAAAAAATATGTGAGTGCCAAACATGGAAAAATACAAAAGATAAAAACTCATTTACTCTGAAGCTCTATAAATTTTTATTCGAATTGTCTATACATAACCACACAATTATTATTGTAGATAAGTGTCGATATTCATTTTTTATTTATGAAAGTCGACATGAAAAAATCTGTTTATAATAAAGAACGGGTTCTGCATTTGCTTTTAATGATTTTTTTTCTACTTTAGAGTGTTTGAAATATTTTCCGAATTTTAGTTTCTTTTTTAAATTTTATTTGAATATTTATCATTTTCACATATTTGATGTTAAAGAGAATATGTTCTTCATTATAGCGAAATGTCTCTGGAATATTTGCAAAACCTGTGTGGAAAGCCTGGAAAAGTCAGGGAATTTCTGAGTCAATAATGCGTAACAACTAGGGTTTAATGGTTTGTTATTATTCCGACAAAACTCTATCCATCCGAACAGCGTTCTAACAATTCAGTATCCACCAATTTTTCGTATATTGGTTGAATTTCTTTTTGAACAACTATAGGAAGAGAATGTTAAGGGATTGGAATTTCCTTAACCTTGTTAACCTTGGAATTTCGAAAAAATCAATTTTTGGTTTATTTCATTTTTTTATTGCGTGGAGTCTTAACTTTGATTTGATTCAAAGATTGTGTAAAAATTCCGAAAATTCACCGAGTTATGACGATTTTAGTGGAACAGGTCAGAACATCCAATCAGGTTGTTTGATTGTTATACAGTGTAGGAATTGCAGATTGAAGGTGCGGAAAATAATTGTGATTTTATCTCAAGCAAGTAGTCCATACACCAAGGCACTTTCTTACGACTTAATTTTTCCAACAACAATTGGGACAAAAGAGTGCATTTCGTAGATAGAAATTTTAAATAAAAGGTGTTTAAATTTTTTACCATCTCTATTAGTAATGGAGATATAAGCGACGAAAATTGATCGCATCGCCTCCCACTCATCATTTTGACCCTTTCACTCACCGTTCCGTCTTTCTAAAAAAAATATGTTCTTTGCTCATATCTCCATTATTAATGGAGCTAGCGAAAAAAAATTAGACACTTTTCATTGTCAATTAAAAAAGAAACATCTTTTATTTTTAACTTTTTTCAACAAAATGCACTTTTTTCGTCACAATCGTCATTATAACAATTATATTGTTTATAACGGAAAATAACGATTTTAGAACAAAATAAATGTCCTGTTCGTATTGCTCGTACCCGAAACCATGAAGAACCATCGAAGATATTGAGCAGACCTAAACATTTATACGGAAAAAGTGGATTTAGTACGTTTTCTCCTCTTGCGTTTATCTCGAAAGTATACTTTGCAATTTGGCGTACGTCATGTATCAAAATGTAATCGTCTGATTTTAAACTTTGATCGTCTGCTTTACTTCAAATTTGATTGACCGGATGATTTTTTCATGTGTTCGTCCGTTTGTTAATAATAATCGTTTAAAGTCGTTATTTATGGTCGAAAATCGACCTTTTCTTTAAAAACAGTGCAATTTGTGCAATTTTTTAAATTTTGAAAATGTATCCGTTGAGTTTGTAGCTTTACCGTTATACTAAAAGTACATTTTTCCATTTTTTACTTTAGACTTTAGATTAGAGATTAAATAACAATGATTACTTTGTTTATATATATTTAGCAACAAAAAAAAACGGTGACATGTCGAGACTATGTACTATCTGTGTGCGAAAGATCGACCGAATCATGCCAATACCTAAGACGAAAAAAAAAAAATTGAAAATCGATCTGTTTTTTTTTCACTTCAAGGTTATGCATACCATTGGCATATTTATGAATAATAAATGTATACCAAAGAATCGGCCTATCGAAAGTCTGCAACCGCATGAATCATGACCCGAAAAGTTTTTTTAACTTGGAGCGTGACGAAAAATAAATTCCTCCGAAACGTGAGGAATTTTTTCGAGAAAATGTATTTACGTTGCACGATCATTGTACCATTGGTCCAACATGGTCACAGCAATGAAATAAAAACGAAATTAGGTGATTCCGAAGAATGTCGAAAAGTTTCTGTAAAATGACGAAGTTTTTAATAATTTTGTGGACAAAAGTACCGAGGCTTCCGGTAATTATAATTTTTCGAACGCCGCGCGAATTTATTTATCGCATCGAATTAAACAAAGTTGTAACAGAGGCATGAGTCAAAAGTCGTTCGCGGGCTATTGTGGCGAAAAGAAGGGTACGAGGTAATGTGGGAACACGAAAGGTGGAAGAAGACCACGAACGAGATAATGGTAAAGCGAGACGAAACCTTCACGATGCCGCGCGTCCGGGACACCTCACGAGAGCTTCGTGCAGAGTTTAATAGACCGAACTTTATACGTGATTCAGCCGAGAAACGGAGAATTCTCGTGCGATTACGACATCGAGACAGTACAGTGATTGGCCAGTCGAGCACGAGAAAATTAGTTATCGACACTTCTCTGTCTCGTTTTATCCATTACCGCTCACTGAAGTATGACAATAATTGGGAGTGGCCAATCTTTGTGCTTTCCACAATTTTTTTACGTATTTACACACGTTACACGTACGGGGTGCTTCAAAATAGAGTACCAATGTCTTTATATTGTGCTTTGAATTTTTGGTGGCATTTGTTATTGTCATTATTATTATTATTATTATCATAGTATAATAATGGCATTATATTGTGACACTTTTTTGTGGCATTTGTTATTGTCATTATTATTATTATAGTACAATAGTGACATTATATTGAGACATTTTTTTATGACATTTGTTATTATCATTGTTATTATTATTATAGGAGATGTGAAGTGGAATATGGTGGGGAATGTAATAAGGGAAAGGACGTTGTACACATGGAAGTTACATAAAAAAATATCATTATCATTATTATAGGATAATAATGATATTATATCGTGACAATTGTAGGCGAAATTTATTGATATTAAAAAAAAATTGACGAATCTAGAATAATTACCGAACATTTATAGGAGTAATATTGTTATTACTATGATTACTAAATGGAGCTCTATTATTATTTTGTTCATTTGACAAAACAAATAATAACTGCTATTATGCCAGAACATTTTTACTCCTAAAACGTTGAATAAGTTTTCGCTGTTTTCCAACAGATGGCATTGCCAGAATCGCGTGCGTGTAGTTTAAGATGGTAACGCAACTATAAAGAAGTACTATAAGCAAGCTTGAAATTCATTGTATGTCATTTCGCTGAAGTGTAAACAACTTTTTTTTTATAGTGTTAAACATGTTACATTTTATGCAAAAAAAGAGTATTTGCGGGGAATTTTACTGCACTACTTTATTTTAAAAAAATGTGCAGCTGAAACATACAGAATTCTTGTTGAGACTTACGGCGACCATGCTCTGTTGGAAACAACATGCAGAAATTGGTTTAGGCCCTACAGAAATAGAGATTTTGATGTGTTGAATTGGCGGCATTACTTCACGAAGACTCATGTCAGACGCTAGCTGAACTTGCGAAATCATTAGGAGTTGATAACACAACAGTTTCGACCCGTTTCAAAGCATTAGGATTTTTTTTTAAAAAAAGCAACTTATTCAACATCCTTATATGATTGCAATACATATTGTATCGATCATAATAAAAATTCTAATGCAAGAATCTTGGTTATAAACTTATTATCATTTTAAACCTTACTTTCATTATATAACAGAGCCCCTTTGATTTTATTTTTATTTAAAAAAAATTAATTTGCATTTTTTAGAACGTTTATTGGAGTATTATTATTATCGTTATTATTATTTTAAATTATTCTTTTCGTAATAATTATTATTGAATGAAACTCCGTTATTACTTTGTTGAATTTTTAAACAATAATAATTGCTATTATGCCAGAAAACTTTGACTATTATTGCAATACACATTGTATCATGCCTAATAAACATTTTAACACAAGAATGTTGGTTATTTTCCGTCATTATCATTTTTATTATTGTTATTAATGTGTGTACAAATCCCATCATGATGATTATTCAACATAGATCCATTCATATTATTCTTATTTTTCGTAAAAATGTTTGTATCATTATTGACCATTTATTCGAGTGACAAAATAATAATTATTATTGCTGAATGAAACTCCATCATTATTTTGTTCAATTTTGAAATAATAATAATTGCTATTATGCCGGAATATTTTTACTATTATTGCAATATCGTCCTGAATAAATATTCTGATGCAAGAATCTTTGTTATCAAATTGTGCAATATTGTTTGCAATATTTTTTTCAGTGTTATATTCCAAGCCGGTTTTCTAATCATTTTTTTCGTCGTACGCTATTCATATTGAAGCACCCTCGGTAT
>OZ023324.1:6411074-6433574 GCA_964007375.1 Ophion obscuratus
AGGAGAAAAATGTCGTTACAAGCGTTTCATATATCCGCACATATCGGGCGAGACACGTATACGGTGTACAGAATATGCTTATGTTTTATGTGATACTTTTGTTGCTAGTATACATAGACGAGCAAATAAAGTACAATGGCACGAATTCACAAAACCGGCGGTTTTGCCATTCTCTCTCTCTCTCTCTCTCTTTCCCCATTCTCGCTTTTCCTTTTATACATGCGTTAGCATCATATATGCACTGTTCATAGGATGCCACAAATGTGGGTCTGCCTTTATATGTTTGAACTAAAAGCGTGCGAACGTAAAATGCTGAGAAAGAATTCGCAGCTCAGCGTTTTCATATACGGTTGAAAAGCGAATGATTTGCATATTGGCGAGACTTTCTTGCATCTGGAACAACGTAAAGTAAAGCAAATATTGTCAATTCTGGGCTGATTACTTGTGGAAAGTTCCCTCCAGGCGTTGGTTTTCTGCTCTATTGGCAAGAAACAACACGATCGTTATGATCCTTTTGTGGCAAAGGTAAGAGAATTAACGGCATTTATTAGAATCTGTTGGAAGTCAATTTCGATTGGCTTGAATGGATATGATCTTGGTGAGTCGACATTTGGATATGTTTGGGTTTGGGAAGGCGAGAGTAAATGATCTTCCATGTTGAGTTGGCCCGAATCAATACTTGGATGGGTGACCATTGGAAGACAATGAATAGCATTGTTTACAATGGCTCGTGACAATACTAGAACTTCAATCGCTTACGAGAGCTTGGCTGGTCCGGCTTCGTCGCGTTCACCAGACCGTGCTTCCTCGTCGTCATCGTCTTCTCCTCCGGACTCATCCGCTTTTTCAGCTCGCTGCGAAACAAAGCTCGCGCCGAGAGACGGGGCTTAGTCAGAGCTCTTCGTGCCGGTACCCGGATTCGTTGGGGATCTGTTCAAGTACATTCCACGCTCCATTCTCACGTAAATTTCCAATGGCTCACCAAATAGACAAAGAACGATGATCGACAAAAGTATGTGCGAGAGGCGCCGAAAAAGAGAAGCTGAACTAACCAATTTTATGCACGATCACCCATTCACTTTCGACGAGACCGTCTCTGCTGGCGCTTCAATCGCGAGACACCCTTCATTCGGCAAGTAGCCTATCTTGTCTTCACGCCAGCCCTTTTCGGTCGTTCACTCATGATCTTCGATCTGATACAGATGATGCTGGAGATCCTAAGTCGAAAATACAACGCTAATTGGAATCAGTTTGATCTTGTGTTGTTCTTTCGAAGCCCTGGCTGGCCTTTATGCATCTGATCTCTTTATCTTAACATTGGTCTAGGATAAAAGGATATTCCAATTTAGGTTGATGTTAACCAGCTGAATTTTTGAACTGGAAGAAAGGTTGTTTTCTTTCCCACTAGCCCTAGACTACCCAGCTGAATTCCTTGACATGATGAAATGCTGATGAGTGTCACAACGTAGGCCTAATGCTAGGCCTGATCAACTGGAATCCCGAGAGCTACCGGCAGCTATGCGATCGGACTTTGAAACAATCGTCTCAGCGAATGGCAAAGACCACCTGGTATTCCTGAGGGTTGCACAAAACTGGAGGTGTCTTGCACTGGACCTACTCCAGGCGGATTATTAGCAGCCGAGGATCGTAACCGTATTGAAACGGAATTGCCTAGCGTGCGCCGGCTGATGGAATCGGACTGCTATCGCTCTCGGCCCCTCAGCCAATGAGTTATCGAAGGCGTTCCTATTCCAATCGAATCCACCAAAAACCGCAAACATCGATCAATCCTGCTGCACGAATCTACGGGACACCCTTGCGGGTAAACAGAATTAGAGCCAAAGAGGCACAAGCGCGAAGCCATTCCAATCCCGACAGACCAAAGTACAATTTCTCGATTCTTTTCCATCAAGCCTGTCGTTCAGAGTGCCAAATGTCTTCAACATCGTAACATCCGTTTCGAGTAGGGAGTACTAAAATTGCTGTTGCGATTCCCCGTGAAGTAGCGATTTTGTGGAGAAAGGTCGTCGTCATCCTGGTGTTCTCATAGCGAGCGCTAGTCGACCAAGGACACTGTATGGATCCTGGAGGCTCCTTGGCAAAACGCCATACGACCAAGTTTTCCCAATCGTCTTCTTTTCTTCTCCTCCAGGGCATTTACTGTGTGTATTCCATTTCTGTCCTCGGTGTACGTTCAGCTCGGACGATGTATTGCTACAAACAGCCTCCCGTAGTATCAGAGAAGTTGAACGGAAGGATGTGTGGCCTCCAAACATGCGAAGCTCCGTTGCAAAAATCTCCTACTACCCTGGCGTCATGACAATGCACGTACTCGAATCTCTCTCTTCCGTCGGGTCATAGCGCAGAGTGCACACATCTTCAAGCCTGAGAATTCGGCATTCGAGTTAAGAGCAACCCCGCCGGGGAACGAGATCAAGACACCTCCACCATTTTTTGTCCTGTTTTCTCTCCTGAAATTCTCGAATGGTGCGAGCGTTCCAGCAACGATTTACGGAGCGAGATTTCCGAAGTTGTCGCAGGAGTGACGCGAGCTCGGAGAATGTTCAATCTCTGCGCGGAACGACGACCACAAACCCCACCCGAAAGCTCGTAAAGCAGCAAGCCAATGACCGCAGTTTCTCGATCGGCTAATAGCGGAGATTGGAATCCCTCCCGGCCGTGTGGGTGTGTGGGGCAGGCATTTTTCTGACATGTGCCATTTCAATCTCCAGCGAAATATTGCTGATAAGTGGCCGGGATCAGCCCCTTCTTCCCCTCTACGTTGGCTGTCGCTTTCATCCGGCGACGATGATCCAAAAGCTGGATCCTACTGGAACAGGCAGTCCACTACTTGTAACAAGGCGAATGAAGTCGGAAAAGCCGGGAGTTCAATTGGCATGGCATAAAAAAAGGCAGGAAGGTAAAAATGTATACTTGGGTACGCTTGAACTAGAACTTGTCATCTTCCAAGAATCCGCAAATGATAGGTTATCGATTAAGCGCCAACATTTCCCAAATACCGGTAATGTGGCTTACCGGCTGCGGAAGCCTAAACATGACGTTCCGTAGGCGGTAAATGGTTGATAGTTCGATCCAACGTGGATGAAAAACTAGGAAATTGGATGAATATGACAAGTTGGCCTAGAAACGACATCAACCGCATGGAGGTTTTGAAAAAAGTAGCACGTGAATGACAGCACGGGCTGCCTCGGATTCTAAACACTAAAGAGACCGAGAGATGTGCGAAGACCGGCTGGTGAAACGGTGAACCGTGGTGCGAGGATGATGGCAGTGACGACGCCTAGTTTGCTTAGGGACTGAACAAACAGTGGTTGTGTGTACTTTGCGGCAACTCCAGTAAGGACATACACAACCCAGTTGGATAGCATCTCTTTCACTACTGCACTCTCTCTCTCTCTCCCTCTCTCTCTCATTCCGTTTTCGTGTCCTCTTCGGTCGGCCCTAGCGATCTATTCCTTCATCCTCCTGGTCTGGGTGCCTCCATTCGGGATTCTCCATACACTCCGTGTTTCTGTAGCCGTGATGGTCCACCGGGTATCCGTCGCGCACCAGAAACATCATGTAGCTTGCTTAAGTTCTGGCTCCCCGTTCGGTAGCGCACATCCTTGAATCCGTTCCGCCAGACTCCACGTTTGGTGGAATGGACCTCGGCACTCCGGACAAACCAAGAGCTGACCCAGCAAAGAGACACGGGCAATGAACATGATCCACCAAGTGCCAATTGCCCTGAATCACGAACTACCAATTAAGGACCATAAGCACGATTGCCAGTTGATTTGAATCAGAGCATGATGCTTTCAACTATCAGATCCCACACGCCGCTTCGATACCTCTGAGTCATTACGGACACGTATACGTATCGGGAACAATTGCGATGATCGTCAGATGGGCGATGGCTTTGTGGCCCGTATGGACTAGTTCGACATCCGGGTACGTCTATTAGCTTCAACCAATGTGTAGCGTAAGCGATTATTGGATCGGAGAAATCGCTGATCAGTTGGAATATGGAAATCCCGGTGGTTATGGAGCGCAAAGGGGTGGGCGCCTGAATGGAGAATGAGAGAGGAAAGGAACCGGGAAAGCATTCTGAGCTGTTACAGCGTTAATTGAAGTGCCGATTTGGAGCCTGTGATTGCAATCGAATCAAACGGGTGGCAAAAGTTCTTTCGGAGGGCTCTTTTTTAGGTTTTCAGGAATTGAGGTGGCCGGCCTAGTGGGTTGTTAGGGTTTTGGTGATCGTCATGCTTACACATCAAATAAGTATTTCACGATAAGAATCAGTCGTTCGTGCAGATCCGTGCTATATTAGCGTCCATGAGGTGTTTACCATGTTGCATCACATTATGACGCTCCTACATTATTATTTATACACGTATTACATTATCACGTATACGAATTCAAGAACAATCAAATCGAATAGATTCAGCTATGGCGTCTATATGTGATTTCGGCCGAATCTTTCATTTGGAGATTAAAGTGAACCGTGTCACATCTCGGGTAATTTGAGAATGCCTAGTTTTCAAGTTATAAATAAGAATCTTAGTTTTGCATTCAGCAAAGACAATCATAGTTTTATGCTAATTTCAACGAGTTTTTATATATGACGATGGTCGGTTCAGCAATGTAAACACTCGGCCGATTAATTGCCACGGCTGTCGATAACTGGGAGAAGGTTGGCAAAAGAAAAAATCTTATGAATTGAATATTAATTTACAGAAAATCAGAAAACAAATATTGGGTCCGCAGTTAGTATTGTCTGTAGAATCCACAGACCAGCAATCGTCGTACACGTATTGGCTACAGTAAAAAGATGTACATATATAAATAAACGTTGTTGATAACTGGGTACGTCTTGAACATAGGTGAACACCACTTGATCAAAAAAATATAAAAGATAATTTTATGAAAAATTAGTTGTTTGTAATTATTGCAAATGAATCAAAATTACAATTCTGGCGGAATAGCCACTATTGGTTTAATACTTTTTATTAATAAAGTTATGTCTAAGAGAAATTTATGTCTTGAACTTCTGGTCCATTTTTTCAATACAAAGCACAAGATTTGGACTGGGTGTCCAAAAATTATTCTGCAGTCCTATATGCAGACACAATCGAGTCAACAAAGGTCTAAGGACCTTTGTATAATTAGATGAAGCAGTTTGAATGTGGCCATTAGTGGAACGTTGACATGGCGATTACTAGACCAACTATCATGGCGCCATGACAATGACCCGTACATTAGCCGATTTTAATCGTTACGAAATATTTTTTCGAAAACTGTACCAGGTACGAGAATTTGAGATTCTTATTCGTAATAAAAAAAATATTAAGAATTACTTCAAATAACTTCTACTCACTTTCCAAATTGAGCTATATAAATTGGCAAAGTCGAGCCATCTGCCTAAGGAGTATGTATAACCTTGGAATTTAAAAAAATCCATTTTTGGTTTACTTTATTTTCTTATTGCGTAGAGTCGTAACTTTGATTTGGTTGAAAGATTTCGTATAAATTCCAAAAATTAACCGAGTTTTGACGATTTTAGTGGAGCAGGTCAGAACGTCCCGTTGCGTTACGCTCTAGCGCTGCGCGGTGCGTTGTATGGTTTCTAATGGCATCGATGCGACTTTGTCCAACTAGGCTGTTTGCTTGTTATAGGGTGCAGGAGTCGCAGATAGAAGGTACGAAAAATAATTGTGATTTTATCTCAAGCAAGTAGTCCATACACCAAGGCACTTTCTTACAATTACATTTTTCAAGTAACAATTTGGCCGAAAGAGTGCATTTCATAGATAGAAATTTTTAATAAAAGATGTTTAATTTTTTTTACTAGCTCCATTAGTAATGGAGATAGAAGCGACGGAAATTAATCGAGTCACCTCTCACTCATCGTCTCGTCCCTTTCACTCATCGTTTCATCTTTCTCATAAAAATGTTTCTTGTTTATATCTCTAATACTAGTCGCGCTAGCAAAAAAAAATGAAAGAGACATTTTTTATTGTCAATTCAATAAGAAATATCTTTTATTTCTAACTCTTTTCTACGAAATGCACTTTTTCGTCACAAACGTCATTATAACAATTAAATTGTTTATAACGAAAAAAGACGATTCTCGAACACAATCAATGTCCTATTAGTATTGCCCGCACCCGAAACCATAAAGAACCACCGAAGATATTGAGCAGACCTAAACATTTATACGAAAATTGTACGGAAAAATATTGAAAAAGGATCTGCTTTTTTAACGTCAAGGTTATGCATACCCCTTAAGGTATTCCGTTCGCGGAGTGCCGTATTTTCTGGGGGCATAAGCAGGGCCCTTTTGAATCATTGGTAAATTTCAGAAGTGCTTAAAAAAATAAGTTACAATCCAGTGCTATACGCAACGATGAACTGCAATCAAAAATATCCCGCAAATTTAGTACATTCAGACATTTTTACATTATCTCTAAAAAGTTTCGGCTACGAAAATTCTCCTACTAGTCACATTTTTCTAACTTTTATCATGAATATTTTCCTCAAATATTCGGTGACCTCCTATTTATATTGTCGATACGAAACGTTTAGATTTTTTTACACGCCTTTAGCAGTTTGTATCAGGTATCTAGAGTTATAGAGTGTCCAAATTATCATATAGAAATGTGGCCAGGGTGTCATCGCCATAAAGTGTCGTATAAATAAGACGATTTTTAGAGTTCTAATTTTGCGTTGAAAGTTCGATAACTTGGCTTGAAATTTTACCAGTATACTGGGATGTATTTTTACTTTATTACAGACGGGAATGACTTCATTGTTAAATATTCAGGTAAGTGAAAGGAATACCTTAAGGTGACGATTACTCGGCCAACAACCTTATACGTACAGTTTTGACAATTGCCACTAGTTTCCACGTTTTTATACGTAAAAATTGAATTATCCCAGCTGGAATGATGTGCATGGAAGTGATCTTTCGAGTACCTGGTGAGCCAACCTCATCGCCCACTTTGACATTGATCGCACCCCGAAAATGGTAGCTCTCCCGGGTAACCACAATTCCTCGACCCAAACGCTATCAAGCCCGAACGAACCAACAGTTCAAATAGCACAACAAATGACGAATTACAAATCCGAGTAACAAAATACGATAATCCAATAAACATTGAATATTGCAGTTATTCAAATCGTGATCCAGACTAACGTCATCTAATTACTGTGGATAATACAATTAATTTACGGATGAAAAATAAACTTTCGAATAATAGTAGCGATGGTCGTGCAACTTCTATTATTGTATATGTATGATCCTGAATTAATAGCGCGACGTGCCCTGCCATCAGTACCCTCTCATAGTCGGAAAACAATAATGACACAATCCTCTTCTTATCCTAAACCTCTCTCTCTCTCTCTCTCTCTCTCTCTCTCTCTCTCTCTCGAATTACCCTCTGCACTAGGAGCTCGGAATAAACCGATGAACCCTCTCCTTGTTATAATATGAATTATTATCTTCCGTTCAGTATTATAATTTCACTTGGAAATTATATATTCTCTCTATATACAGAGTGTGTGTTTGTTTGGGTTTGTTTGGGTTGGAGAGGGGGGGTTGGAGAGAGGGGTTGGAGAGAGAGAGAGAGAGAGAGAGAGAGAGAGAGCTTCTGCTGCTGGTCCAACGTTGTTCATCCCCCTGGGAAATAGCCGCTCGGGTACCGACGAGCTGAGTAAGGAAGAGAAAAAAATGGTAACAAGAATCCAGGGACAAAGAGGAATACACGAATAGAGAGCAAAAAAATCGTAATAAGATAGAGGCGAAAAAATGGAGTGTTTTACGAGCATGGGGGGACGAACCAAATGAGGATTAAAGATAGAGAGAGGGAGAGAGACAGTGAGAAGGGATTAAATAGTACCTGGATGGCTATATATACGTCAACCTATCCATACGATTCAGTGTACCAACTGCTTGGAGCCAAAGGGGCTTGACCCAAGTGACGTTTCGCATCAACCCCTGTATTTTACGACTTTTCACTCGCACTGCGGATTAAGGGCTGCTACGAATGGGAATTTTGCCATTTCCGTATCCCCGAACATTCTTGGTGATCGTGTCCACCGACGATCGGACCTTGCTTTCCCTCTCTGTCTCTTGGTCTCCCTCGCGCGTCTCCTCGTTTCCGCACTTCCGGCCTAATGCACCATAATGGCTACCGAGGAGAACGCTCGTGGCGTTCGTCAGTTAGATGCGAAGGAAGTTTGCCCATCATCCCTCTGATTCATGGCATTCAATTTCCAAAATGTTAATTATGTTATTATTGAATAAGGAAATTGACGTTTCGATAGAAAAAATGAAAAATGTTATTCGGAATTTCTCTCGTTGTGATACGATCATAGTTGTAACAGTTGAAAACAGCTCATTTTCAGGATTTTTTAAATAGAACATCGCGTAGAACGATACGTTTCTACAATAATTAGGCATTTAAAAAACTATCATCTGAAGGACACTTTGTAATATTTTTCTGTATATATATTTAATTATAATCAATTTCCAGTCGATGTTTGGGAAGCACCACTCGAAAACGGCTTGTGCGGTAATGCCCTTCTGAACCAGGTTATCTAATATAAAAAAATCAAACAGATTTCGTTAGTATATTATCCTACGATTTATCGAAAGAACTTCCAAAATATCAAATTTAAAAAATCGCATGTGTTGAAAGAGAAAGTCTTGATTTTTTTTCTTTCATAAAATCAAAAGCATACATCGCAAAAAAAATCCTTCGATCAAATACTATACTTTTATATCTAGAAGAAGCTCTAAAAATTTCAGAAAAATCAATGCAGTAGTCTTTGAGATTTTTTGTTCTTCGACGTTAAAAACGTACTTTCGAGGAAAAAGCGTCTAAATTTTCGAACGACGTTCCAAGCGTTCGATGCAAAGGGGGTGATAGTTCACCTCGTTAGGAATATATCTAGCCTAGGTTACCTTAGTCCAAAGTCATAGGATTACGAGTTATGTAAATATGATTTTTCCAAAATTTCCCATATTAGGTACTAACTCGTTCATAATGTTCAAACAGACAATAATTGGTAACTAAAAACTTATTTGCGTCTTAGCTTAATGTGTATTCAATCGACAAACATCATTATAATCATCTGTATCCACACAATTAACTAAATAGGACGTGTTGAATAATTAAAAACTTGTCAAAAAATAAAAATACCTCTTATGTTAATGCTATTTTTAAAGAAGTAGAATTAACATGAGAGAAGTAGAATTAACATGAATTAATAAGTAAGTGGGAGTAAAATTTTGGGAAATTTTCCAAAAATCATACGTACCATGATAACTCGAAATCCTTAGACTTCGGACAAAGGTAACCTTGGCAACATATACTTCTAACGAGGTGACCTACCACCCCCTTAAGGCCATTCATCGATCTTTCCAACACCCGGTATATTGGTGTAGAAAAAAGTGATTTATCGATTTTTACAACTAGACATAACTCCTTAAGGAGTGAGATGAGGTCAGAGGCGTGAAAAACGAACATATTCAATAATTTTGTTAACATAGTAATTGAGTTTGTTTTACCAAAATGGTTAAATAGACTTTTTATGTTATATTTCAACTTGACTTGTAGTGCTTTGCGGTGACCATCATAAAAAAATTTCTGGATCATCTGAAATAAATCTAAAGTCATCATCATCATCATCTAAAGATCATCTGAAATAAAATCATTAGTTTAATAATAAATCTAGTCCTTAATCGAAGGTTTTTTTCAAAATTAACAAAATGGGGACTTCCGACAGATAACGTTCGATTTTCGACCAAAGAATCGCTCATTTATTGTTAAAAAAAATTGAAATTTTTAACAAAAATGAAAATCCTTCTTTTAAGGCCTAGTTTTCAATGGTATCAATAAGCACACCAAATTTCATCAAAATCCATCGAGTGGTTTTTTAATTATAGTAGTCACCGACTATAATTCAATTCGACCGAATTTTGAGCTCGATGGATGAAGCTGAACTTTTTTCGATGTATTTTGATCCGCTGATCCCGAATATCACATTTTTTGCCGCAAAGTCGAGCATCCAATTGTTCATAGCCAATTGTTAAAACAATTTTTCAAAAAATTAAATTTTTTCAGAATGATATATTTTTTAAAAATATTTTGGGCAATTTTAAAACGAAAGTATTCTTTAGGAAATTTTGCTAAAGTTCATCGTTTTTCAGTAACACGTTTTTGAAAAATTCTGAAAGAGTTTTCCAATTTTACACTTGATTTACGTATAGAAATATTAATTAAAAAATGACTTACATCGTATCATCAATTCCTGGCCCATACAATAGGGCTTCTGCCGATGTGGAAGCTTCAAAAATATCAATTTGTTGTTGTCTTCGAAGCATTCTGCCTTCCCGGGTATTGTCGTTTGCGCGTTTGTCAGCCGCTGCCTGCCATGGGGACCCGACGCCCCTGAACTAATTGTGGGATATCCCGGAAACTATTCATCGGATTGACTTGAAATTTTCAGGGAATATTTTCGAAACATCAAACTTCAAGAAAATGTAAAAAAATCGACTCTTTGAAAATTCTCTCTACATCTCACCCCTTAATGGTAGAGTTTGCTTTTTGTCGAGTTTATTCCTCATGTTCTCATAATAAGGAGGGTTGGGTTGTATTGAGCTTTTGCTCGTTTGAATTGGGACGCCCTGTACGTATAGATATTCCCTTTGATTCTCGACATCGTTTTAGTCTTCCACGCTCGCCACAAGCCAAGAGAATGGCGATGAGTCCACAAAAGCGTCGAACGGAGTTAACACAAAAGCGTCGAAAAGCTCCGAAACTTTTCGGTGCTCTTGCATAGTGTATGAAAAAAAATTGCAACCAAGCCGCCCGTTAAGCATCCTATAAAATAAAAAATAAAAAAACTTCGGATGGAAAAAAGAACGGAGCCACCGCACAATGGCGTCACAGAATGTCGATGGGACGGAAAAAAGATTGGAGGGACCAAAGGAGGGATAATGTGGACAGAAAAGTGAGGGAGCAGGAAAATGTACAATACGGGAGAAAAAAAGTTACGATAAGTTGATAAACTGTGGCAAAAGGGAAAAAAAGATGGTGGTCGGGTGTTGAGGAAATAATCACTGGGAAATATTTGGCGAAGGCGAAAAATTAAGAGTAAACAAAAAAGAAAACTTTTCTCTTCCTGTTTCTCTCTTGCTCGTGCGCACGATGGAATGGAGATGATAAGAGGAAGTAGAGAATTGTGTGCGTGGGTGTGATTGGGTGGGCATGTGTGGGTGGGTGTTTCTAAATGTATATATGAGCTATTTCGAGCAAATGAAAAAAAAGTTTAATCAACATTTTCCCCGCTTGTATCAAAATAATAGGCTAATAATCAAAAATTGATAAAACGAATGATTTTCATTACTTGTATTATTTAATATTTTTTATTTATCCGAAATAATAATTAATTACATTGCATTCTATCACTACATTTATCATATAATTAATAGTTAGTTAGTAATAATGAAATAATAACAGGGTAATCATTAAAAATGACTAAAACTCATTATTATTATTCTTCGTATTATCTCTTTTTTCACTTATGAAGAATAATAGTTATTAATAATAAAATAATAACAGGGCAATAATTAAAAATGAAATAAAATCACTGTTATCATTATTAGCTATATTAATATTTTTATTCGTAAGAAATAATAGGGTGATCATTTAAAATTAATAAAACTAATCATTTTTATTGTTTGTATTTTAAAAAAAATGTTATATGCACCAGTCTGTCAAAGAAATTGAGACTGATAAAACTGCTTCATGTGTTAATTATTATACGTATGTCTGCTATTATAATGTGCTTAATATATATATATATATATGTGCTAAATTATTATATTACTGCGAGGACGAGCGATTTCGTGGCTATTTTTTTATCTCGGGAGAAGCTCATGAACAATTAGGGAACAGCCGTACGTGTGCATGGAAAACTGACTATCAGTGAACAATGGCAAAAAATTCTATGACACAATGTTCAAACTTTTTTTTATATGCGATGATACGTTGGGTAGATGGAGCTTCTAGGGGCGTCTGAATTCAACATCAGCCAGAAAAAAGTATATACACAATATGGGCACTAACCGACTCTATACTTTTCCTTCATTTCGCTGACATGTAGGTATGCATGACTCTTTTATTTCTTTTTTCACTTTTCTACCGCATTCAATGGATACTGGTCGACGAGGCTAGCGAGTAGTACAAAAGCCTCCCCCCCCTCTCACTCTCTTTATATACATTTTTTTCTCCATGCCCTGTATTTCAATCTCACTCTTGTTCAGATTTGTTTCATAATTTTCTACGACTTTCGTTTAATTAAAGAAGAAACTCCGTTTTTACCTCATCCATTAAATTTTATCATTGCTGTTAGATACTATAATTATTGTTTCTTTTTTTCGATTTATACGAAGTTAAAAAATCGCGGGATTTGATAGGAAAATAAAAGAAATGGAAAGAAAATTTTTGGGAACTTTTCAGAGATTGAAGGATTGAATAAAAAAACGTATTAATTTTTTTTTATTTGTGGAGAACATGTGAAACTGTTTCTAGGATTTTTCAGGGCGAATTTTGTGAGGGCTAATTTGTATGCAAAGGCTCATGAATCCTGTAACAACAAAAATTGCACGAAATGTCTTGTTTTTGTTGATTAAATTAAAATTAGAATATTGTTGATATTTTTTATATAATTGAATAAATGGGAATAATTATACTTATTTATTTAGCTACTCTATGTGACTTATGATAAATCTATGTATGTGTACGTTAGGGTTATGCCTAGTTGTAAAAGTCGAAAAGTCACTTTTTCCGAAACCAATGTATTTTCACAATATAATCTTATAAATGTTCCTCGAAAATTTCAAGATGATCGGATCGAAATTGACAGATTTATAGGCTGTTATGTTGACGCCCGTCGGAACGCTCGGAGCGTCGTTTTTTTTTCACGAAAGTACGTTTTCAAAGTCTTGTTCGATCTTTCTGAAATTTTTTTTGCATTTTCAAGATGTAAAAATATAGCATTTGATCGAAGGATTTTTTTCCGATGTATGCTTTCGATTTGATGAACGAAAAATGTCTATTTTTAGAGTTTCGTACTCAAAGGGAAAAACGGAACCCCATTAATGTCACTCTGCTGTCTGTCCTTCCGAGTCCATCCATCTCTCTCATCATTTTGCCGTAAAATTAAGAACCTACCAAGAGCTTGTGCGAATAAAAAACATTTTAACTGAGTAAAATGGGTTAGCAAAAATCGGGTTACTTGAGGTTTTAATTTTTTTACTGGTTTTTTTTTAGTATGAAACTAACAAGTATTGTACCGTTTTACAAACCTGATTAAATGCGCCAACTTTTAATGGCACTTGCCAAGGCACTCGTACTTTTTTTTTTAAGCAGGGCCTTTCAAAGTAGACAAATTTTGAAAATTTTAAATTCATAGTTTAACAAATAGTCTTAATTCTAGGAAACTTGGGGCAATTGTGTCATTATTTTTTACTGTGATTCTAGAAATGTTATTTAGGGTTACGGTTCCAAAGTTTAAATGAACGAAAATAATAAAAATTAACCACAATAACCGAAAAATGGTTACAGTTTGACCAAATTTCTAGGTTTTTCTTAAATGCCCATAATTTTCAAACTGCATGGGATAGATTTTTTTCTGATTTTTCTCATGATCGTTACAATCAATCCTGTCACCCCGTTTCGGCTTGACGTTGAGTTCTGGGACACCCTGTATTTTCATTTTTGTCTCAGCAGGAGTATACAAAGCTTTCTTTAGCTATTATCATCCCATATGGCTTCAGTTTAGTACTACCTAAGAACTAAGATAGAAAAAAAGCATTACCTAATTAAATATCTATTTAAAAAAAAAGTTAATTGGTCCAATGTACTGAACCCTAATAGAGCGAGACCCGACTCGCACTTGGCCGAGCTTTTTTTTTACAAATATCAAGACTCTCACTTTGAACACACAACTTTTTTTAAAATTTTTCTATTTCGCAAATTTTTTCGAATAATCATACCTCTTTTCTACTTTTCGTAAAAAAAATTCACCACGATTTTAAAAAAATCCAAAAAGGAGCTTTTTTCGAAATTCGTCATAACGATTTTCCAAAAAAAAATTTCAAAAACGAGCTTTTTTCGACTGTTACAACTAGTCACAACCGTTTGTTAAATATTGTAGATGTGGCACAAAAATGACCTTCTAATTAGCCCACTTCTCCATTCATAAATGGCCCGCCGGTGGGAAAGTTTCGCCTTTACGAAGCTTCGGGAACGAAATGGCGGTTGTCCTCTTCATTCCTGCAAGTTTTCCACTTTTAGCATTCTTCTGCTCCACACGAGGCTCTTCCTCTTTATTTTTCAGCCCGAGACTTCTCCGGTGCACCCTCGTACTCGTGCACTCTTTTTCCCATCTTGTGTCTCGAGCCTCAGTGCTTTTGTCTCTCGCCCCTTTGCTCCGCCGACAGAACTTGCATCAGAGATCTTTCTTCTCATTGTTTCGACGAGAGTGCCTCGGCTATGGGAGACTATGAGCTCAGTTCCGCCTTCTCTCGACTTCTCGTAAAAAAAAAACAATGGCGAGATAAAGAACGGCGGGAGGGAGATGGACGGAGAAGCAGATGAGATAATACGTCATTCTTTTGGAAAGAAAACGTTAATGAATGGGTGGAAAAGCACCGCGAGCGATTAATTCCCCCGCGCAAGCTCTCGCACCATAAACGCGCTTAATTTTCAGTTCATTTGCGATTATGCCAATACAAATTTCAGCCGTAATGTTTCCTCTGGCCGCTCCAGCGAGGAGCACGAATTCAGAATAGATTTCGAAATATCCAGAAATTAAAAAAAATCGAGGCCGATAATGGTAGCCATTAAGGCCTTACCCTCACTTGTAGCGCAAAAAAGGCCCTTTTCATGAATTTTTTTAAAGAAAACTATAAAACTTTTTTAATCGATCAATATACCATCTTAAAGAACACATCTTGAAAAACTTTCAGTAATTTTTTTATTGCAAAATATTACATTGTTTAGTGGCAAATGGCCGTCAATGAAATAATGTTTTTTTATATACACGGTTTGCGGTGACCAACATTGCGGCGAAGTGAATCATCTGAAAAAAAATGCGGATGGATTTAGTCAAATATAAGTACAAACTAGTCTTTAATCGAAGGATTTTAAAAAATATTCATTTTTCACAAAATGGCGGACAGTCAAAGTTAATGGTTCGATTTTAACGAAAAAAAACCGCCGTTTTTTGGCTATAAAACGGCCATTTTTTTCGAAAAAAAAAAATCGAACGATTAAAGACTACATTTTTATGTATTAAATAAGCCTGCAAAATTTCAAGAAGATCGGTTCATTAGTGTTCGAGTAATCTTGGTCACCGTCTTCAGAAATGCCATTTTGAGAAAAACACGTTTAAAGTTTCAATTTCCGGTCGTTTACACAACGGATTCTTCTCTTTCAACGCTCATATCTCAGTCAATTTTTTTCGGATCGACTTGAAATTTTTAGGACATATTCTCAGATACTTATACTTCAAAAAAATGCAATAAAAAAAAATCGATTTTTTCAAAATCGCAAGTGGGGGTAACCCCTTAAGCTCGAATGAAATAAAAATTGCATTCAGACTGACAAGGCTTCTCTAGTGTACAAAAATGATTTTATGATTTTATTTTATCTCTAATTGTTTTTTTATTTGGGAAATTTATTTATCTTTTCGTTCTTTTATTCATTTATACTGGCATTATTTATTTGTTATGTTAATATTATTCACTTTTTTCTGTTCTCTTTTTTCCTCTCAGGGGTCTTCTCACTTCAGACCCTAAAAAGGCTATTTTCATGATTTTTTTAGATAGGTGTATATTATAGATATTGATAATGAAAGTTGTTACACTTAATAAATACACTTTCTAAATGTGTATTTAATGAGTGTATACAAAAAATTTATGTATTTATGTAATCCAAATAAACTTCAAACGCGCTTTTCTCGAAACAACGTTTTTCGGCGGCTTGTTGATAAAATCTTCAAAACTACTGAACCGATCCTTATCAAATTTTAACCACCTATTCTTTACAACTATAACTATAGCACATATCAAGGATTTAAATTTTTTTTGTTATTTAGTATTTATTTTCCAAAAACGGTGAAAAAACACGTTTTTCCCCCAAAAACGCCCGCCATTTTGTTATTTTTGCATATATCAAAAATTGTGATATGCGCTATAGCCATTGATATACTGAATCTAATACCGTTTGATTTTTTTGTTTCGGATGATCCATCTCCGAGATTTCATCAACAGCGCAGACCTACAATATTTTAGGACTTTTTTAAGCTACCTTTTTCGTCTATAAATAGCGACTTAAATAAATAAAACATTTTTTTAAATGTATTTCGAAAGTGTATTTATTAAGTGTGACAACTTTTATATCAATATCTACAACATAAACCAATAAAAAAATCACGCAAACAGCCTTTTTCAGCGTCTAAAGTGAGAAGACCCCTTAATTTAAAGTGTACAAAAATGATTTCATCATTTTATGTTATATCTAATTGTTTTCTTATAGGGAAAATGTATTAATCGTTTCGTTGTTTTGTTCTTTTATACTTGCATTAATTACTCTTTATTTGTTATGTCAACATGATTCATTTTTTTCTGTTTTTTGTTCCTTTTAATTTTATTATTCTTTATTCATTTTTTTTGTAATGATCAATTCATTTTTTTTTACGAATGTGTTGTGTCATTCATATTCATTGAGTATTTTATTAGTAGTAGTACTAGTATCTTATACCTTGTGTACCCTTTTAAAGGGGGTTTACATAAATGCCCCTCCATTCTAATTTACATAGATTATTTTACATTGATTTTCTCATATCTATCCTAGTTGCTAGTTTCTTGAATTGCCCAATGTAATCGCATAGTTGCGTTTTCAGTTGCACTTCTATTTTCCGCTGAATTTCTAACCCCCTGCTATTTTCCAACCATGGCTCCAGTTTATTTACTATTATTTGGTTTAATTTTGGTTTAAGGGCAGGGTAGGGGTTTGTACTTTCGAAAAATCGCTTTTTTTGTCTTTTCTTATAGTTTTCTTGTAGTTAAACACCTTAAGAATATAATCGGAAAATTTCAAGTCAATCAGAGCAAAATTCTCGAAGTTAGCTCCTCTAACATTGTAGGTCCGACTTCAGCAAAGCGACTTTTTTTAATTTAGCGAGTTTTTTTTTACATTGAGGGGGTTTTCCACCCTCAAAATGGCGGAATTTTTCGTGAAAAATAGCACTTTTCAGTTTACATGACCACCAAAAATTTAGAAATGAAAAAAAAAAAATGTGCTAGTTATCCTATGTTTGTATTCCTTGCAGTATATTGCCACATCAATTTTGCCCTAATCGTATTGAATTCCTTGTTTACTTTTAATATTCGCGTGTCTGCCTATTTTTTCTAGCTCTTTCCATTGCTTCTTTTATTTATTTGTCCCATTTTTATGGGTTACAATTAATATTATACTTGCATTATTTATTCTTCATTTGTTATGTCGATATTATACAGTATTTTCTAATTTCTTTTTTTTATTACATATTATTTCATTATCTCTTGTTTTGTTAATTCTTATTTTACATCGTATCTTATTTGTTGTACTTATCAATTAATTCTTTTTTACTAATATGTTGTGTCATTAATATTCGATGATTACGTTTTTTATTATTTCATTTTTCATTCAGGCTTTGTTCAAAGCACCTCTACTTAATTTAGTTCTTACACTAATAATTTAAATGTCAACGTTAACGAGAATTTACAAGAAAAAAATGGAAAATTTAAATGTACGTTAATATTGTAGGTAAAATGCACGATAATTATTAAACAAATCGAAAAAATTGAACGCATTTGACGACGAATGTCCCGTGTATCTCGTGTACACTGTTTTATCGATCGAAGAGTAAGCGTTATATATTCGTGTGCAGTCGCAATATATTCGTATGAATGTCCAAGAAGACGATGATAAAAACAACCGCCGATGCAGTGCGGGCTCCTCGTATCGTAATGTTTATTCCAAGGCAATAAAAAGGAGCTTGAACTATAGCGAGCGGCTCTGGAGGGAAAATATTGCCGAGCCAACTGTAATGACAGATATCCGATATTGCAAACGTACTCACGTATAAAAGTTCTTAATATTTCTGTTCTCAGACGATTTTGCTGTCTTCAAAATTTATTCTTCTAAAAAAAAATCAACTCTACCCCTACTAAAATACGGAATTGTTCTTACAAATATTTCCAGAAAAGCTCAGGGAGAGTTTAAAAAAAATTCCATCGTTAAAAAAAAATAATACGTTATTCGAGGTACAAAAAAGGATTTTCTTTATCGTAAACAAAATTCGCTACCGCGAGAATCTATCGATCGAAAGATCATAAAAAAAACGTAGCAAAATGCGGCCGCGTAAAAAATAATGGGCTTTTTAACGAGCTTCGAAGCCACGCTTGAAAAATGATATTTGAGATTTTTTTTGTTGTAATAAAAATAATGTAACAAGGTTGAATGCGGACAGCAGGAAAAGTGAAAAAGAATCACGCGAGGCTGTCATGTTGCGAGGATGGAAAAGCGTTTCAGAGGACGTAAAACAGGCGAGCTATCGGGGTTTGCAGGTTTTATCGATTTTCACAAGACACGGAACAGAAGCCACAGAGTGTCGATGGGATAACGCACATATATATATATATATATATATATATATATATATATGCATGTGTGTGTATACAAGGAGATTATTAGAGCTTGGCGAGCTTACAACGTGCTCGGATATCCACAAATCGAAAAGAAAGGTCAAATGTTTTTTTTTTCTTAATTCGTTCGCTTTCTCACCGGAAATCATGGAGTTCCCGAGGTCCTTGAAGGAATTACGTCAAATTTGGATTGAGCGCGTTAAACGGGTAAAATATGTGGCCAAAAGATATTGAACATTTTTTGTACTATGAAAATACTGAAATCTTCAAAAGTCGTTTTTCAGGCCCCCTTGAGGTAAATAGAATCGATAACGTGCATTTCGAAACGCCCGCAAGTAAACTCAAAAAATGCCGCGCGATCGAAATTAACTCATCGATGTTTATGGCTCTGAGGCCGTTTCGAATCTAGGCATCGAAAATAAATTTTTCAAAAACGTAATTGCATTTTGGAAAAAAATACAGATAAATCGAAAAAAATATTAAAAACGGTTTTTGAAAATTGATAGTCACAACCAGAAAATCCGACTCTGAAATAGATTTTTAAACGACTCAAAAACGTCTCTACGTTAGTATATTAGTTTATTCGATAATTAATCGAAAGAATTTCGGAAATATCAAATTAAGAAAAGGTGCGTGTTCAAAGTGAGTCTTGACTCTTTGTGAAAAAAAACAGGAATTTTTTTATTAAACGGAAAGTATGAACCGAAAAAAATCCGTTGATCAAATACAGCATCTTTTCATCAAGGCCCAAAAATCTCAGAAAGATCGATGCAGTCGTTTTCGCGATATTTTGCTCGCTGACTTTGAAGACGTACACTCGAGAAAAAAGCGATTAATCATCTTCAAATTTGCAGGGAACATTTATAAGGTGATATACTGTAGAAATATATTGGTTTCGAAAAAAGGGATTTTTCGACTTATACAATTAAGCTACAAAAAATGTAAACCATGAATACATTTTTTTCAATGTATGAAAAAGAAATAGATTTTGGAAAATATTTTCAAAAATTGTTAAAAATGCACAAAAACGAGTACAAAAAAATCCATAAACGAACTTATAAAAATTCTCGAAAAACGGAGAGCCTGTGAGGTGTCCCAAATTGAAACGCGACAGAGTGGATGATGAGAAAATTTGTCGTGGGGCTCTTGAGCTCCGGAACATTCTCCAACGACGAGGAAATTCCGTGGTTCTTCTATACGAACCCTCGTGTGTCCTTTATTTTATTTCGACTGAAACACTGCCCGACATTCCACGCTCCTCTTCTCCTGGGTTCTCTACAGGCTCTCGTATGTACCCCGGTATGACAATGGACCCGAAAAATTCTCGAGCATCGAGAGAGGATGAAAAGACACGATGGATACGTCAATTTCGAAATTATTTTTTTCTATCAGTACTTACAGATCCTAAATATGAAGTTTTCAATTAAGGCCTTAAGCCACTCTGGAGGCCGAAAAAATAGGCTTTGTGGGGATTTTTTTTCAGAAAAACTCCAAAATAAATCGAGATTACAAAAAGGGTGTTTATCATACGTATCAGTGACTGTATACAATAATTTTTTTGAAGCGTTTAATTTCAAAATGGCGGCTGTGCAGCGTTTTTGCGATGACGTCTCCGTTTTTCCAGGGTCCACGGCCGGACAAACAATTCCTGTAATTTTTTAAGGGGCCAGTCCACTTTGAAAATTTAAAAAATCGAAAGCAAGCAAGACTTGAAGAAATCGACGATGATGAGCAATCAGAAGGGATTTTGTATGGTGCAGGAATTGCCGATTGAGTTTAGGTAAGAGTTTTTCATAGTATAAACTTCAAACGCGTTTTTCTCCAAACAACGTTTTCAAAATCTAGCTCCATCGTATCTCTAAAACTAATAAACCGATTCTCTTGAAATTTGAAACCCCATATTGTAAACATGATTCGCAACAAGGTGACCCTCGATGGGTTTAACATTTTTATTTTTACCCTTTTTTTGCGAAAAACTGCGAAAAAACGCGTTTTTTTTGTTGCTTTTTTCGTTTTTCATCTGCCATTTTTTTTATTTTCTTTTATAAAACTTTATATCCGAGGGTCATTTTGTAGCTGGTGTCATACTGAATCTAATGGACTTTGATTTTTTTGTTCCAGACAAGCCGTCGCCGAGTTGTGATGGAGCTACCTAGCCCACCTATTTTTGAGTCGTTACGTTAAACTATGGTTTTTGTACTTACAAATGAATAAAAATGAATGAATTTTTTCAAATGTATTTCAAGACTTTATTTATCAAGCCCAATAACTTTTATATTCATATTTTTTATAAAATCCTCAAAAAAACCGCGGAAGTAACCTTTTTTCGGGGCTCCAAAGTGGACTGGCCCTTTAATTATAATGAGCCAATGATTTTTTTTCGATTGAATATAATAACTGCTATAGAAGTATGTAGGATTTTTTCGATATATTGATTTTTGGCCAAATGGCGCACTTCTAAAGTGGGAAGTGAAAACTTAGTCTAAAAAATCGTCAGATAATTGTTAATAACAAATGAACTATGCAATGTAAAAAAAAATTCTACGTACTTCCATAGAAAATGTATTTTTCGAAATATATTCAACATTTCAAGTGAATCGGTTGCAAAATGTCTGAGTTATGTTCCCGGCCAACTTAAAAAATGCAGTTTTGGGATAAACGCGTTTGAAGTTTTGAGTCCGCTCGCTGCGGACCAGGCGGCCTTGTTTTAAAATTCGAAAACCGAGTACTTAGACACTTTTCCCGGCCATAATCTTTTGGGACCTCATTTTTGAGGTCCTAGGGGACCATTAAAAAAAATCGATTTTTCGAAAATTCTAGAGTGGCCAAACCCCTTAAATCGCCGTATCGCAGAATGCCTACCAATTTAATTGATTTTTCGAAGATACAAATTTCATAGCCAATCATCCATATCAATTAGAAAATTGAATATTCTTAAAAAATGTTTCAAATCAGCGTCTGCCTGGGCCATCACTTGGATGGGTGACTGCTGCGCTGGTACCAAAAATGCTGAAGTGACAAGTACAAAAATAAAAAGAGGTGGGATCCTAAAATCCCGAGGACGACGTAAAACAAGAAGTAGGCAAACAATATATTCAGAAAAAGACAAAATATTTAAAAACTTGGTAAACATTTATCGACTTGCATTATTTTATAATTGTATAAACATCAAATATTTAGTTGTGAAATCATACAATAACTCGTAAAGCTATAAATGATTTTATAATTTTATGATGAATAATCATTTGAAAAAATGAAATTTCAATTGAACAATAATAATTTTAATAATTTCAATCTCAACAAAATAATTAGTTTCTTAATTAAATTTAAATAATTAAATTGTATTATTTTACAATTAAATAATCAAAGAAGCAAAAACATTCTTAGGCGTTTTAACAATTACCCTGAATGATTTTTCATTCAACCCTTGAGTACAGCGTTAAAAATAATCACGGCTCAAAAGGGATGAACAAAAAACTCACGAAGAATTGAGGCCTAGGTATGAAAGTTGACGAGACTATTTTTTACTATTCTTATCTTACGTTTTTCCACGAGCAAAAAATATCCCAACTTACACGCACGGTGCGATGATTTTCGCATTTCGCTGTGTTCTTCCATTTTTTCACCCCCCCCCCCCCGCCCCGACTTGGCGTGTTGATCAGCCCCTTGACTGTATCTTCTCCGAGGGCTAGTCTCGTAACCTCCTTTCGCAGCCCCTTAAGACCCGGGACTAATTC
>OZ023324.1:6438574-6533258 GCA_964007375.1 Ophion obscuratus
TCATTGATTCCACTGTTATATATATATAAGGGTGACACGAATTTGAGCTCTATTTTTTCTTTTCTCACCTTCCAATTATTTTCTTTAAAGAAACAAAAATTGTCACGATCGCTGCGAGCGGTCAAAAAAAAATGTATACGTCGCGCAAGCATCCCAAAAATTCAAATTTTCATTAAAAAATCGATTCTTTTTTATCGTTTAATTCTCACCCATGAATTTTATGCTTTATAATTTTTAAATCAACCTCGCGAAAGCTCTAGCCGTTCAATGAATATTTAGTGGTCGTTCAAGAGCTTCGAAATTTGGATTTATCGCCAATTTTTTTTTTCTTCTTACTCATAAATTTTACGCTTTCAAATTTACATCACACTATTAACCCAAGAATTATAATCTTTATTTTCATAACATAACTCTTCAAAGATCTTATCCGTAAACAAAATTATAGGTCCTCCGTTTTATCGGGGTAGAAGTATGAGGTAAATTAAAAAAAATACATTTAAAAAAAATGATTAATTGTTTCGAAAATTCTACAAAGGGTTGAATTTATGAGTGAGAAGAAAAAAAATCGCGACAATTGGAAATTTCGAAGCTCTCGTGCGACCACTGAATATTCATTGGCCAGCTAAAACAAGCTTTTATCAACCGGTGCGATGGTCTAGTGGTTAGCGTGCTCGCCACTAAACCAACGGACCGGGAGGTCCCGGGTTCGAATCCCGGTTGCGTACATTTCGTCGTGAAATGTTTTTCTTCGGCATTTCGCGGCGAAATAAGACTAGTTCCACGACCGGGGGGCGAATTCGATGACCGGCTGTATTGGTGGTATAGGTTTTCCGCAGTTTCCCTATACCCAATGACAGAAAATGTCATGATGAATACAATACGGAGGGGGAAGTCGGCTGCGGCCGCAAGAGGGGGGAACAGAGAGAAAGATGGAGAAAAAAGGAGAGTAAACAGTAGAGGAAAGAACGGTCATAATGTGGGGAAGAATAGGTAACAAACGCGAAAAGCGTTGTACCTAAGGAAAAAACCAATAAAAAAAACAAGCTTTTATCTGATATAAGGTCAAAGTGGGATCAGTCGCTCATTTTTTCAGAGGTCTATAGCTGCCTAACCGTTCAAACAATCTCAATGAAACCTTGACTAAATGTGAGGTGTGATCAATGGCTACCTTTCGTTAAAAAACACTGAACGGCCTAACCCAATAGATATTGAGATAATAACCATTTTTTTAAAATGGGATTTGATCCACTGTGTACTTGGGCGTGTACACAGTGAACACGTGCCTAATTTCACAGTCAAACAAAATTTCGAAATAGCGAGTAATTTGAAGAAAATTACCCTGATCCACTGTACACTTGTAGGTAATGGAATGCTTTTTCTCTATACAATGGGGAGAATTGTACAGTACACTATTGAAAAATTAATTAAAAAAAAGACAGCATATTACGAGATCAATCACAATAATTTATTGAATATTAATCAACAATGAGTACCTACCTAATGAGGTAGTACCTATTTAAATCACAACGCGAAAATATTCATATTATGACTTACCTTTGTGTACCTCGAAAAATTGAGCCACTGTGTACTGGCCCTCTCTTCTTTTCTGAAGCGGTTACAAACTTTCTAGACAGTTTCTATTTTTGTTAGGTTAACAAACACAATGCTCCAATACACAATGCTCAAACACAATGCTCAAAATTTTTGTTAGGTTAAGGGCGGGGTAAAGTATTAATTTTTTTTTTTCATTTTTGTTTAATTTTTTAAATGAATGCATAATATATCAAGAATATTGTGTTAAAATTTCAAGTCGATCGGAGTAAAATTGACGAAGTTATGAGTATTTGAGTGTCTATTGCTCCATGCTCTTCTCTTCTGCGTTTTTCAAACCGTTTTTCTGAGACTTGTCATATTTGAAGTCCGTGTGCACGATAACTCAAAATCTACTGGACCAATCGCTTTGAAATTTTGCACAGTACTTCTTCACATAATTCACCAGGTATTGTCGAAAGCTTTTTTATTTTTTTTAAATAATTACTAATTTTTCAACAAAAAATTAGCCGATTTTTTTAGCGAAAATCGGGTTTTTGGCTCCCAAGTGCTACGAAAAATCGAAAAATCGAAAAAAAAAATCCTCCCGTCATTACCTCGAGAAACATATCCTGTAACAAATGCATTTTGATTTTTTTGTTTCAAATGATTCTGTTGCGAGTTATGGTGCACACCGCAAACCAACTTTTTTTCAAGGCGCCTCCGGGGTTTAATTTTCACTCGCTCAATTTTGAATATTTTGCAATGCAAATTTAGGAGAATGTTGTTCAAATGTTACTTTATTATATGTAAATTTTTCAATAAACGAACATTATTCGTTACGCCAAAAAAAATCTTAAAAACATGCCCTTTTTTCGCCGTATTGACTTTACCCCACCGTTAACAAACACAATGCTCAAATACCGCAATATAGCTGTATATTGCGGGAGAACAATGATTTCGAACGTAGCTGCGATAGGTAAAGAAGCAAAAGACATACAAACTCAGCTGGTTTTACAACTTTTGACACAAAAAATAATATAAAATCACCTCTCACAAAGGAATTGCGCGTGAGCTACTCACAGACAGGTTCAAACCTATTGGCATCCGAGGGCGGTTCTAATGTGAAAAAGATGCTCACATATACATGTCGACTTCTGAGAAACAGAAAAGTTTCAGTGTACCCACTGTTCCCACTTTGACCCTACTAAAAAAGAAGAAAATGGTTTTTCTTGACAAGACACTTATATGTGACTATAAATGAAAGCTTGGGGCGCTGAACTTTTTGAATGTCTCATAAATTTGATCAATTCAGTTTCACTAACCGTATTGAATTTGGCACAATAGTAATTAGAGAAATTTCTTATCACACGTAAATTATTATTACAGTAAATGAAAAACAGTTGATATGTTAAATGATCTATATAAATTTAAGATAATGTGTCTAAGTCTTAAGCGCCCTAAGCTTTTATTTATTGTCACATATAGGTGACGTGGCAAAAAAAATAATTTTCTACATTTCAGTACATTAAATAAAAGCTTCTTTACAACAACAAAAAGTTTACATATACATTATTTTCTACTTGTTGGTCTTTAATTTATTTTACTAGAACTCTGACATTTTTGCACAGAGGGATTAATCCTTCTAAACGAACCGGTGTTATTATTGGTTGATTGTCAAGAGAAATCCTGGAGAACTGTGATAGATGGCATCTATCATAGATGTTGGCTCACCATCTATTGGACCTTACCTTTTAATCTATTTTACCTATTGGGCCCTTTTAACGATTGTGCGATCCGAGAGCACTTAGAGCCAATTCATATGTTCTCATGCACTTTCCATGTATTGTCACAAGGAACATCCCTCAGGTGACACCCTTCGATTTTGTTGAAATTTGGATATGTTATAAAGCACCGAAAAATAAGCGATACGTATTTTTTTATCGGCGGAAAAACTGGTTTAAGGGGTGAAACCACCCCTTAATATAGGGGTGGTTGACCCCTTAATTTTTTTTCCAATGTCACGATAGTAGATTTTTCATTGCTTCGGATTAGAAGAATTTTCGTTTTTGTTTTATTAAAATCGGTGGGCTCCTTGTGTGTGAACTGCTATATTACCCCTAGAGTATTATAGCCGTTTCCTTTTTTCATAATACATAATAAAAATAACATAACGCCTTTTTTCGAGGGATGGTTTCACCTTAAAACTGTTTTTTCGCCAATAAAAAAAATACGTATCGCTTACTTTTCGGTGCTTTATAACATATCCAAATTTCAACAAAATCGAAGGGTGTCACCTGAGGGATGTTCCTTGATAGATGGATGATTGCAAAATTTCAGAGCTCTAAGTAGTCGGGAAGTGGGTGAAATATCGATTTTCCGTTTAGCATCTCACACCAAGTCAAGCAAAATGAAAGCTTGTAACTTGTAATAAAAATGGGCATTTTTCGTTCATCAAATCGAAAGTACCCATTGGAAAAAACATCCTTCGATCAAATGCTATATTTTCATATGTAGAAAAATCCCTAAAAATGTCAGAAAGATCGATAAAGTAGTTTTTGACATATTTTGCTCACCGACTGGAAACGTACTTTCGAGAAAGAAGCGTTTCGAGTTTCGAACAACGTTCCGGGCGTTCCGACGGGCGTCAATACGACAGCCTATAAATTTGTCAATTTTGATCAGATCCCCTTGAATTTTGTAGGAAACATTTATATCATGATATACTGACAAAATACCCCGCTTTGGAAAAAAAGCCTTTTTCGATTTTTACAACCCCCCAAAGGTTACCCCTTAAAGGTTATTCCATCCCAAAAATCACCCCCAGAATAGCGCTCTGGACAATAATAGTACCTTAATTTCAATATTTCGATGTGACATTTTGATAACTTGAATCTTGCGAGTCTATATAATGTCACCCAAAGCGTACAATTCCACATATCGCACAATAAAATCTACACGAAAATGTCAACCCATTCGGCCCGCTTAGCGATTACCTAAAAACCAAAACAATAACGATCAAGGAAGCACGAAACGTGCCACAATCGCCAAGCAAATGTCCCGATTGATCCATCACGTTTGGGCATTCCCCAAATTGCTACGAACGCATTGGCGCTAAATACCATGTGTTTCTTGAAATTTTGTTGACGTTTCATTAATGATCATTAATGCCGGGGTCAACCGACGAACGTAAGCCTCATTACACCAGCCGACCGATTAATCATACGTCGTTGAACGTCCACCGTGCGCAGAACGGTCAATGGCAATTTAAGGCGTGATCGTGTACACGTAATCACTGGCCCGTCCACGGTAGGATCGTTATCGAATCAGAGCCCCATCCACGTCGCGTGCCCTTCCCACACCTGAATAACGATCTACATAATTAATTTCCATTGTCGTAAATCCTGGAGATTTTGGGCCTCTGAGCGTAATAGGCTGGGTAAGTGAAGCTACGCTACAGACTCGACCATTCTTGTAAAAGTACACACAATTTTAAACAACTGCATTTTTAATAATTTAATGGGTGTATATATATATATATATGTGTGTGTGTGTGTGTGTGTGTGTGTGTGTATATATAAACATGTTCCCATTTGAAAAACCATTGATGACCTTGAGAGCGTAAAAACTATGACCTTGACAAAAATTTGAAATCAATTAAATTACCTCTTGACATTTTTTTCGTCACTCTAAAGGCAACGGAGATATTTGGGGTGGTCACGTTAAATATGGTCCACCCTGTATGTATATATATATACTTTTTTTTCATTAAGACGCTGTAGTTGTTATTGAGACGAATCCAACGACCTATGAAATCATGACCTTGAAATTATTTTTAACCAAAATACCCGTGTAAAAACCAAAATATTTCACCAGATATTTTGGTGAAAAATCATGTCAAGGTCATGATATCATAGGTCGTTGGATTCGTCTGAATATCAGCTACAACGTCTCAATAAAAATAAAAAAAAAACATGTTCCTACTTGAAAAACCATCGATGACCGTGAGAGCGCAAAAACTATGACCTTGACAAAAATGAATTTGTCACCACCTTATCAGCCCTTCGAAATCAATCAAATTATCTCCTTACATTTTTTTCGTCACTCTAATGGCAACGGAGATGTATGGGGTAATCACGTTAAATGGTCCACCCTGTATCTTGTATAATATAATAATTACTATGTATTTATATATTATATAATATATATTATTTACACATTATAAAATAACTGCATTGTATACCTGTAAATATATATACATGTGTGTGTATGTGTGTGTGTGTGTGTGCGCGCGTGTGTGTGTAAATATCCCCTCGAATAACTTTCTCTGCGTTAAAATCGATTAGTTGGAAATGTACCCCCTTCCCATGCAGAAATTTTTTGGGGACTCCCCAGATCCTACCAGATCCCTATGGGGATTTGATAGGGACGCCCCAAGTAAGGAGTCCACACTGGAATCCAAATAGATTTGTTGGGGATTCCCCAGATTCTACCAGATCCTTATGGGGATTTGATAGGGACGGCCCAGGTAGGGAGTCCACATTGGAATCCAAATGTATTTGTTGGGGACTGCTTAGGTTCTACCAGATCCTTATGGGAAGTTGATACGGACACCCCAGGTAGGGAGACCACATTGGAATCCAAATGGATCCTGGGCTGTTTCCAGATGAACGTGGTTTGAGAATTTTTTACTTGAAATTATATAAAATGGGATTTCGCGACGCTCTGTAAAAAATTATTCTTTGATGGTCCCGTGCACAGATTTGCTTGAGAGTTTCAAGATGCACCAACGTGTTTCTAGGAATTTGTTCGGATATCGAATACTACAATATATAATTATATTCTTTAGTAACTTCTTTACTTTAGTGCTTACCCATATTGTATATAGTTTGTTATGGGCTAGTTTTTTTTATACGAATAAAAAAACTTGTTATAAATTTTAATATGCACACTTTTTGAATTTTTAATACTTGTGCGCATAAAAATTTGTTTTGGACGTGACGGCAATCGGGTTACGATTGCGTCTGCGGTTTATCGCTGTGGGTGTGGAGTTTTGTTAGAGCGGCTTAAATGAGGTTTTAAAAAAAAATTAAATGTAAGTATGAAATCATATTTTTATAAACATGATATCTATTACACATTCGCTTAAGTTTGTAGCCCGTAACAGTAATTTCCACCCGACCCGGTGGATTTTTCATCGGAATCCAATAGGGATTCCCCATCGGGATCTAACAGGGATTCCTTGTCGGGAGCCAATAGGAATTCCCTATCGGGATCCAATAAGGATTCAGAAAATCGCTTCCGATAAAAGAAAGACGTCGGGTGATAGAATATAAGCGGCGCAGGGTACATATATATTCGTGTCGTCGTTGAAAAGCGCGCGATGATCGAGTTACTGCGCAATCGCGATCGTAAGATTGGATGGAACCTATGTTACTACCGATGAAGCGCTGCTGTGCTGTGGGAAAGCAATCGCTAATTTCAAAGATTGGGATGGCCGCCGACCTGCTCAACCTCAAGCGCAACCATAACCTGATTGCCGTTACGTCGGAAAGAAAATTCCATGCGCACAAGTATTTTTATTTAATAATAATATAAAATGTGTATCAAAAAACGTTGCAGTAAAAAAAGTATTCGTTTTTAAGTATTTACAATATAAAACGTATTCATATTTCATTAAATACAAAAAGTATATGGCATTGAAGTTTGCATCGTTGGAACGCAACGAAAGTCCCTTTTTACCTTTTTTTTCCATATTTTTATTGTCATAGAAGATCTTTGTTATACATTTATATCGTAAATCGCTAAATATTTTTTTTAAATGGTTAAAGGATTTTTGTAACCAAAATCTGCCAAAAAATTTTTTTAATAATTCAAAAGCATTAATGTTTGTTGCATTCCAATGATGCAAGCATCAACCTTATTAAAGTGTTTAAATTTTATATAGTATGAAAAGTATTCAAAGAATATCCCGCCCATAACTGCACAAGTATTTTTAAAAAATTCATAAAGTATAAAAAGTACTCGAAGATATAGATATAAGATATAAGTATTCGAAGAATACTATACAAAGCAATATAAATATTCAGTATGGGTAAACAATTTAAAAAAAACAAAATAAGTATATTGTGGTATTCGATATGTACTCCTTTGTAAACAATAAATTGATCTCTTTAGTGTATCGATGCTTTTATTTTTTGTAGCATTTTGGGCTTACAGAATGCGATATGATCGATCAAGCATCGTATCGGATTTCGTTCAATACTGTGGGGAAGCTTTAAGATTCTTACATTGGATTCCGATGGGAAATCCCTATTGGATCCTAATAGGGAATCCCTATGGAATCCCTATGGAATCCCGATAGGAATCCCTACTGGATCCCGATGGGAATCCCTTTTGGATCCCGATGGGGAGTCCCTCTTGGAATCCAATGTACGAGCGTGACGTTTCCTGATAGGGATCCAATGGGGTATCCCGTTGGATCCCTATCAGGGAGTAGGGAGAAGTAGGGGAATCCTATAGGATTCCAAACATAATTTCTACCTGGGTTTATCTTACTTCTTTTACAAACGTGTTCTATTTTTTTCCCGTCAATATAAACGACGTGTGGAGAAATTTCGTGAAAAAAAAAAATTACAGCCTACGCAGCCCTTACCGTTTTATTACATGTATACTATATATGCATTAAGTGATGAATAACACCCATCGAGCTTGATCCAATCACAATAAATGACACGTTGAAAAAAGAAGTCCTCAATCACGTTACACACGTAGCGCGAGCCTGTGGTCATTAAAGCCGGGAAAGTTTTGATTAATCGCGGCGAGAGAGTCACGCCACGTTATATTCCAATTTATAGTTGTTGGCATCGTAAATGGGCGGATTGTTTTAGCACGCGGGAACACTTTGGCCCCTCGTTTTCGACATCGTGAAATAAACTTTTCTATCGAAGCATGTAACGTGGCAACGTTTATAGCCGAAGCTTCGAGTTTCTGGTTAGTTTGCAATGACACGCAACCGCGTGGGAAGCTTCTCCATTGAATATCACACCGTCAATGCGCTCGATCCTTGAATCTAAAATAGACTCTCATCGAAGTCTGTCGGGCCTAAGTCCTTTTCGTACCTATTGCAAAATCCTTCGACAAATTAGCCAAGTGGAGAAAAGCAAAATTTGGAGTTTTTTTACACTTTCGGTGAAAAGTCTCCAAACTTTATTCCAGGCACCAGATCCAAATTAAGATCTGAATACCAGAGCTGAAAAAGTGTTGCGCGGCCTGAAAAAATACAGATTCGTTTCGAACTTCCGGTAAACCCAAATAAACTCAAACATGTCAATATCCTTTTTAAAAAACGAATATCGGTGCGTATTTTTTTACTTTGACATTTGCAGGCAACATTTGCGGGTTTGGTCCCTAAAAAGGTAAAGGATTACGAATTCGGCACTTAAAAAGGCAGAGGGAGACGATTTTGGTCGCTGAAAAGAAAAGAGGTTGCGGTTTTGGTCCCTAAAAACGTAAAGGTTTGCGAAAGTGGTCCTTAAACAAGCCACGGTTGCAAATTTGGTCCCTAAAAAGCAGGAGATTTCAAATTTGGTCCCTGGAACCCAAAGGGTTGCGTATTTGATTCCTAAAATGGCAAATGGTTGAGTATTTAGTCCCTATTAAAGCAAACGGTTGCGAATTTGGTCCCTAAAAAGGCAAAGGGTTGAGAATTTGGTGCCTAAAATGGCGAATGGTTGAGTATTTGGTCCCATATAAAAGCAAAGGGTTGCGAATTGGGCGCCCGAAAAGCTAAAGGGTTGCGGGTTTGGTCCCTGCTAAGGCAAGCGGTTGCGAATTTGGTCCCCAAAAAGCAAGAGGTTTTAAATTTGGTCCCTGGAAGCCAAAGGGTTGCAAATTGGGTCCGTAAAATGGCAAAGGGCTGCAAATCTGGTCGCTAAAAGAGCAAAGGCAAAAGGTTGCGAATTTGGTCCCTAAAGTGGCAAAAGGTTGCGTATTTGGTCCCATATAAAAGCAGAGGGTTGCGAATTGGGCGCCCAAAAAGCTAAAGGGTTGCGAGTTTGGTCCTTACGAAGGCAAGCGGTTGCGAATTTGGTCCCTAAAAGCTCAAAGGGTTACGAATTTGATCACCGAAGAGCCAAAGGGTGGAGAGTTTCGTCCCTGAAAGGACAAAGGGTAGCGAATTTGGTGCCTGAAAAAGTAAAGTTACGAATTTGGTTCCTCAGATGGCGAAGGGTCACGAGTTTGGTCCCTAAAGTGGCAGAGGATTGCGAATTTGGCCCATAAAGAGGCAAAGGGTTGCGAATTAGGTCCCTAAATAGGCAGCGGGTTGCGAATTTGGTCCCTAAATTTTTTTCGTTGGAGGGTTTCCCGTCCCTTTATTTCGTCCCAAAAAAGACAAAGGGTTGCCGTTTTCCTTCCTAAAAAGGAAAAGGGTTGCAATTTTGGTACCTAAAGAGGCAAGGGGTTGCAAATTTGGTCCCTGAAAAGCTAAAGGGTTGCGAGTTTGATCCCTAGAAAGACAAAGAGTTGCGAATTTGGTCCTTAAAAAGGCATAGGATTTCAATTTGGTACCTAAAAAAAACAATCGATACCTTTTTTCAATTTTTTATACTCTTTTCTTACCAGTCGTTAAACACACATTCGTGCGGCCGAGTCACGAGACTGACCCGATCATTCGATAAGGGAAAGTGAAAAAAAAAACTCGCTTATCGAGCCACGCTCATCTCTCGTTACGATAAATGCTAGGTGATTATAGAGCGCCAATCGGAGAGTGGTGAAAGCTTTGAAAATGGTTTTTTCTGCACGGTAACCATATTATATTGCAACATAAATAATTTAAGTCCCGCAAGCTCTCATTGGAGCCGCAGCTTTTCACGGCTGATTTTTTCTCCACCCCTGTGGAGAAAACCCATAAAAATTATCGGGGCTGCGAGAAGAAAAGTAAAATTGAGCGAAAAAAAACGTGAGATCTTGCTTTTCCGTCGTTTTGAACCGGCAACGTTGTGGCTGCATCAAGCTGCGCGACCGAGCCAAAAAGTAGTTTTTCCCGGGGGACGGTACACCGAGGGAAAACCGGCAACCGAGGAAAAAGCCGTAACTTGTTCGGGTCTTCCTTAGGGCTGTGCGAAAAAATGAAAAGTGAATGAAGCAAGATGAAGAGGCGAGAAAGGATGATATATTCATAAAGGAGCGCGGTGCGAAAAAGACCGCGGGCCATTAAGGACCAAGATCCTGTCTGGTGAATAGTCAGCCTCGTTTCGTGGTCTGGTCCACGAGGCATTTAACTTCTCATCTCGTTATACCACTGGTGTTCGCCAACAACGCGATACCCGGGGAAACGATGACTCCGCCGGTAAAGCAGCTCGTGAACAGTTTTCAGAAATTTTCTCGAGAACGGCTCGACCCAAAGGCTCCAAATGTTTACGGTCGATGTCTGGTTCCCGAAGGAAGGATTTTGTACTGTAGGATTTTCGTTGCTTTGAGAAAAAATTTTCAGATTCAGTTACCGAGCGAGCAGTGATCGAAAAAGGCGGGAAAATAGTTTATCAGTTGAGACAATCGCAAATCGAAGAGAATGTTGACCTAGCCATCGTAGAAACACGCATTTTGACACTGGGAATATTGCATTTCGTGAAAAAATGGCGGAGAAAAATGGCAAAATCTGTCGCGTAATCTCACTAATATTGTATAATTGCGATATCTACCGCTTACGTCTGTTTCAGCAAGTACATTTAGTATACGATACTGAGACGATAGTCATCATTTTTCAAAATGTCTGTCTGTCCGTTTGAACGGAGTCTACGGTTCAAACTCCATTTGAACGAAGTCAGCTGGGATGAACCTTTTTTGTAACAAACAATATACAAGACCAGATACTTTTAACTATACCATTTTTTAACTATACAATTCTTATTTTATAAGAATTCTTATATTCTTAATAACGCGATACCCGGGGGAACGATGACTCCGCCGATAAAGCAGCTCGTGGAGAGTTTTCAGAATTTTTCTCGAGAACGGCTCGACCCAAAGCCTCCAAATTTTCACAGTCGACGTCTGGTTCGCTTAGGAAGGATCTTGCACTGTCGCATTTTCGTTGCTTGGAGAAAAAAATTGCAGATTCAGTTACCGAGCGAGCAGTGATAAAAAAGGCGGGAACATCAGTCATCAGTTGAGCGAATCGCAAATTGACGAGAATGATGACCTAGCCATGGTAGAAACATACATTTTGACACTAGAAACATTGCATTCCGTCAAAAAATGGCGGAGAAAAATGGCCAAAACCGTCAGCCAGTCCTACCAATATTGTAAAATTGCAATCTCTGCCTGCAATTTCAGGCTGAAATTTCAGGCTGAGTGCCAGTAAGTTTCGAATACGATAATGAAAACTTTTCGAAATGTCTGTCTGTTTGTCTGTCCATCCATTTCAACGAAGTTTGTTGGGATGAAGCTTTTTTGTATCAAGCTCTATACAAAACAGATGTTTTATCTATACTATTTTTAGCGACCTTCGTATACAACCGTCAATCCTGCGACACCCTAAACCCATTCTCGAAATACTCACGAGGCAAATTTCCAACATACATGCGATCGAAGCCGCGGGCAATTGTCGATAATTGTGACCGGAAGTGCATGCGCGTATGTGGGTATGTGTGTGGGCAAATTGGCAGTTATTTGATAAAGGTGTTCTCTCGGATAATTGCAGGTGAGGAAGTGTGGATCGGTGACTCGATTCCTGGCCCCAGGAGTGGCCCAGGGGCTGACCCTGGGGGCCTGAAAGCAGTCGAACGGTTGAACGAGTAAAGTTACGGAGCCCGGAAGCTCCGGTGGCTGCGGAAGGCTGAGGCAGCTAAGGCCTCGGCAGCGTAGCAGTCAAAATAGGATCGTCATCAGGAGGCGAGCGCTATGAACGCCAGCGTCAGCGTCGAGAGGAACTCCTGGCGGTTACCTCCCGACGAGACCGTCCAGGTCGCCGATCCTCGCTCCAAGTCCGCCCAGGTAAAAGAGGTAAACGACTCAGGCTTACACCTTCGTGTTGGTGTTGCTCGTGTGTATGCCTGATTCGTTGTTTCGTGAAGTCCATTCGTCTGTTCTATCTCTTAAGACCCTCAGGCCACTCTACACGGAAAAAACGAAATAGTACAAAATACAGGGACCACACAGTTCGCATTGGACTCGAGCGATTGCACAGCGATATTTACCGAAACACAGGGCTCAAAATACAATGTGGTCAAAAGTAAATTTTGACAGTTCAACTCTGTAATATAAATTTTAAAAAACTTGTAATTTGACAGTTGGTTAATCTGTATTATGTACATTGAATGCGCCAGTTATATCGACAGAATTTATGTAGACACAAAAAAAGTTTATCCATAAAAGAAGTTTGAAAAAAATGTGTAGAAAATAATAAAAAATCAGTCACGCACATAAGAACGTACCTTTTTGTAAATAATTCTCTCTTTTTTATAATTTCTTGAATTACGTCGCACAAATTTCAACGTTCGCGTCCTATCGACCACGCACTACTAACTGGCAATCCTTTGTGTCCTGGCCACGTGCCTCACCCCACGCGCGAGACAAGTCTTAATTAGAAAGGAACGTACCTTAAAAAAAAATCTCTCTTTCTTTATAATTTCTTGAATTCTGTCGCACAATTTTCGATGTCCGCGTCCCATCAAACACGCACTACTAACTGGCAATCCTTTGTGTCCTGGCCTCGTGCCTCATTTGCGTACAGTATAAAAATCAGTGACCTCATTTACATTTTACTTTTGAATATATTTACTGAAATCACTGATTTGTTCACAATATCAAACTGCAAATAAACCAGTGTAACTGTAAAAATCTCAGAGTGCATAGATAACGTCACGAACTGTCGAAAGAAGAGTAAAACTACCGAGCCACACTGTACAATTTAATTAATCAGTCTGTACTCAATACAGTGTACACTGGAACCCTTGCAGTTTTTGTACAGTATCAAAATCAGTGATCTCATGTAAATTTTACAGTTGAATATTTTTACTAAAAACACAAGTTTTTAGTAAAAACTGTTTTACTAACTAAAACTAAAAACTGTTTTACTAAAAAGTGTTTTACTAAAAACACAGTTCACAATACCGAACTGTAAATAAGCCAGTGTAACTGTAAAAATCTCAGTGTGTACAGGAAAATTCGTCATTTTTGTAGGACAGGATTTACATTACTCTGTTTCATTGTAAAATGAAATATGGTACCCTGTTGTTTATGCCGTTTGTACTGTGACTTTCGCTGTTTCTTTTTTTCCTTTGCGGATTTTTTTTTGGAAAAACGCCAAAATAAATCGAGATTACAAAAAAGGGTGTTTATCATACATATCAGTGACTGTATACAATAATTTTTTTGAAGCGACTAATTTCACAATGGCGGCTGTGCAGCATTTTTGCGATGACGTCTCCGTTTTTCCAGGGTCCACGGCCGGACAAACGGCTCCTGTTATTTTTTAATTACAATGAGCCAAAGATTTTTTTTCGATCATATATAATAACTGCTATAGAAGTACCTAGGATTTTTTCGGTATATTAATTTTCGGCCAAATGGCGCACTTCTAAAGTGTAAAGTGAAAAATTTGCCTAAAAATCGTTAGTTTATTGTTAATAACAAATGAACTATGCAATATGAAAAAAAATCCTACGTACTTCCGTAGACAATGTATTTATCCAGATATATTCAACATTTCAAGTGAATCGGTTGAAAATGTTCTGAGTTATGTTTCCGACCAACTGAAAAAATGCAGTTTTGAGATAAACGCGTTTGAAGTTTTGAGTAGCTCGCTGCGGACCAGGCGGCCTTGTACGAAAATTCAAAAGCCGAGTACTTAGAGATTTTTCCCGGCCATAATCTTTTGGGACATTATTTTTGAGGTCCTAGGGGACCTTTAAAAAAATCGATTTCTCTAAATTTATAGAGTGACCCAACCCCTTAAGGTTGTTATCGCCAGCCCCCAACCCCTTAAGGTTGTTATGGGTTGTTATGGCCCACGGTGGTAAAGTACGAAGGGAGCGCCCTATGCACGGTGCCGAGTGTTCGTTACCAACTGTTAGCTTCCAAATAATCGTCATATCAAACGTACGTTTTCGAACTATTTTTCTACGTCTATTTGTAAAAATATGCAATTTGACCATTCGGTGATTAAATTAAGTATTTTCATTACTTTGTATAATTATTTTCTATAACTTTTTCTTGCTCAATTAACGCGAAACGAATTGGCAAGGTCGCAAATCGTGGTATATCATAATGCCCAAGTTGGCAGAAGTGTCGCGAAGTTAGAGACATAGCGCCCCCTTCGTAACCTCAATATCGGTACAAGGAGCTGTCAAAAATGAATATCGGTCCGAGTAAAAAAATTCTACTAGAAAGAAAAAGTGTGTACTCAAGCTGTCTATAATCTCGAAGAAATCAAAAACTCTAAACATTTTCCGATATTTCAAACAAACAAACAAATTATGTATGTGAAAAAATCCGCGTTATTTTGTCTTTGCCTAGAAATGTGGAGAAATGTATAATTTTTGAACATAATTATCTAATTAATGTTGAGTAATTATTACCAATTAAGAGAATAAGTACCAACAATATTCGCTGTTATTTATCCTGACCGAGTAGTTTGAGGTTCCCGAGCATAATTACCGAATACCGATAAGATAGGTAGCATTTGTGCCGTCTACGACGTTGCCATGATTGCGCATTCTAATATTTTTGTGCTTGATTTTTGCATATATTCGCTATTAAAAACATTAATAATTTTATAACAGTACTGTGAATCCTCATTTTAACAGTACCAAGGGTTAGTCCGATAATTAGTCCGTGGTAACGTTCACTTAGGGGATATTAATAATGTAATGAAAAATGATCGGGAGTTATCCATACGTGTAATGTAATTGGCCCACGAAATACGTCGAGTGGCCGATTTTTTTTTTATAAAAAAACCTTACCGTGGATCGTATTCAAACTGCACAGGATGATCAAACCTTTATATCCTCAGCAAAGAGGTTATAGAGGTCCAGAAAAAAATTTAGCTCCGTGGTAACATGTTGACTTCACCCCATAAGAACGTTGAAACTTGTTTTCCTGCTTATGGGGGTGCGTCTAAAAAATCAGGATTTTGGGATTTCATTGGACAATAAGTTCTCATGCGATTGAGTTTATTGGGTCTTCGTAAAATGACCTTTTCGTGATGTTTTCTTTTTTGAGACAAGTCGAAAAGTGTTTATGCCGAAATTTTTGTAAACAGTGAAAAATGACGTTTAGAAAGATTATCTGTACGTGTCGGTCCGATGTTTTTCCACATCCGAGAACTTTTGGATTTTTTTTAGATACGCTGCTGAATTTTTGGACATCAATGATGTATTGAAGGCATTTTCTAAATGGGTCAAGCGAAAATCGGGAAAACACTTTGAATTTCAAGAGACTTTTGTTTTTCCGAAAATGTCCTTTAGAGCCGGTGTTTTTATAATTTTTTTAAATTTCAGGGAAATAGTTTGGTTTTTTTTTAATTTCTTGGAAATATAAATAATTTTATTTGTTCGGTAGAATATCTTACATTATAGTCTCAGATTAACTTTGGCACTATTTGAGAAAGGGCCTACATTCCATGGGAGTTTTACTTTTCAGAAATGCGGTTTTCATGCTATAATTATTTTGAAAGTTGAGATATCGGAATCATTTTTTTCTACTGGAATAAGACTGACCACGGAGTATTTTCGCAACAAATTTTGCAAAAATCGGTCAAACATCTTGGATTTTGGGGAAGTGTTAATTTTCAGAAAAATGCCTTTAGTTTTTAACTCGTTCGGCGGTTAAAAATGAAACTATGGTGTTTTTCATCATTTTTCCAACAAAATTGCACTGTTATAAACTTTTCGTTAACAAAATTTTTTGTTACCAATGGGTGGACTTAAATACACCATCCGAATCTTCGCTTCACATAAGAAACTAAATAATTTTGCCAATTGTTTATAATTTTTCTCCATCTTTTTACAGACATCTTTGCCAATGCATGCACCAAAGATATACCAAAAATAAAATAAATCGCACACGCGGTTTTCTTACACTCAATTTTCAAATATCGCATCGATTTTCGGGCCGCGCAATGCACCCTCCCAAATAATCGGTAAAAAATCGAATATTGACGGGCTATTCTAGCCTTGAAGCCTAAATTTTGGGGTTTCGTTTAGGCTTGATTTAAACAAAACACATTTTAACCATCCTTTTTTAACAATCTCTTTATTGATGTTTGAAAAACGTACAAAATAAAATGGAGCAAAAACAATTGAAAATTTTATTGGCCTCTAAATATGACCGTGGAAAAAGGATTGAGGCGGTTGACATGATTCCACATCTCCCTTTTATCTGAAACAGAAATGGCACTGATTTCCTTGATCAATAAGAATGTCATTACGGCAGGTACCAAAGAGAAAAAAAAAATGAATGGCAACAGTCTGAAAAAGGATAATTTTTCGCTCCATTAAATTTTTTTTCTAATAAAAAAAATAGTAACAATAATAATTTCGCAATGCCCGAGGTAGGGACGACAGAGAGATATATACCGAAGGTCCATACGAAATTTAATGTCAATCGGTGTAAAAGAACTCGCGATTTTGTGTCAACCAGTTTGAAAAACGAGTTTAACGTTTTGAGTTGCAATTTTAGACAATCGCAACTATCTAACAAGGAACATCACTTAAGTGTCCGTCGTCGTTTTTGTTAAAACGCATATATGTGATAAAGCATTGAAAACTATTACACGAGTATTTTGTTCATCCGAAGAAAACCCCATTAAGGGGGGGGGGGGGAAATCACCCCTCAAAGATAAGCGTATCGAGGGGTGGTTTTGCAGTTTCACCCACAAGCAGTCCACCGATCTGAATGAAACAATAACCAAAATTCTTCTAATGTAAAGCGATGAAAAATCCACCATATAGAATAATCGAAAAAAAATGAAATTCAGGGGTGACACGCATTTCTTTGACGGGTCGTTGCCCCCCTTAAAAACGTTTTTACGCAGATAAAAAAAAATACGTGTCTAATAGTTTTCAATGCTTCATGACATATATGAGTTTCAACGCAATTGGAGACGGCCCCTTAAGTGATGTGCCTTGTAAGTGTTATAACGGCATGTTATACTTACGTTATTAGGTCTGCAAATTAATTTTCGGCGTTTTTCGTCTTGATTAGTGTTCCTAGCTTCTGTAAACGATGAGAAATGGCTTGACGCGTCACTCCGAGTGAATTACCCAGTTCCTCTTACAAGGAAAGGTCGCGAGCATGTTGGCAATTTGGCATATCTGTAGAATGGATAAAAATAGGATAAATATTCGGGTGCGGGGTTCCTGCTAGAATCAGGCTAATTTTTATTTGGGTTTGTTTAGGTTAACAAACAAACCCAAACAAAATTTAAAAAATTAACCTGATTCTAGCAGGATCCCCACTTCCGAATATTTACGAAAAATAGGCGACACGTATTTTTTCATGTCTGCGGAAGTCGATTTTTAAGGGATAAAAGGCACCCTCGAAAATAGGCGTGTTTTTTGTTTTTCGTCGATATCGTTTTAACGGTACGAGATATGAACAAAATTCAAATTGCAACAACGTTTATTTTTCCGTGTACTATACATTGGAGATGAGAACGACAATGTTAACAACGAAAAACGAAAAACACCCTTATATTCGAGGGTGCGTTTGGCCCCTTAAAAATTGGGTTCCGCAGATATAAAAAAATACGCGTCGCCTATTTTTGCCCATTCTACAAACATGCCAAATTTCATCGAAATCGGAGAGTTCGACCTTGCGACCCTTCCTTGTTAGTTTGGTAAGAATTAGCGTTCAATAACTGCTCCAACCCCAGATCTTCGATTTTTTTTCGTTGTCCAATTTTAACCTCAAAGATGACTTTGAGGTTAAAATTTCCCCCTCGAAACAGCTGGAACCACTTTTCGCACGTTTTTTTATGACACAGCGTTTTCACCAATAGCCGAAGAAATCATGCATTTCGCTTAAGCCACGTTTTGTTTTCAATTGGAATGCGAAAAGAAAGCAATGCCTCAAATGCTCCTTTTCGAAAGACATTGCGTAAACTACTAAATTTATAGGTTATGTGTGTGGTAGGATAAAGTTTCATAGCTCGATTAAACGCTCAGAGATGGCGCTAGTAAATGTATGTGTCGCGGGAAAACTATTCAGATATGAATCGCATTTATGATCAGTAGAAGTTAGGGGCTGAGAATTAATTTGCAGACCTAATATATTAATCGACCATTCCTGCCTCGTAAAGTGTGCCTTCCGCGACTTCGAAATCATGATTTTCTGAAGCTCGCTCTAACTATGTAAAGTAACTACGTCGAGTAAGTAAATATCGCTATAACTATGTAAATATTGGGAATTTCGGAATTTTCTTTTAACGGCATATTCTTAGGGGAGAAATCCACTTAGACGCCCGAAAATGAGCCATTTTTCTATGCATCATTGTAAGGGGATAAAATAATCGCATCATTAAAATTTTTGACATTATCTTATTACAATCTTCAAGTGTTAAAATTCTTTTTATTTTTCAAACAAAACAAAACGGAGGCTTTATAAGGTATTCCTTTAGACGTATGTTGAAAAACTGCTCATGTTATAGCTCAAAAAGTTATTGATCGATCTGGCTGAAATTTTCGGAGGTTTCTCACTATAACATTATCGGAAGGATATACCTATAAAAATATTGAAAAAATTAAAAATTAAAAATTAACTATGCTTTGTAATCAAATTTTTATATTTTTGACCATTTTTTCGACAATTTTTGCCCCAAAAAAGTAATTTATTTACGCGATTACCTTAAAACGTATATCCTGTAATTTTTTTGGACAGGATATACACAGGATATACACAGGATATACCTTTAATCCTGTGATTAAAGGTATATCCTGTGATTTTTTTCGAAAATCTATTTTTAGACTATTGAATGTCTAATCAATTCTAAATAAAAACGTTGGGGCTTCGATATAAGAAAATTACAGCTATCACCCAAAACAAAACAAAAGTGAAGGGAGTGGAAGCGATCTATTTTTTCACTGGCTCATTCTACAGGTCTCGTATTATTGCTAGTTATCGCAACTGAATTATCTCTTCGAATTACCTCGAATTCGCACGGGACACTTCTCGACTGCTTTATAGGACCAATAGTGCTTCCGGTCTCATCAAATGTCTATATACAAGTCTTCTTCTTGTCGAAAGATAAATGCTCGGGCATCCGGTTAAGGCTCTAGTCTTACTTGTTTACGAGTACTTACGAGATTTGCTACGTGCAGAATCGAGTGATGGAAATTCCGTGTTTCAACGTTACAAATCTCCTTGCGACGCCCGACTCGCGGAATTGAATTTACAGACAACCTTGAATAAGAGCTCGACCAAATTGAGACAAGCGTCGACGGCTCTAACGCTTGAGAATTTTTTATTCCCCCGAGCTCGTAATTTTACGATTATGCTTCCCCACCATCGATATGTACGAGGCATTCCACGCCAAGACTTCTCTTATAATTTCCCACCCCTCTATTCTCGTAACCCTATGGGGTTAAGGGGTTACGTGGGTTTCGAGGCAAAAAAAATCATATTTACTCTATTAAAAAAATATATACATAGATATTATTTTATTCAAAATGGTAAGCACATAAAAGAGCAACATTTAAACATTATTCAAAAAAAAAAAAATGCATCCAAAAATTTGGGATATTCAGCCGGTGGGACCTGGTTTCCAGATAACCCAAAAAAAGTGTCCTCGTGGTGGTCAGGAAAACTCATGATAGCTTTATCTGGAATTACAAAACCATTTTTTTTTCTGTTAGTAGATAAGTATAGCTCGTGATTGAACGGAGGACTTTTTAAAAAATTGAAATTTGAATTTTTGGCCGAGTTGTATACAAAATAGTTCAATTTTTGGTACAATTTACATTACCTTGTAAAATTAGTTGTAATCGAAAAAAAAACCTTCGTTCAATCACTAGACAATGCTATTTTGAAGTAGTGTGCAACATTTCAATAAGATCGGTGCATTAGTTTTTGAGAAATCGTGTCCACCGACTTCATAAGTAGTGTTTTGAGAAAAATGCAGTTAAAGTTTAAATAGAAATAAAACGAAGACATTTTGTTTCTTATCTTACATAGAATCATCGGTTCCAGCTCCATAAAGCAAAGTTCCTGCTGCAGCTGCGATGTCCAGGGCACCCTTTTTTTCCTGCCTTGATTTTTTGAAGTGTTCAAACCCACGTCGCTCCTTAAAATTTGCATCGTTGGAACGCCAGGAAGGTTATTTTTATTTTCATTTTCCTATTTTTATTGTTATGGAAAATGTTTTTTTTGCAGTTTTTTATTGGAGATCTCTAAATAAATGTTTTAGGAAATAGTTAAGGGAGGACACCACTGTGACAGGCCGAAAAAACGTAGTTTTTACCAATTTTTGATTGCCTCCTGGATTACTTATTTGGGATTTGGAAAAACGATATGTTATTGAGCATACATTGAACTTAATCCGTGTACATTTTTATTTGTAAAAAATTACATGAAAATATTTTAAAAAATGGTTTTTTCGAAACCATATTTTTTAAATCGGCACGCAGCACAACTCGAACAATTTTCGTCCAATCGACTTGAAATTTTAACTGTAGCTCCTTAGATTGCTTTAACAATCAAGTACGAGCGCCTTTTCCGATAAATTGAAATTAGTAAAAATATATCACTTTTGATATTAAAATTATGGTCGAAAAAACGAACTTTTTTCAAACTTGTCTCTTTTTTTTATTATATTTTTTTTAATTCCCCTCGTCCTTGACTCCTAAAAGTAATAAACGTAAATATTTCCCTCTTAGTTTCAGGATGAAATTTACGTCAGTTCTACTGCGTGCCGCGGAGCGGGTTGGCTGAAAACCAGTAGTGCTATAGCGACTCGTCCGCCGCCATTTTGTATTCTTTTGACAAATAAATTTTTTTTCATCCTTCAATATATACCTAAATTCCTTTCTTAAAAAATAAAATCCAAAGAAAACTGTCGAAAATGGGCAGTTGCAGTGGTGTCCTCCCTTAAGGAGGTTGGAACGATTCAGTTGAGTCAAATGACGGTTTATTCATTTTTTTTTCAACGAACCTCAAAAAAATGCATACGAGGTACACATTTATTCCATATATGCTAATTTTTCTAAATATATAATTGAAGGGCAAAATTGTGCATTTTAACATTTTTGTTACGTAAAGTAGAAAAACTTTTGTGTTACTACCAATTTGAAAAAAACATAACATTATCGATGATTATTATGAAAAAAACTACGACAACGAATGTTTTATACAATTCACAATGAAATTTTGAGTAATTCATAATTATGCCTATCCATATTTACATCAAGATGAGGAATTTTTTTTCTAAATGTTCACAATGGTTTAGTTTGCGTTAATCCGTTGTTCGAAATGGTTTATCTTGGTGCTAAATAACAATAAAAATTACATAACCTTTAGTGTGAAAGCCTTGTCAATCTAACCGCACGTTAAATTACATACATTAAACTATTTTTTATCTCTGGTGTTTGGTGGTGAAAAAAGTTAAAAAAATTCGTAAAGACTCGGTATACTGTAAACAATAACATGTATTTTTTTTATTAAATTCAAACTTGAATTGTGGCTAACGCTCCAACCTCCTTAAGGAGTTTTATTATGCAATTTTGTTTGCGAAAAAAAATTTAAGCACATTAAGAAGAAAGCAATTTAAGAACAATGCAAATTTCGATCTAATGTAACCCTTTGGTTAAAAGAACGAAAGTATTTATGGCCATAGAATGTAGTGAGTAATTTGAAACAACATTTTTGTGGCTGCTACAAAATAATTCATGAATTATTATTTACACCTAATTTGATTTCAAGAAATTAAGAATTTATTGTTCCATTAAAGAATTCAAGTGTCTGAAATCATCGATAATTTAAAAACAGAAAAGGGGATTTAAATTTTCCTTAATATTTGAATGCGAAAATCGCGCCAGTTTTTCAAAGTATTAAAGGCGTTGAAATATATATATATATATATATATATATATATATATATATATATATATATATATATATATATATATATATATATATTTACTCAAACGACAATGTGGATGTTTAAATAAATATGAGAAAATACTGAATCAAATTGTGAAAAGAGGTAGCTCTACCATTTTCCCCGCAGTGTACCTAGTTGTAACAGTTAAAAACTGATCATTATTGGATTTTTTTTTGGAAAATCGTGATGATAAATTTCTGCAAAAATTAGGTATTTGAAAAAATATCATCTGAAAAACAATCTGTAATTTTTTTTGTGTGAAGATATATAATCATAATCGATTCACAGCCTCGGGGAGCCCTTCTGAACCAAGTTATCTAATATAAAAAAATCAAACAGATTTCGTTAGTATATTAGTTTATCCTATGATCAATCCAAGGAATGTTGGAAATATCAAATTTAAAAAAAATGACGCGTATTCAAAGAGGGTGTCTTAATTTTTGCAAAAAAATGGCATTTTTCGTTCTTTGAATCAAAAGTATATATCGAAAAAAATCCTTCGATCAAATACTACATTTTTACATCTAGAAACAGCCCAAAAAGTTTCAAAAAGATCGATGCAATAGTTTTTGAGATATTTTGCACGCTGACGCTAAAAACGTACTTTCGAGAAAAAAGCGTTTGAAGTTTCGAACGCCGCTACGAGCGTTGCGACGGGGGTCAACACAACAATCTATAAATCTTTTAATTTAAACCGAATCACCTTTAAATATTCGGGGAACGTTTTTAAGATGATATGCTGCCAAAATATATTGGTTTTGAAAAAAGTGATTTTTCGGCTTTTAGAACTAGGCATAACCCCTTAAAAATTTAAGAAAAAAAACTGAAAAGTGTTGACGAATTCCGAAACCACTTTTCAGATCGGAATACTCCACAGATCTTTCAATCTCGGTTACGTAAGAAATAAATGTCGGGTAACTCGCGTTAAATCCTTAGAGATTGGAAAAATGCATGAGGATCACGGTACATTTTGGTGGTAGAAATTGAACGTTGAGAAATGCATGAGTCTTCACTCCCGTGCAACCCTTTTCCGATCATCAATTCCACGCCATTCCACCTCCTCTTTCTCCCGTCCCACTTTTTTTCACCGTTGTGTATTTTTGTTTCTCTTCTTTCGCCCAATTTTTTTTCTCTTGCAATCCTTGACGCTCGTTGTTGTGGCGTTTTAGCCGAGTAAAAAGCCAGACCACGTATCCACCCTCGGGGGTTGAAAAAAAATAACGATTCCGGGAGTACTCTTCAACGTGATTAATTCTCGTCTCGGCGAATTCGGAACAACGACAATTTTTCGAAAAGGTTCTGAGTGAGAGAGAGAGAGAGAGAGAGAGAGAGAGAGAGAGAGAGAGAGAATTCTCTTTTTGTCATTATAATGGTTAAGACGCATTGGTAAAAATACAAAAGAAATGTTTTTTGAGCCTACGATATTCACGATATGCTATTGGTTGATTGTGTATTTTATTTGCTCTATTTATTTATTTATTTACAATATTATTTTATTTGTGTATTTTATTTGCTCTATTTATTTATTTATTTACAACATTATTTTTTGATTGATTTATTCTACTTATGATTTATCATTCTTCTTATCTATGCATTATGATCTTTCATCAAAAATCTCTCACCTATAATCCACCTATTATTATTATTGATTTACTCCATTTATTATTGTTGTTATATTTTTTATCTAAGTTTATCCCAAATACGCTATAAATTAACAAAACAAAACAAAAATTGTAGTAGTAGTTTTATTTCCTGAGTTTACCCTTTCAAGTTTTTACACAGTATCCACCCCAATACACATTTTTCCCCTATAAGATTATAAAACAATGCAATATAATTCCGTTTTATTGCTTACGTGTTTTACCTCACTCGCTAACAATTAACATCCCTCAGATAACACCCTTCGATTTTGTTGAAATTTGGATATGTTATAAAGCACCGAAAAGTAAGCGATACGTATTTTTTTTTATCGGCGGAAAAACGGTTTTAAGGGGTGAAACGAACCCTCGAAAATAGGGGTGTTTTTCGTTTTTCGTCGATAACGTTATCGTTCTCATCTCCAATGTATAGTGCACAAAAAAATAAAAATTGTTTCATTTTGAAATTTTTTAATATCTCGTACCGTTAAAACGTTATCGACAAAAAACGAAAAACATCCCCATTTTTGAGGGTGCGTTTCAGCCCTTAAAACCGTTCTTCCGCCGATCAAAACAACTACGTATCGCTTACTTTTCAGTGCTTTATAACATATCAAAATTTCAAAAAAATCGAAGGGTAAGCAATACTGGCACAGTTCTTGCACCGGCCCGCCCTTCAATGGGCGGTCTATTTTCGCTTTCAACTTTTCCCCTGCACTGCGATGCATCCATATCGTCACTTTTGCAAAAACCTTCCTTTTAATATTTTAAGACAACCCCTAAAGGGACTTTTGGCGAATTCCGATATCTTCCAGGATATTAATTTTTTAGTTTTTTCTTAAGAGGTTACGTAGGTTTCAAAGCCAAAAAGCAGATTTTCTCTATTAAAAAAATATAATATATAAATTATTTTATTCACAATGTTGAGCACATAAAACAGCAACATTTCAACAATATTGAGAGAAAAGTTCATTCAAAAACGAGATGTTGAGGAATCGGCTTCGATTCGGCCCGTGAGATTTCCAAGGTCGTGGTGGAAAGAAAAAAGGGGAGTTTTTTCCGCTCGTTTACGTTTCGATCCTTGGTTCGGATCCTCTTCAGAAACTTTATTTGTTCTACAAATATCGCGATACAAATTATATTAATATAGTTTACAGATTATTTCATTTGTATTTTGTGTAATGAATAAGTTTTAGATGTGATATAATGATTTGTGTAAATATTGTGTTAGTTTTTTCACATAATTTTTCAATCGTGGTGATATTGTATGAGTGATTATTTATAACAAGTTAATTTATTCTTGAGTAACAAGGGTGGTGTGTGAGAGTGTGATGTTGTAAGAAACGATAAGAATTATGTTAGATAACGAACCTGAATATTGTCGATATTTCTAGTTTTCTTTTTGGTTTATGCTTGGAGGATGGTTGATGTAGACAGTATATTTGATGATGAAATACTGTCTAGTGAGGTTGATTCGCAAGATTGATTCAGAGCCGTTTTTTTTTTAAATTCAATTGATAGGTGTAACCGTTTTTTGGCGATTGTACTATCTGTGAAAATTGGTATGGTGAAAGAAACTTTATTTCGATCTATTGTCATGATTAATGAGGTTAATGAGCTGTTGTGTGAAAATGGTAATTACCTATTGAAGTAAACTGAATATATCCTCGCAAGCACAAAAAAAGAAAATTAGAAAAAAAAATTCTTTGCTCTACATGTCGAGTAGTGACGTCCAAGAGAGTTCAAGGAAGACTAAGTGGCGAATTTAATGTTTCTAGAGAGAGGAAGAATGATCCTTTGTCAGTGCTGTGTCAAGAGTTTGAGGGTGCCCGTGTCATGTTAACAGGTTAAGTGTTATGTCAAGAGTTTTAAAATTTAGTCACGAGTTTAAAAATTGATGTGTGTGGATATGGATGATAAAATATTATTATAATTATATTATTAAATTGTATATTGAGCTTAGATTATTTATGTCAGTTCTAAAATTGATGGCATTGGGATGCACTTTGATTTGAATCATTTCTAGGATCAATCGTTTTTTGAGCCATTTTTCATTGTTTAAAATTTTAACATCATCAAATTTGAAATCGTGCTTTTGTTCTATTGCATGCTGTGCTAGAGCTGTGTGTATTTCATTGGTGTGTTTTAGGCTATTTTTGTGTTCATTGATTCTGTTTTTAAGGTATCGTTTTGTTTGGCCTATGTATGTGGAGTTACAATCATTACAATCAATTTTGTATACTATGTTGGATTTTTTGCTGTTATCTATTCTGTCTTTGGTGGAGCCTGTGATCGATAAGATGTTGTGTTTGTTGTTTGTGACTAGTTTTATATTATATTGTTTGAAAAGACGAATTAGTTTGTGATGGATGTTTTTTGTGTATGGTAGATTTATTAGTCTAGAGGAGTCAACGTTTTTATTTTTGTTATTTTGATTGTTGATTGTAGCAAGTCTTTGTTTTATTATTTTTTCTGTGAAAGAAATCGGATAGCAATTTTTTGTCATTGTATTCTTAATAAGTTGAAGATTTTTATGGTGAAAAGACGGATGAGATAGTTTTATTGCTCTGTTAACTAACATGGAAATTATAGCTTTTTTTTGGGAAAGTGGATGGTGTGAGAAAAAGTTTATAAATCTGCCAGACCAAGTAGGTTTTCTGTACCAATTTGTGATGATTGAACTTTGACTGCGGACTAAGAGTATATCGAGAAAAGGAATTTTATTATTTTCTTCTATTTCTGATGTAAATTGTAATTTTGAATTATATGAGTTAAAAATATTGATTGTGGATTCAATTTTGTCGGTTGGTGAAACGTGAAACGTAAACTTGCGGAAAAAACTCCCCTTTTTTCTTTCCACCACGACCTTGGAAATCTCACGGGCCGAATCGAAGCCGATTCCTCAACATCTCGTATTATCACACATTATCAACACACAACAACACAACACACTCAACAACGAAGCCGATTCCTCAACATCTCGTATTATCAACACTACTCATACTAATTGTTCATTCAAAAATTTGGGAAATTCAGTCAGTGGGACCTGGTTTCCGGTTTGGCGAATTCTGATATCTTCCAGGATATTAATTTTTTAAGTTTTTTCTTAAGAGGTTACGTGGGTTTCAAAGCCAAAAAGCAGATTTTCGCTATTAAAAAATATAATATATAAATTATTTTATTCAAAATGTTAAGCACATATAACAGCAACATTTCAACAATATTAAGAGAAAAGTTCATTCAAAAATTTGGGAAATTCAGTTCAGTGGGACCTGGTTTCCGAAGACCCCTAAGAAGTTTCCTCGTGGTGGTCAGGGCAACTCATGATAGCTTTATCGGAAATTAACAAACCCAATTTTTTCTATTAGTAGATATGTATAGCACGTGATTGAACGGAGAATTAAAAAAAAATTGAAATTTGAATTTTTGGCAGAGTCATGTGCAAAATAGTTCAATTTTTGGTACAATTTACACTACCGTATAGCCTTGCAAAATTATTTGTAATCGAAAAAAAAACCTTCGTTCAATCACTAGTCAATGCTATTTTGAAGATGTGTGCAAAATTTCAATAAGATCGATGCATTAGTGTTTGAGAAATCGCGTCCACCGACTTCAAAAATAGTGTTTTGAGAAAAATGAGATATACCTGCGTCGCTCGCAGCCGGTCTTTTCCCAAGATGGCAATTCCCAAAGGCTCTCTCTTTCCTAAACTTTTACTCCGATTGACTTAGAATTTTGGGAAAATATTCTAGACATGTTGTACTATTAGATAGTACATTTTTTTAAATGGATTTTTTACATTTTCAAACCCGCGTAACCCCTTATTCTATATTTTGCTACAGTCTTTCTATATTACCTGGTCAATTTGTATTTCGCCAGCTCGCTCTATTGCCAGCTCCACTCCTTCCGCAACACAGTTAATTTTTTTTGCCATATTTGCCCATCCCCCGCTTCTTCCATGGCTAATTTCATTTCCTTTTCCCATTCCGGTGGACTTCCGTTAATAATGTATCTAGCTTTCTCCCTCAGGCAAACCAAAACACACGTAATATATATTACAAACAATGAAATATGTTAAAATGGCAATGGGTACGAATGACAATACGCCTAGCTGCCTATGGCGAATGGAGGCGGAAATAAGGGGCATAGGAATAGAAGTATGGAAAAGAGGAGCAAACTACCTACGGGAGATAATGAAAATGTCGGACGATAGGTGGCCGAAAAAGTGTTTGAAAGAAGAAGCCAGAGCGATATTAAATGCAAACCCATCCAAATGGCGACTGCAAATGAAGCCATGGAGAACAGAAAACAATCAATCATCAAGAATCACATCAATCAATCAAGAAAAAGTATCAATATAAAGAGGGAAAAACCATGTCAAAACCTGCGAGGGTATACTTGGAAATAAAGAATACCCGAGTAGACGTTGTGCTAGCCTGTCTCAGTTACGGCATGGTAACAGGTTCCCCCCAATTGAGCTCACATGAATTAACCAATGGTTGCCTATAAGCTAGTAATATTCTGAATGTTTTGTTATCCAGCCCGTATCTGGTCACTGCCCAGCCGATCTTGGTCACAAATGACGAAGTGAGGTTATGTGACTACGTGTAGTTACATCGAGCGATAGGCTCATGGCTGGCTAAGCAGCTTGAGTTATAGATGGCGTTGCGAAAGAAAAAAATCTCAAGTAGGTATCTCGCCATAACCTAGCCAACACTACCCAAGTGCGGCCATGCACCCCTTGGCTAGTCACTGTCAATCTTGGTCACAAATGACAAAGTGAGGTTATGTGACTACGTGTAGTTCCATCGAGCGATTGGCTCATGGCTGGCTAAGCAACTTGAGTTATAGATGGCGTTGCGAATGACCAAAACCTCAAGTGGGTATGTCACCGTAACCTACAACACCAGTTAATTGCGACTATGCACCCCTTGGCTAGTCACTGCTCGGCCGATCTTGGTCCCAAATGACAAAGTGAGGTTATGTGACCACGTGTAGTTCCATCGAGCGATTGGCTCATGGCTGGCTAAGCAATTTGAATTATAGATGGCGTTGCGACTGAAAAAATCTCAAGTGGGTACGTCGCCATACTCTACAACACTAGCTGACTGCGTCTATGCACTCCTTGGCTAGTCACTGTCAATCTTGGTCACAAATGACAAAGTGAGGTTATGTGACCACGTGTAGTTCCATCGAGTGATTGGCTCATGGCTGGCTAAGCAATTTGAATTATAGATGGCGTTGCGACTGAAAAAATCTCAAGTGGGTATGTCGCCATACTCTACAACACTAGCTGACTGCGTCTATGCACTCCTTGGCTAGTCACTGCCCAGCCGATCTTGGTCGCAAATGAGAAAGTGAGGTTATGTGACTAAGTGCAGTTCCGTCGAGCGATTAGCTCATGGCTGGCTAAGCAACTTGAGTTATAGATGGCGTTGCGAATGAACAAAAATCTCAAGTGGGTATGTCGCCATAACCTACAACACTAGCTAATTGCGGCTATGCACCCCTTGGCTAGTCACTGTCAATCTTGGTCACAAATGACAAAGTGAGGTTATGTGACCACGTGTAGTTCCATCGAGTGATTGGCTCATGGCTGGCTAAGCAATTTGAATTATAGATGGCGTTGCGACTGAAAAAATCTCAAGTGGGTATGTCGCCATACTCTACAACACTAGCTGACTGCGTCTATGCACTCCTTGGCTAGTCACTGCCCAGCCGATCTTGGTCCCAAATGACAAAGTAAGGTTATGTGACTACGTGTAGTTCCATCGAGCGATTGGCTCATGGCTGCCTAAACAACTTGAGTTATAGATGGCGTTGCGAATGAAACAAAATCTTCAAGTCGGTACCGCACGATGACTTAGCCATCTGCAGCCGCACTAGCCAGAATAAATGATTGAACAAATACAATTTAAGGTTATGTAATTGTATGCGGTTATCGCTCTCAATGCGAACGAAATTAAGTCATTGAACCATACAGTTATTTACGTTTGTAACCTTTTGACTGCACACTGGGTCGTTTTGACCCCATTTTTTTTTCAACTTGCTGTATCGCAAAACTATTCAGCCGCAGTGCGGTGCTCGAATGTTCCCCTCCCCCACCCTTACTCGATAGGTGGACACTCGGCTCCCATCCTACAGCCTGCCCGTGTACTGTGGATTGCTGCCGAAAAAGTACCTGGGGTCGAGTCGACCCCGTTTATGCAGTAGTGCGGTAAAAGTGAAAACATTTTTTTTTTTTGTGAAATATGGTATTTTATTACTAAATGTAAGTGAGTTACGATGGAAAATTGCTCATAGTTATTTTTTTTGTTCGCGCTACAATAGTGAATTGTGTATTTAGAATGTCGATCATAAAATTAAAAGCAAATGTCCGTTATGCAGGAGGACTATGTGCAACGAGCACCAAATGTACTTATGCGTCGATTGCGGTAAATGTGAATAATGACAAGTCATTAAAATTAATCTGTCGACGAAGTCGATTTTTTCCCATTTTTCACTATCCCGAAAATGCTCAAATTCAAAGCTCTGAATACACTTCTTAGAAAGACCGTCGACGCTGCCTTTTTTCGTATTTACAAAATTTCCTTTTTAAAAACCACATAGGAGTTTCTTTTTCATATTTTGAAAAAAAAAACATGATCTTTTTTGTACAAGTACGTATTTTTCAAGGCAGACTTTGAATGAATGTTTGGGCACTTAATTTTTGTTTTTCTTAAAAAATACATTTTGGGTCATAAAATAAGAATCATTGGCTACAAAAAATGTCTCTACAAAAAAAATATATATTTACCGAAGTACAACGATCTGAAGATCGTCTGGGCCGGATCGACCCCATGTGGAGTCAGAGGAAGCGAAAGTGTGAACGAAGAAGTAAATGGGCGCAATTATGTAAATAATATGCAGAAAAAAATCACGAAAATATATATATATAGCCGCAAAATTTTTTGTCTCGCCATTACTTAATTATTTGTATTCAGTCAATAGACGACCAAAGCGTTACAAGGCTGGATAGTCAATCGCCAAAACAACTAGCCAATGGTCATTCGAAACATAACTTTACAGACTCGTGGTTAGACGGTGATGAGTAACATTTTCCACTCGGGTACTACTACTACAATATTACAAACAATGAAAGAACTTTCGACCTTTGGGAGTCCTTCGAGCCCAAACAATCAAATGCCTTTTGAGCGTTTCCAAACCAACTGAACCCAAGACCAAACATTAAAAATCCTTCGAACTCAAACAGACCTACAAAAAAAAATCCGAGTAATTGATCATGCCCAATCAATTACGTCGTCAGCAAGAATGTCCATATTATTTCCATAAATATCCTCAAGCGTCTTGAAAATACTCCCAGATACGTCCCGATTGAAGCGAAATTCCATAACCGGTGCAGCGATCAGATAAATTGAAAGAAAAACATTTAGAGCCCCTCACTGTTGATTCAACCTTCTCCACTCTTCACGATGAAATTTCAATAATTCGGAATAATTGATTTTATCGTTTACCACAAACCGTGGAGAAACGTGAGTATGGATAATGCTGCCACTATGCAAATATCGCCTCGAAATTGCATGCATCCAAATGTTTGTCCTGGGAATTCTCTGATGTTGATAAGGTCATTTGGAGCATAGAAATGCATCGTGCTTCAACTGATGAGCGAGATTTAGGAGATACGAAAGTTATACATGAATATATATGAATATATATATATATATATATATATATATATATATATATATACACATAATAAATCCCCCTGTATTTTTGGATCGCGTGTCCAGGATCCTATGAATGCAAAGTGTGAACACGACGGTACACACGTAGAGGGTGCTGCACAATTTCCCTCTATCCTTCGTGGCTTCCTCTTTCGTGGTTGCGTCGAGGCTAGTTTGGGCCAAATATATTTATGGTAATTAATTCGCCATTATTCAGTCCGTCGAGCGAGAACAGCAGAGAGTCGAGTTTTAATTATGCGTGAGCCTACAGTTGAGTTAGATAGAAGCAGAGAGAGAGGAGAGAGAGAGAGAGAGAGAGAGAGAGAGAGAGAGAGAGAGAGAGAGAGAGAGAGAGAGAGACAGAGAAATTACTAGACACAGAAATAGACAGAAAGTTAGTGAAAGATAACGAGTGATAACTACCAACTTCGTTGACTCAGTGTCTCTGACGATATATTCGAGAGTGGTGTTTGCACGGGTGGAAGGGTTCCTGGCCCCGATTGCGAGGCATAAATATTTTTGCCCGCGGGCAGGATCGTCCGTAAACATCCATACCCCACCCACGCATACACATGCATGTATGTACAGGGTGTCCCGTTAAAAAAAATATCGAAATAGATTGAAAATGTGCGGTCGTAGAACAAAACGTTTCCTTCGAAATTTTGATGGATTTGATGGGGACATGCGATGGCGATACAAACATTTTTTTTTGTCAACACGCCTGCGAGATACCGCGGTAACTTTCAATTTTTTAAACGTAAAGAAATGTTTTTTTTTATTTTTAGGAAAATAGCTGATTTTGAGACGAATCCAACGAAAAAAAAATTAATTCTCTAGCTCAAAAATAAAACAGTTACGGCGGTTTAAAGTTTTCGGGAATATCCCACGCTTCGTATATTACAGCGGCGAATTTGGAAAGGCGTATTCGATGTCGAGAAGTATGATCAGTTATGGCTGCTGAGTGGAAGTTTAGGGTTTTTTTTTTAATATGGCATGCACATGAACAAAAGTGAATTTTTATTCACAGCAAAAATGTTGTTTCCAAAAACTTTAAACCACCATGACTTTTTTATTTATGAGCGAGAGCATTTTCTTTTTTTTCCGTTCCATTCTTCTCGAAATCAGCTATTTTTCTCAAAAATAAAAACCCTGTCTCACTGTTTGAAAAATTGAATATTACCGGGACATCTCGTCGACGTGTTGACAAAAAAGAATGTTTTGTATTATGATCGAATATCCGTCTCAAAACCATGAAACTTTGGTAGGGAACACTTTTTTATACGACCTGATGTTTTCGATTTATTTTGATACTTTTTTTTCTATATCGGACACCCTGTATATACATGTGTACAGACGATGAAACCCCGAACTCTAGGGAAGAGACAGATATTCGAGATATCCCCCTCAATCGTGCGACCACACATATAGTGACATCCTCGATATATATATATATATATATATATATATCTACCGACGATTCAAGCGAACACCGGGAAAACAGAACGCAAAGCGGCAACGAATGTTATTAAATCATGCCACCGTGGGGCAAAGAAAGCTGAGCGAAGACAAAAGAATTTTCACAATAGCTTTATTAGGATACGCTCAATTATCGCGGCCTCGGAATAAAATAAGGAATGAAGAAATAAGTGATTCATTTTTTTAAATAAAAATAGCGTTTTTACTTTTGGCGAGAAAAAAATTGCTGATTTTTATGATTTTTTTTTAAGAGGACAGATTCGTTCATTGTTTTTGAGAGTCACGGCATGTTTTATTATTACTTTCGGCTATTTCATGGCTTTTTTTAAATTACTATTTAAAAATGGTGGAGGTATGGCACAGTCTTCTGAAACAGGTTGCGGTGGATATTATCAGACGGCGTGACCCGTAGCGTCGGCGGGATTAATCCGAAAAATACCAACAAAGATTTTCCTTTTATTAACACTCATATGCAGAATATGAACCAAAAAAGTGTGAAAAATGTTAAAAATCGATTGAATAGTACGTTTTTAAACGAAAACTTTCCGAACAGAAAAGGCTACATTTTGCCATAAATTTTTTTTTTATTTCCAAAAACATTTAGGGTCATTTTTTAGAAAACAAGGGTAGAAATATTTTTTTTCACTTTTCAATTTCATCAGAACCGGTCGATTCGCTTCTTAGCTTTACGTCATGCCATTTGTAAAGATGCATAAAAAATACCTTGTAAAGGTCAAACTTAGTCATAAAACATACCCTAGGTCTAAAATATGGTGAAGAAATATTTTCTTTAAAAAAAAAATGACGATCAGCAAAAGTTTTCCTCGCCCAAAGGTATCTCCCCCCTTAACCGATAATGAGGGAGAAGGGTTGACTGGTGTTATTTACTTTTTCGCCCTTTTTCAAAGGGCTCAAAGGGCTGAAGTAATTCGCGAAAGTAGCATCGAGCCCGAATTCCCAAGGGAAATTATTGCGGTTCCTGTAAAATAATGAATGTACCAAAAGAAGTAATAAAAAAATAATAAAAATGAGTTTTTATTTAGCAGAATTTCGTCTGGCGGATTTTTGACGGCGTATGAAAAAAAAAATCTTGCAAGTTATAAATAATCCGATTTTTCACAATACCGTTATTCGATAAGCGATTGATTTTCGAATTTTCTTAATCAGCTCAGAAGATATTTTTTTTTCCAACCGCTGAGAGCGTTCAAGCGATCCTTGTGATGATCGATGACGAGTTTATGTCCATTGGAAACTGAACGAGCGAGGGACAATCGGGAAAGCCGCGAGCCGTGAAAATTCCCATCCGATCTCCCAATGATTCCGCTCGGTCGAGCATCCGATCGAGCGATACGTTATCCGGGGCTTTAAAGCTGAACTTGCACTTTCCCGACCCTGATCCATTGCGAATAGCAAACCACCAGACCCCCCCCCCCCCTCGCATGTAGAAAAAGAAACATTGTTGACGTTTTGAGATTGAAATATCGGCTTCAACGTTGCTACAGTTATTGGCACGGCATCGATGAACGAATCGGCGATCGAACGGAACACAGACCTAACGTCGATTAATCAATCATTCTTCAGGATCGATCATCGACAATTCAGCGGAACATTTGTCAATTAATAATAAATTAATACTGCCCCATTGGCAGTATTCGTAATTAGTGAATTTAATAATAGTGAATTCATCAAAATAACTCAATAAAATAAATTAAATTATATAATCGATTAAATCAATCGAAATAAATTAATACTAGCTCGTTGGCCAGAAGCAACGTTCAATTTTTTCAGAACATTTCAGATCATTTATAAGTTTTGGTCTAGGTTGGTCATGGCACAAGATGAATATTAATGGACAGTAACATTTTTTTTGTAATTCTTGGATTTAACGAATTAGTTTAGAGTTATTTCTCGATTAACCTGAACTTGAATTAAAAAACTTCAACTAATGAATTGTTGAAAGAACAACAGCAAGCAGAGTGATAATAATAATAGTGATAATAAGAATTATTGTTTCTCGGAGAGAGACGTGTGGATAGTTTACATCAACAATAGGCATTCGACGTGTAGCATAAATATGAATAAATAAATCCACATTACTTAAGGGGTAAGGCCACTGTAACGGCCCAAAAAAAAGGTTTTTTCACTAATTTTTTGCTCCCGAAATTGAAGGTATTTGAAAAAAAACTTTTAATGGTGTTATCGGGCATACATTAAACTTTATTATAAAATTTTTTTACAGTAAAAAAAACAAAATGGCGGTTCCACAGCTATCTTCCCGGGACATGTTTTGCTTCCAGGGCTCCGCGGCACGCAGCACCACTGGTGCACTTTTGAATCTAGAACAAAAAAAAACCATTAATCTAGAGGGCTATAGCTAGAGAATGTCGATGGGATTTTAAAAAGTATCAATTTTTGTGGATTTGGCGTGCGTTTGAAAAAAAAAATTGATTTTTGACGAAAAAAACGGCAAGTTTTTTGTTAATAAAAAATCAATAAATAAAGTTATTGAAAATTCCGATCGACATTCTCAAGATAATGTAAATGTTCACATCTGGTTAAAATTTCAAGTAAAAAAAATGAAAATTGTTCGAGTTATGCTGCGTGCCATTTTGAAAAACCATGTTTCGAGAAAAACGCGTTTAAAGTTTTGCGAATAGTTTTTTATTGGAAAAAATTTAAAAAAGAAGTTAACAGGACCTTTTTTTTCTTATTCTAGAGGGTTTAAACTATTTTTTAAGCCAATAAAAAAAATCGATTTTTCAAAAAATTTACAGTGGCCTTACCCCTTAAAAATATAATTAGATATTTCCCATTGCTCGAAAAAATAATTTATCGAATAATTCCATAAATGGTATATTACACATTTTTATTTCTCTAAACTCGAATTTGAAACTTATTCCTCAATTATTGAGGTAATAATAATAGTATCAACAATGATTTAACGGATAGAAGAGCTATGTAAATGATTTACTTTAGTGAACGAATATTCCACGTTTCGCAACAGAATACAATTAAATTAGTTGACATCACCGAAAAGTCAGAATCAATCAAGAAAACGTCACGTATTCTTAATTGTATCGTAGCAGTTACAAGCACGCAATTTGTTAACGATATTTCTATATTATCACCTAATGATATTCATTCATTTATATCAATTTATATCAATCTAATCTGGTGCACTGCAAAAGAGCCACTGCTAATTCGACAGCAGCAGTTGGAAGTCCGTCTGAATCATTTTTAAACAATTATTATACTTATACTATGACATATCATGAAAGACTATTCATTAATTTCCATCAATCTAAAATAAAAAATAAAAATGTTATATCTCCAAATCGATAGTAGTGGTTGAAAACACGTCCTTACTATTTTTTTTTTATAGTATGTATGTGGAATGTTCTCAATCCCCTTGGACGTTTATAAATACACCTCGTTCTTGGAGCCTTCTCATTTTTCCCGCAACATATAGCGAGGTAACAATCCATGCGAGTTGCAGAGATTTTGGTCCATTGCATGTGTACTTGGTAGTAATACATCCCCTAACCCGACTTGCGTAAGAGCTCGCATTGAATCTCGCAAATGACATCAACATATGTCTGGATCAGACCCTAGGGGTGGCGGGTGGAATGGCTGTCACGTGTACCACCAGCTCACATCACCCACGAATGTTAAACTGTCCCGATGCACGTGCTCGAAATGTATCTGTGTGTGTGCACATTGATATTTACGATCTGATTTACGTTACCCATGTTTCATATCATCCCTTGCACGAGAGGCAGGATTTTTGTGTCATGACCAGTTAGTGATCAGCCTAAAAAAAAAATAAAATGGTGTAGGTTTTCGTGTAGAGACGATTTGTAACAATTTTCACTGAAATTTCTCCGAAACTGAGTTTAAAACGTGAAAAAGTCTATGGGAAAAACTGAACAAAAATGGCAAAGCCGTGTAAGTTTTGGCGTATTTTTCATCGAGAAATACCAGTGTCGTGTCCCCGACGCCCTTGCTTACTATATCCAGATGCACAGATCCAAGCAACAAAAGGCTCAACATGGAGCTTACCCTACTTGCTACTTAAAGCCTATGCTTATGCACCACTCTATACATCTATATATATGACTGCTCAGTGGTTTCTACTCCCCACGCGCGTTTAGAGCACGGTTCTTTTACTTCCGGCTTCTTCGCGCCCCCCTGGAGCTTGGCGTATTCGTTTCGACGCCGAGCGGTCTGTAGCTGCGGCGACAAAGAGCCACGAGACGGCGAGGACGGGGTAACATAGACGATCTGACGATGTATACGGGGTGTCATAGAGCGGGAGTCTCAAGCTTTATAGGGGAGTTAGATCGTAAAATTCTGAAGAGAAAATTCCTCTTCGATTTTTCTTCGCGATGCACCGTTAACGAGATATTCCTCATTTACGAACAGCCAATGCGGAACGCCGCGAATAGGACATGTAGGTAGAAGGGTGGGGCGGGCGCGCTTCGCGCTTGCAGGCTGGCCACGCCCACCCCATCTCATTGGCTGTCACTGATCCATCGATAACTCATCAACGGTAAATTCCACAGAAAAATGGGCAAGGACTTTTCTCTCCAGAATTTCACCTTATATCTGTCCCCCAAAGATCGAACGGGATTTTCGGGTCACTGGTGCACGAAAAATGGATAGTATGCGGTTTGAGCGAATGTGAGTTTCGTGTAAGGGAGACAAAAACATTTTGTGCTAGCCGAAGGAAGACGGAGCGCGTGTATTAGTGAGAAACCTCGAGGGTACCACCGACCGACCAACCAGATTCCATAGTCGTGAGCAACAATTCCCTCGATGCTCCTGGGCTTTAGTTGTGGTCATAGTTATTGGCCAAGCCGATACTTTGCACCGAATAACTTCCGACTCGACACAATTGTGCCAACCATCGGGGCAGGGGCTCGGTTGCTTATCTCTTTTCTTTCTTCTTCTTGTTTCTTCTCCTATACCACGTGGCCAATAGCCGGAGTGCTTGGCCGCTTCATTCAATATGTATTACTGTGTAATAACGTGGCCCAGAAGCTCGAGGAAGCGAGAAAGAGCGGGTGAGTTATAGAGGACCACAGAGACACATCAGGCTTAGTCTAGGATTGTTTCCCCACGTGCCGGTATCGACGACTCTTTGCCGCGGTTTATATCTCATGATATATTGATACAAACATATATACACACGCATCTATGTCAGGACTGTTTGGACATTTTGCAGCAAAGCCTCTCCTAGAGAATTCCTGTCAAAGGTATATGTGTGTGTGCGTGCGCGCGCTTAAATGCCTATGTATAGGAAGGCAACTTCATCCCCGGGGATTTGTCATGACTCGATGCTTACGACTTCCAGAGTGTCTGGTGAGTAGGTGAGAAATGGAATGTGCGAATAAATAGTAATAGAGCGAAATCCTTTATACGTGCATTTTGACTACTTTTTTGCTCATGCTTGCTCGTTAATTTGTTTGTTTGACGATACGGGAATTCGATTTTAGGCCGCCCCGTACATGGCGCTAGCACTTCCATAACGGATGCGCACTTTCCAGAATAGAATTTCGAAATGAAATATCATGGTATGGGGAATTTCCTAGGAATCGATATATTTTTTATACGAAATACATTTCTATATAGGGCGTATGTGCCTACATAGGCAACTTCCATTTTGCCACATGGAGACTTCTATGTAATTATATAGGGAATTTATATATTCCTATGTAGGAAATATGTTGCTATATAGGGAATTTATATATTCCTTTATAGGGTATTTTTCAGCGCTCTGACGCCATCTTTTTATACCGGGTGTCCCACTTCAATCATACCTGTACACCGGATTTATCTCGAAAAATACTGCTCCGATCAAGTATTAAGGGTAGTGTCATTTTTGGGGTCCAGAGGGGGGCGTTGCAAACATATTTTTATTCCAAAATTCAAAATGGCGACGTTAAGATGGCAGACTTGTGTTTTAAAATGGAAACATGACTTTTTTCTTTCACCAATAAATTGTTGCGGCCAAAAATAACTTTTGCAGGGAATTTTTTTTGATAGCGGTCACAATTTTTAGGCTAGGCATTGTTCACTATTTTGGCGCTATGCAGGATGTACCACGAGGTAAAGTCTTTAAGATCTCTAGTGTAAGCGTGCGAGTGTGTGTGGTTGTGAGCTTGTTTGGGTTTGTTTGTTGACTCAACCAAACCCAAATTAGGATAAGGTCACTGCGGATCGTCACATTCGTTATCAAACTAACCCAAACCAACTACACGCACACTTAGGCTAGGGACGTTGAAGACTTTACATCCTCCTGGTACACCCTGGATGGCGTTAAAATAGTAAAAAAAATGGTGTCCACACCTGAAAATTATGAACTTCATAAAAAAAAATTCCTACAAAAGTTATTAGTTTAGGCCTGGCAATTTTTTTGTTGGAAAAGTCGTGTTTCCATTTTTTAAAATATGTTGACCATCGTGACGATGCCATTTTAAATTTTGGACCCAAAAATATTTTTCAAACGTCCCCTTTAGAACTTTAAAAGTTTTATTACAGTCAATACTTGGTCGAAGCGGTATTTATCGATATAAATCAGGTGTAAGATTACAATAGGACACCCGGTATATAGAGATCCTTATCCAAAAAAATTTTCGTCCTGATTTTTTGTTTTCGGACTAACGAAAACGCGATTTTTTTCTTAAAAAAAAAAACGGAAAAAATCGCCGCTCGCTAGGTGTCCAATTTATTCGCAAGAACTCGAGCCTCATGCCAACATCTCTCGAGCACTTCGGCGCCTGAATAATCTCCCGAGAAAAAAAAAAGTAACACCATAATCTCCGTTTTTTATTCTTTGTATTCTTTTCTCGATGTAGGCCTCGCCTCCTAGCCAAATGCAAACGTCCAAACGGCAATAACGCCTATTTTATGCGGTAATAAAAAAAATAAATAAAAATGAAAAAAGGACGCTGTTCACGGACTCTTGCCGAGGGACTTTTCGATCGTCTGTGCATTACTGACCGTATCTACTTTTAGCGTGTTTTCTCGCGCGTCGTCGTTCATGAGTGAATAATGACGCGAGAGTGGCCTCTCATCGTTGGCCGAGCATCGTACGAGATATTTCACGGCCACACTCTCGAGCATCAGAAGCGCAGACTCTCGCGTGTTGCAGCCGGAAGAGATTTCCAAAAACATTGTCAGTTTCCTCGATTCTATCTTTGGACTATTCGCTAGCCCTCGAATAGTCGACCATTGTCTCTCTCTCCGATCGGAACGTCGCGGCCACGCGAATCTTTGCAAGCACGCTTTTCTTTTAACGTCTACTTTATAAGTTCTATGCTCGTGTGGGTGTGTTTACTTGTGCGCGCGTGCATTGATCGAAAACAAATAAACATGCGATAAATTCTGCGGTTAATGCATGACGGAGGTTTATTTTCTTGAAAAGTAAATTTTCAACATTCCAATCGATTCGACCTGTCGAAGGAAGCTCATAAAAAGAAACTTTTATTATTTCTACTATTATTATTATTCATCATCGTAAATATTAAATTATTGTTTGTAATGGTTTTACAATAATAATAATAAATGATAAATGATAGTAAAATATGAATAATAAATAATAATAAATCACAAAAATAGTAAACAAAATAATATAAAATTTAAATAAAGTTTGTAGCGAAAGATTTGTTGATTGGATCTATTATAATCGATGATTGCACGTGGCGGTGGAACAGCTGTTGTACAGCAATGCACGAAAATCCAAACGTACCTGGTGAGCTAGCTAGGATGAAACAAGTGGCGGGAGCGAACAAAAAAAATTGGAAATTTAAAAATTTCCATTTATATCATTTTTCTCGTCAGGCGACGCGCGAGAACGAAATGGAAGAAATTTCCATTGATGGCAAAACGATTTGAGAAAAAGTCCGCTTTCACCCCTCCCTCGTAACGTGAATGCGAGATGCTCAACGTCTCGTTTCTTCTTTATATTCCGACATTTTTCTCGCCGCGACCAAGTTTCGGGATGAAAGATACGCAAATTCGAGAATTCTCATTCTCAACTCCTTCCAGAGCGATCAAGAATAAAACGATGGCTGCCAATTTTCCGCGTCATGCAAAGAAAAATCCTATGTGTATATATATATATATATATATACTCTTTTTGAGGGGTTATGCCTAGTTGTAAAAGTCGGAAAAACACATTTCTCAAAACCAATATATTTTGACAGTGTATCTTATGAATGTTCCCTGAAAATGTTAAGGTCTTCCGATGAAAGTTGACAGTTTATAGGCTGTTGTGTTGACGCCCGTCGGAACGCTCGGAACGTCGACGAAACTTTAAACGCTTTTTTTTTTGTCGAAAGTACATTTTCAAATTCGGTGAGCAAAATATCTCGAAAAATACTGTATCGAACTTTCTAAAAATTTTAGCAGTTTTTCTAGATGTAGAAATATAGTATTTGATCGAGGGGTTTTATTTACCGATGTACACTTTTGATTTGACGAACGAAAAATGCCTATTTTTTCCACAAAAATCAAGACTCTCACTTTGAACATGTCTCATTTTTTTCAAATTTAATATTTTGACAATTTCTTCGGTTTATGATACGATAAACTTATATACTAACGAAATGTATTTGATTTTTTTATATTAGATAGCCTGGTAAATTGATTATAATTGAGGATGTATTGCTCGTACATTCCCTACCAAAAGTGAGTTTCGGCGAGAATTTTGAGTACTTTGCGATGAGAATAAATATAAAAAAATCAACGACATTGAAGATGTTAAAAACATTAATTTCCGGTCATAATAATGCAAAAAGTTGTAAGTAAATTGTTGAAAAAAAAATTGTTCAACAAATGTCCGTTGAACTACCTTTTTATATTATAAAATGAATTCGTAGATTTTTCTGAATAGGTATGATTTTTTAAAGAATTTTCTTTCCATTTTTATTTTAATTTTATTAATTTAAAAAAATGTATGAAGAGTCACAAATGTTCAATATGTTTTCGGAGGAATGTTCCATAGTCAATTCAATAAGTGTCTAGGGTATTGAACGAACAGTGTCGTAGATACAGCCTCTGAAAAATTCCAAAAACGGGTTTTTGGAAATAGAGAGAACATTATTTACAAAATAACATGCATTCAGAAAAATATCAAAATTATTTTAATGTCACAAAAAATCAAGTGTATCGGAGATTTTTAAAACAAATTTTTGTTTAAACAATGTATTGATAAATGTTTGGCATTCTTATTATTCAAAAGCAATGATCTTCAATACGGTTGATTTTTTCCAGATTTTAATGTTATCGCAAAGTACTCAACATTCTCACCGAAACGCACTTCTGGTAGGGAATGTACGAGCAATACATCTTTAAATGTTAAATACAAAAAAAATTACAGTATTCTTCCGATTATACTTTTTCAAATACCTATTTTTTTGTAAAAATTTAACATCACGATTTTCAATTAAAAACCCCAAAAATGAGCCATTTTCGAATGTTTACAACTAGGAATTACCCGTTAAAATTTGTATTTATTAAAAGTGTAAAAATGTTTATAAAACCATTGAAAAAAATGACAATATAGAAATATATACAGGGTGTCCCAGAAGTAACGTACGCCCTTCTAGCATCTGGTAGGACAAAATTCTGAGACGAAAATTCCTCAGTCATTTTTTTATCAGACGCATAGATCATTAATTATGAATTAAAATAAATAGCCAATCAGGTGCGCGCTACAGCGGAAAGGCAGCGCAGAGGGGAGGGATAGGGGAATGCGTTATAATTGCGTGCGCCTCAAAATGTGTGAGGAGGGAAAATTCCGAAATAATGTGTGAATATAATATACATATACATATGCGTGCGCGCGCGCGTGTGTGTGTGTGTGTGTGCTATGAACGTAGAAACATTATTCGTGGTCCCCAAAAATAAAATATTTGTTCCGAGTGCAGGCGACGTAGTTGTTAAATAATTAATGATTTTTTTCAATCGATTATATTGATGCCACGTATAAAGTGTACAGCGAACGGACGAAACTTAATCGGGACACCGGGTCGTTCGTGTTTTTCAGGACTTGACGTACGGAGAGGGTGGTCACAACTGGAGAAGCATAATATTTTCGTTACTGGTGATCGGTCTCGTTATCGCTGGCATCGTCACCGCCATTTATCTTCTAGGGTAAGGCCTTTTTTTCTACCTCCAAGTGGAATAAATAATTTATTATTCATTATTCCTTGCTCTACTCGAAGTTCGATTTAGAAAATATTATTTAATAGATGTGGGATTAATTACGGCAATAAGAACAATAATAAGAATAAAACCAACGACAATAACAAAAAAATATAACAATACCTTACCGTTCCATTATTATTATTATTATTATTATTATCTGTTTGAAGAAAAAGAAAGACAATAAACGGAAACGAATAACACATAAATTAATTGACATCACACAAAAGTTAAAATAAATAAATTCATCACATGTCAAAATTGTTAAAATAATAATAATAATAATAATTTAAAATATAAAAAAACATAAAATAATAAATATATTAATATATTTATAATATATTTAAAAAAATGAATATATTAATAAATAAAAAATATAAAATAATATAATATAAAAATATAAATATAATATAATATAAAAAAATATAATTTAAAATATAAAAATAAAAAAATAATTAAAATATTAAATATTAAAAAAAAAATAATATACCGTTTCTTTATTCTTATCATTATTATGATCTCTGTGAAGAAAAAGAAAGGTTAGCTATTTGTGACAATAAATCAATATTCGTTGTCATGCAACTAATAACACAGAAATTAATTGACGTCACAGAAAAGTCAAAATAAATGAATTGACGACATGTCAAAATTGTTCAAATAACAATAACAATACTAACTGTTCGTCAGACAGAAAGGAATTCTGAATTAATTATGTCAGTAGTCGAATATTCAATGTTTCGTAACGAAATAAAACAAAATTGATATCCCTGCAAAGTGTTCGATTGGTTAAATCAAGATGTTTTATTTCGCTCTTCCCGAGTGTAGGTACGTTGACGAGCTTCTTTATTGGAGCGGTAGACGTCTAACATTGGACGAGTGCCTTAGCGGTGATCTTTCACCCCATCGTTTACCACCGGCCTGGATATCACACGACAAATTTGTCTATCAGGCCGATGACGGTTCTCTCGCTCTGCTCGATACTTCCAACAATTCCGTGTCTCTCCTCGTCTCCAACCACACTCTTGTACGTATTAAAATTATTGAAAAAATAATCCGTCCACATTTACCATTCGAGGATTCGAAAAAATCTTGTGTTTCAATTTCTTTGGGTTTGATTGGTTTCGCTTGAGGGGGGGTCTAAAGCCCGCACTCTTAAAAATTCCCGATTTTCATGAATTGTTTTTAAAGAAAATATTTCTTCACCATTCTTGAGACTTTGGGTATGTTTCATTACTACGTTTGGCTGTTACAAGGTATTTTTGTTTCTTTCGTTAACACTTCATTAACACTCATATGAAACCCAGAATATGAAAAAATAAAAAGGGAGATATGTTAAAAATCAATGAAATGTTACGCGCCGGAACAAAAAGATTGCATGTTCCGAAAAATGGCTACATTTTGCAATAAAGAATACTTTTTAATTTAATTTTCCAAACATTTAGGGTCACGTTTTACACAATAAGGTTGTTTATACCAAATTTCATCGGAATCGGTCGATTCGTCTTCTAGCCGTACGACACGCCAGTCTTGAGAATGCGGTTTAGAAGACCGTGTCATACCTCCACCATTTTTGAAGATTAATAAATAAAAAATACCATGAAACAGCCAAAAGTAGTAATAAAACATAGTCTCAAGAAAGGTGAAGAAATCTTTCCTTAAAAAAAACCATGAAAACCATCAAATTTTTTGCTCGCCTAAAAGTATCTCCCCCCTTAAAAATCCCATTCGCGACGAACTAGAAACAAGTGACAGGTTTGTCGAAATATTGTTTTTTTTTACAAATAAATAGTAAACAATAGGGGTAAGTTGAACAATCGTGGATGGACTGCTCAGTTTTAGTCCTGTGCTGCATGGCGGGAAAAAACTCTCTCGATAGGAAGCCCTCAAAGAGTTTTTTTTTCGTTCAATGTATTGATGTACACTGCCAGCTCTGGGGCTGGGAACCAATTAATTCCGGATGCAATTACTGGCTTTTCTGGTATCACGAGGATACCGACTGTCCCTTTCTATGTCGACACAAAGAGATAACGGACTAATACCTCGAGAACCTCATGTCATGTACATACAGAGCTACCAGATTCAATTGCGTGCAAGTTTCTATCTCGACCTTTCCATCCTCCATTCCTGCTCGCCCTATCTCCCTCTGGTACTGCTCCTCTCTATCTCTTCCTCATCTCTCTGTTCCTCCAACCCTCTCATCCCTTTCTCTCATTCTCCCTTCACCTCCGTTTCTCTCGCAGCTCTCTCTCGTCCTCCCTTTACCTCCTCCTCCCTCTCCCACCCTCTGATCCTCCTCTATATATTTTCCTCACCTCCCCCCCCTCTCTCTCTCCCCCTACTGGCTTTGGCACACTCTCGTTGGTCCGTATCCATGAAACGGCATAACATCGATAATTGATTGGCCCCTCGTTTCAGCGTGGCCTCTAAACTACCCCTTTGTTAGGAGTATTGCTCACGAGTGTGCGAGGCATTGTCCTTTTGTGCTCTCCGTACGACTAAAGGGCTCCCCGTATTTCGCCTGTGACGCAAAGGGAAAACTCTGCTACAAGTTGGACAGCCCTTCAAAGTCGTTTTTTTTCTTCATATAGTAGAGTTGTGCCTAAGATGACATACTTTTTCTTTGATGATAAATATTTAAACAAATTACGTCAGACGAATGCAAAGCCAAGCGTATATACATAGAGGGTCATTATTGTAATGAAATAGAATCAGTTTCAGGCCATTAGTTACTTGAATAAAAAAAAAATAAAAAACCACATGTAGGTCGACGTGTGTAAGACGACATACTTCAGTTTAACAGGAAAATGTTGTGACGTCGATCTCTCCGATTTCGGTAAAATTTTGCATGCTTGTAAAATGGGTAAAATAGGCGACACGTATATTTTTTATATCTGCGAAACCCGATTTTTGAGGGGTCAAACGCATCCTCGAAAATAGGGGTGTTTTTCGTTTTTCGTCGATCACATTATCATTCTCATTTCCAATGTAATTTGTTTCATATCTTGTACGGTTAAAACGTTATCGACGAAAAACGAAAAACATCCTAATTTTCGAGGGTGCGTTTCAACCCTTAAGAATCGCCTATTTTTACCCATTCTACCAGCATGTCAAATTTCATCGAAATCGGAGAGATCGACCTCGCAACCTTTCCTTGCAAGATGACGTAGTATGTCATCGTGCACACGTCGATCGAATTGTGCTTGGATTCATTGATTTCTAGGTTAAAGGTTAGTTCATGGTGACCAATATTTACCGAAACATTGTTATAGTGACGATGAAGTGTTGCCTACGGCACGTTGAAACATTTGGATGCTAAACGCCAACCCACTCTACTCTTTATTACAGCTTCAATGGCCTTGGTCACATGTCGGTTGTGACAGTTGTGACCAGCTCTTACGTATCGAGGTTCGTTGATAATAGCCAGCCACCCTATAACGATGAGCCAAAAAAATCTGATTTCATATCCAGTTTCGTACGCAGCAGGGTAAGATGACATATTCATCTTACGCCGACGCCTGGTATGTCAAGTTACCCATAAGTGAATGCAGATTTCGTTCATTTGTTGTGAAAAAATCTTTGGAGCTAGAATATCCGTTCTGCAGTATTTGTGAAATATAATAACCCTAGATTACGAATAAGTTGGTTCAACTGGAAAAAATCTTACCCGACGGGTATTTTCAGCCCCAGATAATAACGTGGTGAGTTTCGCATTTCAATGTCACAACAATATTTACTACGTAAAAGCTCGCGTTCACTGACGGCTAAACTATATTTCGCATCTAGCGACACTTATTGGCCGACCATAGAATGTTATCGTTACTCTTATAGCGCATATATTTAAAAAGATATTGAAGATGTGTCGTCTCATCAGACTTTTATCTTGAGCACAACTCCCCTACAACGCAAACCCATATTATACTCGATCAAAGTTCCCCTAGGTGAGAAATGCTAGTTTTTTTTTTACATAACGAATTTCCAGCAGTACACGGTCCTTCGTCTGGCAATTGGATGTTGACTGTGAACATTTCAAGTCATTCGGTTCAGTAGTTTTGGAGAAAAATGCGAAAAGCTTCACTCGCCTCTTCATCGAGAACGAGTATCGTTTCGCCTGAACAGTTGTGACAATGAATTCCCGAGCTCGACACTGCTCTCCGCTTATCCCTCTCGCAGTAATTGCCTTAAAAAAAAGCGAATGACAATGAGTTGACACTTTAGCCAACAAAAAAGGCGCCAACCACCAAAATTAATCGCCAATGATAGAGAATTTCACACCTGTTGGCCAGCCCCATTCCTCGTACACGTATACATTGGAGGTCGTACGTTTCATGGGGATATGAGACCGCGAGAGAGTCATTCGCGTTATTGGGGTGGAGGGACCAGCGAGGAATTGCATTAGGGGTTGCTGTGGTGAGTTTTCGCGTCGTCACACGAGCCAAAATGACATGTGCCAGATGCATTTTCAGCGTTGCCATTTTGTGCCACGCTGAATATTTCAGGAACGTGTGTACAGGCTCCGCGACCTGTCTACACAATAGCGCATTTGTATTCGATCGAAAATTCGGATATTTCGTTGGCTCACGCTTTCGAGCTAAATTCCAGCCCAATTTTCATACGAAGACGTGCCTGGACATTCTTGTATACGTTTTATTTTTTTTTACCTCACTTTCGTTTTGTTCGAATATTTTTTTCCGTCCTTCCCGTCTTCTCGAGGAATTCTCGATTGCGGGGCGTCGATTTTTTATCGGAAGTTGGAAGCTTGAATGTTCATTGTTCACTAACGGAATTTCAGCGGCGAAAAATGTGAGGAATGCCTTCAAAGAATACATATTTACCAATACGGGCCAAAATGTTCACTATCCTTCAGGGAAATAAAATTTTTTAAAAAAGAATACGTGTTAGCTGAAAAATGCGTCCCTCCACGTCCCAATGTTCGAATATTCGCGCACAGCTCGTGCCTTCGTGAGAAAGAAGGAAACTTCTGAAATTATTGAGAATCAAGGGAATGCGCAGGATTGCAAATTTTAGCTTCGTTCCTTCCGTCCTTCCAACGATTTTTTTTCAAATTTACGGATATTTGGCTTCCAGAAGTACTTGCATTATTTAAAAGTGAGTTTTTATGGAATTCATCGCTACCGGATGTTTATCAGCTTGTGGGCAATTTGCATCGAGTTTTGTGTGTGTGTGTGTGTTTGTGTATATATATATATATATATATACACACACACCAGTATCCTATATATATATATATCTGAATATACATATTCTAAATAATTTAATTATCCGTAATATACACCAGAACTCAATAAAATTTCCCATAAGCTGATAAACATCCGGTAGCGGTGAATTCCATAAAAACTCACTTTTAAATAATGCAAGTACTTCTGGAAGCCAAATATCCATAAACTTGAAAAAAAAAATATATATATATCTAAAAGGTAATTATCGACGTCACAAAAAATGTTCCAAACAAAAGTTGTACGGTGTGAAGGGGGCCATCAAATGCGACCATTTTTTTTTATTTCGGCGGAGGCGCTGACACACAGTGAATGTCACCTCCACTTTTTTAAATGTAATGGTACATTTTTTTCATCCATCTTGTGGAGCACGTCAAGCCGCATGAAAAGATTAGGGGGTCAAAGTCGTTCAAGGTTATTGAAGGTCAGTATCGATTATACAAAACTAAATATCTCAAATCACCACTAAATATTTGGTAGTGATCCGAGATATTGAGATTTGGATTTCATTTTAATAGGTGACCTTGAACGACTTTGACCCCTAATAGTTTTTATGCGGCTTGAGGTGCTCCACAAGATGGTTTTAAAAAAAGTACCATTTCATTTAAAAAAGTGGAGGTGACCTTCACTGTGCGTCAGCGCCTCCAACGAAATAAAAAAAATTGGTTGCATTTGATAGTCCCCTTCACACCATACAACTTTCTTCTGGAACATTTTTTTGTGATGTCGACAATTACCGAGTTATTTCGGGTGGCAGAGATAAGAGGGATACCCTGTATATGTGTGTGTGCGTGTGTGTGTGTGTGCGTGCGTGCGTGTGTGTGTGTGTGTGTGTGTGTGTGTGTGTGCGTGTGCGTGCGTGCGTGCGTGTGCGTGTGCGTGTGTGTGTGTGTGTGTGTGTGTGTGTGTGTTTGTGGTTGTGTGAGTAAATATATAAATTCCTTATTTATATAATTAATAAAATTACTTATAAAATTAGTCTTTAACAAAGTAATAACTTATACTGCTTACTTTAAATTTATTGGAATGTATGGTACAAAAATCTTGCAACACACAACACGAGTAAGAAAGAAAAATATTTTATTTTAACAATAAAAGATTATTCAGTAACGTAGGCTCCCTCTGCATCTACAACTCTTGCCCAACGCTCTGGTAGACTTTGCACGCCCGCAGACCAGAATTATTTTAGTCATGAATTAAGAAAGTCGTCCAACGTATTTTTGAGATTCGACAGATGATCAAATTTTTTATCCCATAAATAGTTCTTCAAAGCTCGAAACAGATGATAGTCGGTCGATGCTAAGTCTGGTGAATAGGGTGGGTGTGGTAGAACTTCCCATCCTAACTGCGAAATAGTTTCTTGTGTCATCTTAGCGACGTGGGGTCGAGCATTGTCATAGAGAAGCCGAACTTGAAGACGTTTACGCCTTTTCTGTTTCATAATTTTAGCCACCTTTTTGCAGTTGTGCAGAATAAATCTCTGCCTGTATTGTGGTATTGGTTGGCAGAAATTCGTAATAGAGCATGCCCTCAGAATCCCATCAACAGAGTAAAACTTTGTTCATTTCACGGGGCCGTTTAGGGGTCGGTTCTGGTTTTTCCCCTTTCGGTAGCCACTGACGCTTGCGCGTGTGATTAACATACAATACCCAGCTTTCATCCCCAGTGATTATTTCTTGAAGAAAATCCTTTCTTTGCAGACGATGCAGGAGTGAAAGATAGATGGACATGCGTGTTGCTTTGTTTGATTCGCTGAGATTGTGCGGTATCCAAGACGAAACAACTTTCCTATATCCCATCTCTTGTAAATGTCGAAGGATCGTAGGATGACTGAAGTTGAGTTTGTTGGCTAATTCTCGTGACGACATATTAGGCTTTGCCTTTATAAGTGCTCGCAGTTCTTCATCGTCCACAATCGATTCCCTGCCGGACCTAGGTTTGTCTTCAAAAGATGTATCGCCAGAATGAAAACGCTGATACCAACGGGAGACCGTTGAATAATTAACTACATTAGCCTTGAACGCACTGCACATATTACGGGCTGCGGCTCTTGCAGAATATCCTTGCAAGAATTCGTAATATGCGATTGCTCGAAGTGCACGTTGATCCATCTTTGCTCATACTGACTCCACGGAACAACTGATTTGCTTATATATCCTGCGGCATGGAAGGTTCTAGAACATTCTTGTATTTCCTATTCTCGAATGTTCTCGAACTTCGTTATTAGGAAAAATATTTTAATTGATAAAAAGTGTTGCAAGATTTTTGTACCAACCCAATATATATATATATATATATATATATATATATATATATATCTTATTATGTGTGTATATATACAAAGCTACTGGTTATTGGCCCCGATACCATGACAAGGTTGTAGAACATGGTTCTTGCTATCAAATAACCTAGAATTCTTTATACAATAGTGAACCATATAAGAATAATGATTAGACTTGCAAAGTTTTGGACCCCTACTGAAAAACTGTTTGTAGATTATTCTTATTTTATTGTTGATAATTCTTTGCAACCGTGTCTTCAAACTACAAATAATAAAAAACGTTTGATTCAATACAACAGTTTGTTTTCATTAATTTCTCAAGTTGAGTGAGGGGTAGGCCACTTAAAGAAAAGAATCAAAATAATATCTCGAAATGGTTTACATTTGCATAAAGCATTACTGGGTTATGTGACAGCGGAAAACATGCCCTGCAAAAATCGAATTCGAAAACTTTATTATACATACGTTTAAGTGGAGAATTTTTTTTTTCATAGTTTTTCAATTGAAAATTTTGGCGTTCAAGTCCAAAACCGCAAATTACCTCTCGTGCAAACTGTTCCGCGGCCAGGAAGATTTCTCTTGTCATTTTGAACCTAGAAGATATAACAAAAAAAATGTAAAATGTATACAAAAAGCGATAGAACTGTGTACGAAAATTAGAAAATATCTTTTGTAACCAAGGTAGTGCAGATTTGAATAAAAACTTCAACCTGCGTGCATAAAAATCACATGAGTAATTGTTTATAAAAAAATAAATTTAGATCTATGGAGAATGCATCTGACATGATACGTTTGAAGTTTCAAGTAAATCGGTACATATTTTTGCGCGTTACCTTTCCGGCCAGTTAAAACAAATATGGTTTCAAGAAAAACGCATTCAAAATTTAAACTACATTTAGCAATGATAATGTCAATTTCCCTTCGATCTGCAATCCCAGCACGATACATTTAACCTTCCGTATCGACATTGTCCTTTTATTTTTCTTTTCTGAAGATTAAAAAATCTCCGAGTAGCTTTACCTCTTAAAATGACTAAAAACTACTTAAAATGTATTCGCATACATCGCTTTTCTGAAACAACTAATAGAAAAAGCGGATAATATTTTTGCAGACTAAATTATAAACAATCGATGTCAATGTTAATTTAAATAGTTTATGTTAGTAAGAACCCCTGGAAATGGTCCAGAAAAAATACAGGTGTGCATATCATTTTTTTCACTAACTATATATGTGTGTGTGTGTGTGTGTGTTACGAAAAATGCAATAGAGGTATGGCGTTTTTGTTGTGCTTGATAGCTCGATCTCTTGCGGTCGTGTGTACACGGATCATTGCGTTTGTAAGCAAAAGCAAAGAGCTTTCCCGTTATATGTATGCTCCTTTGTCAAAAGCTCTACAGAAGAGGGATAAAAGCAACAAGAAAGAGAAAAAGAGAGTCAGAGAGACACATGCACCGAGTGATCGATCTTAGTCTCCGAACATTCTGTTGAGACGCCATCGACGCAGGGAAAATGAAAATAAAGTCGAACGTAATCGACAGACGAAAAAGATGAAAGCACAAAAAAAAAGGGAAAACCGCATTAAGAGGTTATGCCTAGTTGTAAAGATCGGAAAATCACTTTTTTTTAAAACCAATATATTTTCACAGTATATCATCTGATAAATGTTCCCTGAAAATTTCAAGGTGATCGAATCAAAATTTACAGACTTATAGGCTGTTACGTTGATGCCTCTCGAAAAGCTTGGAGCGTTCTTCGAAACTTCAAGGGGGGAGAAACCTTTAGGCGAGGAAAAGATTTGCTGATTTTCATTATTTTTTTTGTTTAAGGTTATATTTTTTTACCATTTTTGAGACTCGGCGTATGTTTTATTATTACTTTTGGCTGTTACATAGTATTTTTTAATTTATCTTTAAAAATGGCGTAGCGATGTCACGGTCTCCTAAACTGCATTTTCAATACTGGCGTGAGGTGTAGCTAAAAAAGTAATCGACCGATTCTTATGAAATTGTGTATAAATCTTTCTAACCTTATTGTCTAAAACATAACTCTAAATATTTTCGAAAATAAAAAAAGGACAGCAAAATATCTCAAAAACTATTGCTCTATCGATCTTTCGGAAATTTTAAGGGATTTTTCGAGATGTAAAAATATAGTATTTCATCGAAGGATTTTTCTTCGCCAAACAGGCGCCATTTTTTATTTTTTCGATATTTCGAAAATTCCTTCGCTTAATCATAGAAAAAACTGATATACTCCCGAAATCTGTTCGTTTTTTTATATTAGATAACCTGGTTCAGAAGGGTATTGCTCAATGCAAAAGACGTTTTCGACATCGGCTGTAAATTGGTTATAATTAAATATTTTGACTCAAACAAATTACAGTGTACTTCAGGTGATACTGTTTCAAATACCCAATTTTTGTAGAAACATATCTTCTCGATTTCCTATTTTAAAAATCCAAAAATGAGCTGTTTTCGACTGTTACAACTAGGTAACTTTCGATTAGTTACAACGAACCGTTAACCGGTTGGAGCCTCGAAAAATTTGCCTCCCTGGAGAATTCCGTTTTATGTACTTTTCGTTAATTTGTACTCAAATTTTCAGGCGAAAATGGACGGCTCTTGAAATTGAAGCGGGCAAACATATATAGAATAGCCGAGTTCAAAGAGTCTGGGTTTGTGAATCGCTCGTTTCCTGGACGAATTCCAAATTCTCTATTCTCCAATACCCCTGAAAGGAGCTCCAGTCCAAGTTGATTCTCATTTCCCTCATCTCCCTCTTTCGGAATTTAATCAATAATTTTTGCGACTCTTTCATCAAATTTGCAATCCCAATGAAGCAATTTGTATGCATTCTGCGTATGTTTTTTTAAACATTATTCTGCGAATTATCTTGCAATTGGATTTTACGATGACATAGGTAAAAAGAATGCAATTTGCAGTTGTTTGATTGGGAAAACGAATAATTGCAGATCAATTAGGAAAGCTTTAGGGTATGCAATAATTTTTGTCGTGGGCAGTGGATGGTCAAGTTGGCATGGAATGTCTCATATATGCGGATACAGCAAACCCTTGAACAGGGGTGAGCGATATATACGTCTGTCTTTCTCTCGGATATATATACGCTTTCCAATCTCCTACTCTTCTTTCGAGTCAGGGAGCGGAAAACGCGGATGGAATATGTATAGATATGGAAGTAGGAAATTCCGCGGGACCAGCACATCGATCGGTTCGACGATCCGTGCCGGTACTCACGTCGCTATACGCAAAGCTCTGTATGGGAAAATCCGAGACCGCATAGACGTGAAACAGAATGGCTTATGTAATAACGTTACAAACGAGCGAAACGTAAATGTAGTGGTTTTAAAACTCTTTCGTAGCAGTTTCACAATTTTTTAAATCTTTATACTTCTTGAAATATAATTGTTATTGTGTACTGTGAAATTTAACATTTTTTACTATTTATTATAATTTTTGAAAAATTTGTTGATTTTTTTTCGTACGCCCTTAAGGGTTCAACGTTACCCTGACACTTTTTACACCCTACTCGTCACTTAATTATTTCCTGTATTTGTGTGTTGCCCACAGTCAATATTTTTTAATTAATTAAGGTATTTAATTTTCACGAGGGCAGAAGGAAACTATGGGAAACCTGTGTCGATATGGTCGGCTGTTTTTTTCAATTCTGTAATAATTTTGAGAATTTTTCTCCCAGCCCTTTTATCCCCCGTAATGTTTTACAAAACAGAAACAACGAATTCGGAAAGAATTAATTAATGTATTGCAATCTCTACGAGGGTACAGGGTAACTGCGGAAAACTCGCCTCGAAACCGGCGTCCCATTTTTAAATTCAACAATTATTTAGAGAATGTTTGTTCCCACCCCTTTTTCCATCCCTTTGAAAGTTTTATAAAACAGAAATGGTGCATTCGAGTCTTGTTGCGGCCCAAAAAATTGGAAAACTCGTATGAAAGAAGACTAATGCGGTGAATAAATTGACAATGACTTTTTCGCAGAGGCAGCTCAATGTTCAGGGATACCAGTGCAGCGTCGATTTACGCTACGTACTTTTCAAGCACGATGTCAAGCCGGTAAGCATCAGCGAACAAAATGCAAACGTGAAAGCGTAAATTTATATATAAAATAGTTAACAGCTTCGTAGAGCAGCAGGTAGAGAAAAAAACTATATCCTCTCGTATGCTCTAACTGAATGGACGCTACACCCTGATTTAATTACGCTCCAGAAAAAATGCACGGCCGTTTTCCGGAACTGCAAAGTGCGTGGGAAAATGCTCCGAAAGGCTTTTGCATTTTTGTTGTATCACTAAACAGGGTGTCGACATTGTAAATGCGAAAACTTGAACGAAAGAAATTAGAACTCCAGTGAGCATAAAAACCGTAGTGCACATAAAAACAGTTTTAGTTTCTCGGATGTAACTTTTTTACTTCCATTAAATCCTTTTTTCTGGATCAATTACTGGTTTCAAAATAATGTTTGTGGTGTTACAAGCAAGCCTTCGAAAATTCCTTGAACTGAGTATAATTTCACAGCACTGACTGAATTTAGAACAGCGTGTTCATAAAGATTATCATATGTCATGAGGTTTTGTTTTATTTATTTGTTGAAGAATGTTATTTTTCTGTTGTTGTGTTGAGTTGGCACTCAGAGCCTTCCATTAAGAAGGATGGCCCAAGGAGGAATGTAAAAGGTCGCACAAACCGAGTAAAGGAATCCCTTCACCAAAGGTTTCCTCTTTGAACAAGTTCTAGATTTTCCGCTGGCGAAGTTACTGCAACTACAATCCAGCCACCCTGTGTACATGCGTATTGCCAAGAGACCAGGCGGGTAGTTTAACTCGCTGGCCTGGACGGTTTTCCAGTTTCGACGTCCTTCATCCCTTTCCCAAGCAGGCGCGTCCCACTAACGTTCTTGTCCTCTGGTGGAATCCTCGCTGCTTCGCATTCCTTAATTTTCGTCGAAAAAAAAATATATGCTACAGTATTGCCGTGTACGAATTCTCGCGAGGCGGCATGGTGCAAAATGAAATTTGCAGTCCGTTGAATCCAAGAGATCGCAGATGTCCTTCGTTGGTTCTTGATCATTTATTCAAGCCATTTCTGTTTTGGATTTCGTAGAGTAGAGTTTGTGGGTAGGGTTGATGAAGTGAATATCAGGTGAGGTAGTGATTGATTATGGGCTTGGACATGAACGACTCAGACATGGTCTGTTGGAACGGGATCGATTGATGGTCTGCAGAACTATGAGAAGATCATTCACGACAGTTCCATTCTAATAGAGCGACAGAACTGTGGAATGCCTCGAGTCTTTGTGCTGTTTGCTGCCGAAGAACCCAACGAATAGTCGAAAGATGTAGAAGGCTTGTAGAGGTATACGAAATATTGATTTTTAGTTGCTTAGAAGTTCCATCATGATCAAGACGAAGCAGGACAGAAGGATGCTGCCTTCTACACAGTTCGAGTTTGTAGGACCAAAGGAATAATGGAGAGAGTCGGAGCCCAATCATAGCAGGCTAACCCTCATCGATCATTGGGCAGTGGAAGAGTTCCCCGGTCGTCCACAATCCCAACCCGTTACATCAAAAGGCCCATAGAAAACTCTAAAGCCGACACAGACCTAAACGAACCGATACAGGGTAGTCCAAGCTCTCATTGATGATGAGGATGATATCTCTAGCTTTCTAGGATCCCAACCGGATTCATTCGACAGCCCGTCCATTGACTCGAAGCCAATGGGTGCTGTATCTTAATAAAGCGAAGGAGCAATAAGCAGGTCCAAAATTCTTGTGGGATTCAAATTAGTTGGAACAAAGGAACAGTGGAGAAGGCCATAACCCACATCCAGCTAAAATAATTGATTGTAGGGCAGTGGAAGAGTTGATCAATACCTAAAAGTTCCACGTTCATCAGTCAAACTCCTTCCACACAACAAACCCAATGACCTAAAGAAAGGATCATAGGATTCGAAACACCTTCCACCCAATCCAGCTGAGCCTTTCGACTTGCAGTAGCTTCCAAAAATTCCACTGGTGCGTCCAGCTCCCGGATCTGTTATGCAACCAGTTATGGTGTTTCGCCAAATCCACCAATGGCCACAACCCGTGACCCGACACGATATCCCAAACCCAAACGCAAAAAGCACCAAGAAATCTTGTTTGTTGGCTTTGAATAAACTGCGCGTCCGTTTAAGGAATTCACGTGGAATGCAAAGCCGATGTCGAGGGAGAATGCGCACGACTTAGCCGACCTACTCTCGTGAATGAGCTCTCTACGAGCGGTTGACCATGCTGGCCATATCCATGACTGCAGGGGCAGGGGGTTCGTCGATAAAGAGGGTAGAAACCCCCAGCTATACGAACGGCCGCGCGTGACGTCAACAGCCCGGTTCGACAACAGCTAGATTCGGCCCCTTTCGGATCCATTCACTGTTGCAGCCAACCCGAGGCATTTGACGAACCTAGCGCGCACTCTAATCCTAAAAAACTTGGAGACTTTTCTTTACACGGAAATCGACGCAACCCCTGCTGTATTTTGCAATATCCCTAATGACGTTTCCGTTAAAGTATACGACGTGGCGAGGGTCCGGGGAAAAAGGCTTGCCGAACAAGTAGCTGTCGTGAGAAATGCGGGGTTGGGTGGGAAGTTTTCTCGGCCTCGGGCAGCCGCCTCGCATCCCCCGTGTTTACAGGGTAGTTTGCATATATTTGCCCCATTCGAGATTCTCCGGCTGCCGGAGGAGTTTTCCGTTTAACCATTTTTTTTTACTACGTTTTATTTTCCGCTGTGTTCTGTTCCATCTTATCTCGGCGATCCTTGCCAGGAAGAAGAGGCATTTTTTTCGCCCCCGGTACACGTGGGTCCGGAGAGCAACGCACGGAACATGCATACACACTTGGCAACACCGGAAAAGCATCACGGACATGTATAACGACGTGATCAAGCGCACTTTAAAGTCGTTTAAGGCGCGCTACGTGATTTAAATTTTCTCAGCTGAGGTGAAAGGCAGCGGGCTGAAGGGAAGCTGGAAGAGGCAATGGAGATGAAGAGCTTCGTGCCGCGAGCACGCCTACGTCTCTCGCCGTATTGCTCCTTCCGCAACATTCCACCCTTCGACCTCTCGCGTTCCTTACGACGAGACGAAAAATTGCCTGGACGCCCCTCAGGCTCGGAGGTGACAACTATACATTTTCCGCCTCTCCGTACTCATCCCCTTGAACATTTTTTCGCTTACTATTTGCAACAAGGACTTTCCGAGCAACGAGTTTTATTTTCCTGCTAATGGCCCAATGTAAACGCCATTCAACTTGTGTTACACGTGATAATCGTTCCATTTGATTCCACTTGGAAACTGGAGATCTCTCCCACATCATCAAGAATACTCCAAGCCCTCAAGCTTGGACTATTCTGTATCAGTTTCATAGTCTTCTATGGATCCTTTGATTTAACTGGTTGGGATTGAGAACGGCTGGAGTACTCGTCCACTGGCCATTGATCAATGAGGATTAGCCTGCTGTGTTTGGGTTCCCGCTCTCTCCATTATTCCTTTAATCCAACGGACTCGAACTGCGTAGAAGGCAGCATCCTTACATACTGCTCCTTCTTGATCAGGATGGAACTTCTAAGCCAACTAAGAATCAATATTTTGGATTTCTCTACGAGACTTCTACATCTTTCGACTATTACTTGGGTTCTTCAGCCTTAAACGGCACAAGGACTCGAGACATTTTTACAGTTCCTGCGGTCGAGTGGAGTGGGTCTGTCATGAATGATCTTACAGTTCTGCAAACCATCAATCAATTCTGTTCCAACAGTCCATTCCTCAGGTGTTTATGTTCACTTCCGCAACATTCCACCCTTCGACCTTTTGCATTTCTTACGGCACGAGGGAAACTTGCCTGCACGCCCCTCAGGCTCGGAGGCGATGACTGTACGGCTTCCGCCTCTTCGCACTCATCCTCTTGAACACCCTTTGGCTTTTGGTATTTTTTTAGCTTTCTATTTGCATCAAGGACTTTCCTAGCAACGAGTTTCATTTTTTTGCTAATGGCCCAATGTGAGTGCCATTCAACTTGCGTTATACCATGTGATGATCGTTCCACTTGGCGGGTACTGACGTAATAATCTTCGTGAATTTTCCACCGTCGAGTTGCTGGTACACGAGGCTTGATACTTTCCGGGTTTCCCTGCATAATATCATTGGTTATCATGTTTAAGATTCTTTTTCTTCGAATGCCAGTGTCTTGTTACCTACGATGTTCTTCTTAGCCCCGCTGGGTTTTGATGAAAATCTATGACAGTCGAAATCGTTTGAGGAATGTTGATTTCTTCGGTACTGATATAGATTGAATATTGTTTTAGGTGTTCCGGCACACTTTTACTGCGCTCTACACGGTCTACGACGTCACCAATGAGTGAGTAATGATTATTGGCTCTATCTAGCTATTCTTTATGTGTGCCAAGTAATGGCCCAGGCCGATGTCGCTTGACATGGAAGATCACCGCAGCTGGTCATCATCCACGCATCTACTAATGTCAATTCCATAAACTCTTTATAGTTTTTTCAATCTCTGAGGCTGTAATCTCGCATAAGTCTCTACAAAGGTCTCACCATCAAATGGCTGATAACCAATTGAATGTCCGCAAGCGATACGTTCGATTCCTCGTTTACCAATGGGTATTCCATTTTTTTGTTTCACAAAGTCATCACACACCCATTCGTCTTCAAGCATCGCCAAGAATCCAGCACACGCGTCTTCAATACGCCGCATGGTTGGGCAACACAACGGCCCTCCTCATGATATCCGACAACGATATTTATATGAGGCCAGGGCCTACGTTCCTGGAGGACAAGAAATTAACGGACACGGGTGTTCCCGGTGTAATTTACAACGGGGTGCCTGACTGGTTGTATCAGGAGGAAGTTTTACCGAGGCCCGAAGCCATTTGGCCGAGTGCTGACGGTTCCAAGCTCATTTACGCTACGTTCAACGACACCAAAGTCACAACTCTGGAATTCCCGTGGTTCGGGAGTCTCGTCGGTCAGGATGGAGCCAGCTCGAGTCCCTTGGGTACAGCGAGACGGGGCACTTTTCCACCGTCGAGATCGATCAGATATCCGACACCGGGATCACCCAATCCCGAAGTTGATCTCTGGATGTTGGATCTCAAAGACAAATCGAACCAGAACGCGACCAACGCTTCGACACTGACGCGGATGAGGCTGAAACCACCGACTGTTCTTGATGGCCAGTGAGTAGTTTAGAAGAGGATGGCCTAAGCCTCCAATCTTTATAACGTTAGGCAGCATCTTTGTTTGAAGGATCATCCGGTAGAGAAACTTTTTCGGGAAATTTTGTTGAATGAATCAAATATCATTGTTGTCTGAGTCTGTTAGGGTTTGATTTTCTGCCATTGTATGCTGCTCAATTACCAGTTTAAAGCAGACCAGCTTTTGACAAGCATTGCTGCATCGAAGACTAATTGTCCTTGGGTTCTGATTGCAGAGAATTCTATCTGATATCCACCGGGTGGATTGGCGAAAGCTCGAATCAAATAGCCGTTGTGTGGATGACGAGAACGCAAAATCTCTCGGTCGTGTCGACGTGCCAAGCGCCTTCGTGGGAATGCACGGAAACACATACCGAAAGAGCACCGGAGGGTCAATGGTTGGACGCTCAACCACATCCCATTTTCGCCCCGGACGGTGACAGCTTTCTCCTGCTTGCGGCCGTTCAGGAGGGCGGTCAGGAACACTTCACTCACATCAAGCACATAACGTTGACGCAACAGAGGATAGCGGTCTTGTCGCATGGTCGATACGAGGCAAGTGTGTCCGGTCACGTAACCTTTGCGAGGGAGAAATGGGGAGTTGTCTTAGCTCGAAGTATCCATTGGAATCTCCCTAATTGGAAATCCTAATGTGATCCTTTTGGATCTAATTCTATTCTTCCGAAATGCTGATGACGTTTTTTTTAGACTATCAATATTATAATTTCATTCTGATGGAAATCTGGCGATTTTTAAATCGAAGCAATGAAGTCTGATTGGTTATTGTTCGACCTAATCCCGTTGTTGTCACACAAATCCTAAAGTGTTTCGAAAATAAAGATTACCATTGGAATGTCATGGTGAGAATACCAAAGCTGAAAGAGAGCTTGTCTCTCCACCTGACAAAATACTTATTAGTTTGATTGTCCAGGCAAAATCAGAACTTAATGATCCGGATCTCGCACTGCTGCAATGTGTGATATCAAGCTTTGTCGAATGGGCATCACTACTTGTTTTTTTAGTAATGACTTTCACTTTTGCATTCGACGAATGACAATGTTCGGCCACAAATTCTGCTTGATCAAGATCCTGTAGCTCATTGATCCGAGCAGCTCAGGTTATCCAGCTTATCCCACGATCGTTGATCATCGACTAACGGCCCGATGTTGTCGATTTTGGGCACTGCAGGTTAGCGAGATTCTTGCCTGGGACACGAAAGCTCACCTAGTCTATTATCTCGGCACGAGAGAACGGAGACCCGGTCAGAGGCATCTCTACGTCGTCAGGGATCCAACAGCCGACGATCCTCGTCGTTTGGAGCCTCTCTGCGTAACCTGCGATCTCGGTGATGTACTCTGGAGCAGTAGATTCTATTACACGAATTGCACCCACTTTGGTGCATCGGTGAGCCCACCGAGTGACAACACATCGACGACTACGAATGTCCAGGGCTATTACGTGTTGCATTGCGAGGGTCCTGGCCTACCGTTGGCCGGCGTGCACACGATGGCCAATCACAAAATGGTACGAGTGCTCTACGACTCGAGGATACAGCGAGCTGACAGATTGTCCCAGCTGGCGCTCCCCACGAGGCGAAGTTTCGAGGTCAGTTACCGGTCGTTTGACCTTTTTACCCTCCTCAACCTTCTCTTCCTTCTTTTCTTCCTCATTGGGGAAAATGAAAACTTCAACGTCATTTTAGACATCAGCCTTTCTCCATGAGCAATAAAATATTGAAAACCCAACTTGTTTTCCCACAACGAGTATTACGGGATGCTGTAGAAGACCAAAAGTGGTGCTCCAATTGCGCGACTATAATAGGTTATCCGCACTGATCTCAGGTTCCTCTTCCGCAAGGCTGGCGAGCTCAGGTTCAGCTGCTGCTGCCGCCCTCATGGCGGGAGGAGCTTCGGGATGCGGCGTTTCCGGTGTTAGTCGAGGTAAACGGTCGTCCCGGAAGCGAGGCCGTCACCGACAAATTTCGCATCGACTGGGGCACTTACATGTCCAGTCACAATGACATCGTGTACGTCAGGCTCGATGTGAGGGGCGCTCGTGGCCAGGGCAAGAGGGCGCTCTTTCGTAGGATCGGAGGTGTCGAGGTGCAGGATCAATTGACGGTGCTTCGACACCTTTTGGACACCCTGAAGTACCTGGACGAGTCGAGGGTCGGGGTTTGGGGCTGGGGATACGGCGGTTACGTGACCGCCATGGTACTTGGCAGTCAGCAGAATGTCTTCAAATGTGGAGTCGCCGTGAATCCGATCGCTGACTGGTTGTACTACAGTGAGTATTTCTTTGTCCTCCTTGTCTTCAGGCTTTTGCTATCCCATTTCTTTCACTTTAAACTCATACTTGTCACTTCGGTATTTTCGGTTCATCATTTTCCAAACCACACAATGGGCCACATCATTTGGTATTGTTTCAGTTACTTTTTTCCCGTCTTTTAACCTGGATGCTGATCTGAATTGTAGATTCCGCTTTTACGGAACGAGTACTTGGTGCACCAGCTGAAAACTACAAGGGTTACGTGGAGGCCGATTTGACTCAACGTGCGAGATTAGTACCGAGTCACAGCCTCTTTCTTCTACACGGTCTAGCCGACCTCACAGCGCCTTACACGCACGGCATTGCCTTCGCCAAGGCTCTGTCCGAAGCGGGAGTTATCTTTAGGTACCAGGTAAGAATCTGTGATCGAAAGATCTACACACGCATGTTAGGGTGATTGAAAGAATTGACTATTTTTTTCCAAATATCCCTATTCCGTAGTTGCGGTAAGGTGAAATAAGACGCCTGATGAAAGATGAGCCCTTTATGTGATTATTTAGAGGTTGCTCGTCGCTATTTTCTATTTTTCATGGTAACATCGAAAACACTTTGCTTGCTACTTTGAATTTTGTAACTCGAAGACGGGTAAACGTACGACAATGCTTAAGACATTTTTTGTCCGGAATTGAACGCTCTATGAAAAAGCTCTGTGGTCATTTTGTGATAAATCTACTATTTCAAAAGTCATTCCAGGTCAAAGTTGAATTTATAGTAAATTTAAAGATATTCTTGTACTTTTCCAGCGAAACCATCGGGCTTGTGACAAAATGTCGTAGGACCCTTTTTGTAGATCATTTTATGTTCCATACACCAAGTCATTAAGTCATAAAAAAAATTCAATAGTTCGATAGTCAACAACGTTACAAATTTATTTATTAGAGAAAAGTTGCTATTTGTGTGAAAGTAATTGTTATATTAGCCAAAAATATAAATAAAAAGACGCCAATTTTTATCAAGTTACTTTTTATTGTTTATTTGCAATACGAAAAGTTCTTAAGAAATCTTTTTCATAACTTTTATATTTGAAATTTAAAAAATTATATGTTTAGAAATTTGTTATTGACGGAACGAAAAAAAGACTGGTGTGTTTTACAATTTTCATCAACAATAAACACTGAAAAGTAACTTTATAAAAATTGGCGTTTTTTAATTGATATATTTTTTGTTAACATAACCATTAAATTCACAGAAATAGCAAATTTGATTTAAAACAAAAATGAATTTGTATAGCGGTTAACTATTAAAGTATTGCATCTTTGAACTATTCAATAACATGATAGCTTCGCTGAAAAAGTGAAAAATTTGTGAAATTTACTATACATGCAACTTTGACCTTGAATAACTGTGAAAGAGTAGATTTACCATAAAATGTTAAGAGACCTTTTTTATAAAGCGTCCAATTTCCACATAAAAAATGTATATGGGCATTATCGTGCGTATACCCGTCGGCGAGTTATAAAATTCAAATGTAGCAAGCAAAGTTTCCTCCGTATTAATAGCCGGGGAAATTAGAAAATCGCGATGAGGAAACTCTCATGTTAATATTACGGACTCTTATTTTAACAGGCTTCTTATATGACCTTATTGCAACCACTGAATGGTGGGGGGGGGGGGTATGAACACAAAAAAGTCGATTTTGTTGGATCATCCTGATATATATATATGTATATTTTGAATTCACAATCATCAGTAATTGCATAAGCTTTAAGGCCGAAAGGACCGGTGTCGATTATAAGTATTTTTTTATGTTGAGAGTATCGGGATAACGAGGTCGGGATTTTACACATAATTACTATATATTCTAAACGAGTTTGAGTTTTTTTTCATTGAAAAATATTGATAAACAATGACGTTATTATTATTTAAACAAAGTGCTGCCGCTACTGCATGTCCCATCGGGGTAGGTGCTTTTAGCAACTAGGTTGACCTAAAATGAAAAATGAAAAAGTGTACTTTCAATATAATAATCAAACTTTCGTACGACAAGATACTTGTTTTCGTCAAAATTTTGAAAACGGTAAGCAATATCGATTTTCGATCAAAAAACAATTTTAATCGTTTTTTAAATTAACAAATGAATAAACATATAAAAAACGCTTCCGATCATACGATAGAAAATGTTATGAACTATGCTCTACATGAATTTAAACTGAATTCGAATTCCATGAAACTTCGTTTCGATAAAGACGGAAAACAAAAAGCAGTCCACGGGGCGATCTCACCCTTCATAAAAATCTTCATAACTCGGACAATTTTTGGAATGTTGTTTGAAATTTTTTATTTTTTAATTTGGAATTAATACGCTAGACTATAAAGCTAGACAATGACATTTTTTCTCTAAATTTCAAGCTTGTGCACTTACGTCGGGAATTTTTTTCGATAAATAACAAATGCTTCTTAAAATGGGTTTCAACAATATTTGAAACAAAAACGGGTTAAACATTTTTAAACTAAACGAAAGCCTTATCGTCTTTTGTTTTCTGAACAACCCCTCGCCAACGAAATGATAGCCGTTTCGAGAAAAAAAAACCCAATTTTCGAGCTATTTTTTTGCTTCAGCGGACGAAAAAAAATTTCTAAATCAATTTTTGACAAAAATCGCTTCCTGATGGTCCCGCAAATTGAATTTCCTTTCAATTGCGCAGAGATTCATGTGAATCATTGAAAAACGGTTTCCAGAAAATCGCATGTAACCCTTTGACTGCTCACTTCCGCCACGAACCTCTGACCGTGCATATGGGGTCGACCCGACCCCAGACGTTTTTCAGATCGTTGTATTTCGGTAAATATGAATTTTTTTGTAGAGATGTTTTTTATAGTCAATGATCCTTATTTTATGGTCCAAAATTTACTTTCTTAAAAAAAAACAAAAATTAAGTGCCCAAACATTGGCTCAAAGTGGGAGATGCATTAAAAAATACGTAGTTGCACGAAAAAAATCATATTGTTTTAAAAATATAAAAAAAGTCTTTTGACGTTTTTAAAGAGGAAGGTTTGTAGGATACCAAAAAGGCAGTGTCTTTTCAGACCGTCTTTCCAGAAAGTACATTTTTTCGGAGGTTTGAATTTGAGCATTTTCGGGATAGTGAAAAATGAAGAAAAAAAATCGACTTCTTCGGAAGATTAATTGTTGAAAACGTATATTTTCCGCATTTCTTTACATCAATGACTTATTATTATTCACATCTACCGCAATCGACGCATAAGTACATTCGGTGCTGGCTGCACATAGCCCTCCTGCATAACGGACACTTGCTTTTAGTTTTATGATCGATATTCTAAGCACATAATTTACTATAGTAGCGTAAAATAAAAAATATCAACGAACATTTTCTATCGTATCTACTTACATGTAGCAATAAAACACCAAATTTCAAACAAAACAAAAAAATGTTTTCACTTTCACCGCACTACTATGCAGTAGTGCGGTGAAAGTGAAAACACTTTTTTGTTTGGACCTGGGGTCGATTCGACCCTAGCTTGACAGCTACCCTTAGTACACAGGCAGCAAAAAAAAAATTGCGTCAATTGAAAATTTCGAAGCTCTTGCGCGACCACTAAATATTCATTGGCCGGCTAGAGCTTTCGCGAACTTAATTTAAAAAATTTAATCGTAAAATTCATGGGTGAGAAGTGAACGAAAAAAAAATCGATTTTTAAATTAATCTTTGAATTTTTGGCAGGCTTCAGTGACCTCTAAGTATTTGTTGAGCGCTCGTAGCTTTCGCGACAATTATGTTTGTTCTTTGAAGTAGATAATTGGATGGTGAGAAAAAAAATGAGCTTAAAATTTGTGCCACCGTAGGGTCCACCTATAGAGTAGGAATGGGGGAACATTCGAGCGCCGCACTGCGGCCGAATACTCTGTTTTGGGATACAAGGAGTTGAAAAAAATGGGGTCAAAATGACCCCGTGTGCAGTCGAAGGGTTAAAGTTCAACGTTACAAAAAATCATTTTAATGTTTGTTTCTGACGACCCAAACGAATATCCCACGTGTTCTTAACACTTTAAGGGGAGATATACATCTAGGAGGCGGAAAAAATATTATTTTTGTGAATTTTTTCAAGGAAAATTATTTGAAATTTCGGATTGGGGTTTTAATTACCTAAAAGTATATACATTCAAAAATATGTTTAATTTTCTTTATTCAAAAATATCAAAAATATACAAGGATATTGTACGATCCTTGGAGCGGCGTAAAAAAATCTGCGTATACGGTATTCACTGGCGTTTTTTCAAAAATCATCTGAAAAACAAAACCAAAAAGATTATTAAATTAGATACTATAATCCAGTACTTGTCATAGCCGATTTTGAAAATATCAATTTATGACAAAATGGCGGACGTTTGAACGTAAATAGTAATTTTTGGGCCAAAAATTAGTTATTATTTTGCCTCTAAACCAAAAACTAAGTAACGAAAAAAAAAGTCCCATGGCAAGTACTAGATAATGGTGTATAGAATAACCACAAAAAAACCTCAAGGCAATCGGTTCATTGGTTTTCGAGGAATTTTGGGTACCGATTTGAAAAACGTGGTTTTGAGAAAAACGCGTTTGAAAATTTGGGAATGAATAAATCATGAAATTTGTCAACTTGCACGGAATCATCGATACCAGGCCCATAGTGTAGGTCTTCTACGGTCGACGGAATGTTCATAGCTTCTGAATCCTCGACCTCGACCATCCAGGTGTATATCTCTCCTTAAGGAAGCAAATTATGTTTTTTAAAAATCGAATTTTTCATCGTCATAAACGGTAACCTGTCCTTAAGGCTCGAAAGTGAAATTGAGAATTTCAAATTTGGTCTACCTTTGCTCGGCAATTGCAGAGCTACGCGGACGAGGATCACGCCTTGACGGGGGTGATCGAGCACGCCTATCGTTCCATGGAGGACTTCCTCGCCGATTGCCTCACGCTGGACGCCTCCTAGTGCCTCGACACGACGATTTCTCCCTCGTTATTGATAGCCCGCGTCTCTTTCGAGACCCGCTTACGAACGGATTTCTCGTTCTTATGGGTAATTAACGCACGCGTACACGCCAAAACAAGAAAAACGAAAACAAAAAAAAACAAAAATAACAACCCCAAACGAGTGAAACATGAAAAAAATGGATAAAAGAAACGAATCGCATAACCGAAGCGTGAAAGGAGCGAGCGAGGAGACGATTTTTATTCGAATTGATACGATAGAAAAAAAAAACGATCGCCGGAGCTCATTAAGCAAACGTTCTCGATGTTTTTTTTTTCTTTATCCCGTGTGAGAATGTGGCACAGTGTGATCCGAAAAAAAGTGAGATTATAGTGCGTGATCATTTTCCCAGCGCGATCGATCGAGCATACCCGCACCCTGTTCTCACCCTTAAGGCCCTGCAAACCTCGCTCCCCTGAATAAAATTATACGAACGATGAATTCGTCATAAAATTGAAAATAATAATAATAATGATAAATTTAATAAAATCATTCAACGAGAAAAAGATATATATAAAAAATCATCCCGCATATTCGTACGAGCAATATCGTGGTAGCCTTGTAAATCTCTGCCTGATAACACATCCCCTCGCTCCGAATCTTTATATCACGTATATCATACCTCTCTCCCCCTCTGTCTCTCTCTCCCCCATTTTCTCTCTCTCTCTCTCTCTCTCTCTCTCTCTCTCTCTCTTACCTTGCTGCAAACTTACGAAATGATCCGGCAACGACGGATTGCCCCTGCAAATGGGAATAAAGTAACGCGGAACAAAAAACAAGGAAGCGTTTTCTTTGCGCTCCCGAAGTTGGAACATCGACTAAAAAGGAATTTATCGCAAGAGATGACGCTTGATTGATCATTCGAGTGATTGATTAATCCATAATTGAACAGTCGAGTGATTAATTGCTAAAATGATTATGCTTACGTTGTTTTCATTGAAAATTAAAATATATTAGCCAATTAAATGATTAACCTATTGTTAATTTGACATCCAGATTTATTGTCCAATTGAATTATTGAGTCAGGGAGGACACCACCGTGACGGGCAGAAAAGGTCGTTTTTCCGATTTATTTTGTCTACTAAATTATTCATTTGAGACTTGGTAAAGACGTATATTATTAAGCACACATTCAACTTATTTCGCGTAAATTTTCATTCAAAAAATATAAAAAGATTAACAACGTTATTGAGGTATAATAGAGCCTCTGTATAAAAAATGCGCTCCAACAACCGGACCGATAACTTAACAATGGTTGCTCTGAGAAATAAAAATAGAAAAGCTTTTGAATGTATATGAATGAAGTTACCCCTTTAAGTAGCCGTTTTTTCGAAAAAAAAAACTTTTTACACAATGGTGGGTGTTCAAAAAAGTGTAATTTTGGCGAAATATTTACTTGTGTTCGGGGTGTAAAAAAACTTAAAAAAACGGCCACGATACAATGGTACAACGATAGTTACTGCGATTATGGAAATTCTGGTTTGTTTAAATTGAAAATCGGACAATTATACTACAGTTATGATTTCAGCCAGGTCGAGAAAAACGCAATTGAAAGTGTTAGTACACGTAAATCTTTACGCAACCTGCTCTCACTAAATTGTCTGTAATTGGTTAATTTTCAATATTACAACTTGACATTTTTTTCACATATCCTTCTATGTATACTTGGAGAAAAAGCAAAAATAATCGGTTTTTTACACGTCACAGTGGTGTTCCGCCTCAATCGTTAATTCAACATCAAAATTGATTTCCCAGTTAAATTATTAATTAACCATTAACACAAAATTTAAGTTTATTGCTCATTGAGATTATTAATTAATAAAAAATTACTCATATAAATTATGAACCAATCCTCAATTGCACATAAAAATGGTCTACTACTCATTCAAGCTATTTTATTCTCAATTGAAGGTGCTAGCAATTAATTCGCCACTTCAATCATCAATCAATCTTCAATGAAACAATAAAATAATTCTTTACCCATTTAAGCGACTCATCCTTAGAGAAGCATTTAAATCATCCATCAGCCACTTCAACGACAACCAAAGAGCTTAAATTACTCATTCGTATGATTGATCAAACGTACACTTCAATAAATAAAAGAATGAAAAAAATTACGACTATAGAGACGAGCGAACGATCGAAAATCGGTGGGACGCTAAGAAAAAAATCATTTCCCGCTCGGCGATCACATTCATAAATTTCAAAATAAAAATTTAATAATAATAATGGAAAATAAAACAAAATTGCCTAATTGTTGTACAGCTTGCCGATGCCTATAAATATAAATATATATATATATATAGGGTGTCCCGCTTATCTCTGCCACTCGAAATAACTCGGTAATTATCGACGTCACAAAAAAAAGTTTCAGACAAAAGTTGTACGCTTTGAAGGGGGCCATGAAATGTGACCAATTTTTCTATTTCGGTGGAGGCGCTGATGAACAGTGAAGGTCACCCCCACTTTTTTTAAATGGAATGGTACATTTTTTTTCTACCATCTTGTGGAGCACCTCAAACCGCATAAAAAACATTCCGGGGTCAAAGTCGTTCAAGGTCATTCAAGGTCAGTATCGCTGATACAAATGTAAATATCCCGGATCACTACCAAATATTCGGAAGTGATCTGAGATATTTAGTTTCGTACATCATTTGAATAGGCGACCTTGAATAACCTTGAACGACTTTGACCCGCTAATGTTTTTTATGCGGTTTGAGGTGCTCGACAAGATGGTTGAAAAAAATGTACCATTCCATACAAAAAAGTGGAGGTGACCTTCACTGTACATCAGCGCCTCCACCGAAATAAAGAAATTGGTCGCATTTCATGGCCCCCTTCAATTTTTTTTTATCGCATCGATAATTACCGAGTTATTTCGGGTGACAGAGTATAAGAGGGACACCCTGTATATATCATGCGTAATATACGTAATTGTTACCGCCTATATGATAGAGAATTGTCCCAACTTCCAACCTCAATCGTTTGTACATACTAATATACGTATACATATATTATTATTATTGATATTATTAGAATCGTTATTATTATACGAATTCGATGCTCTGAACCTCGATCGTCGTATACAGATATTGATGGTTAATTATGATAAACGATATCGAAGCTCAACACATCGACCACGTTCGCGACATTCTACTAATAAAAAATCTAAATCACAATAATAAAATTAACTTAACGTGAAAAAAATGACGAGAATTGATAAAAAATATTTATAATATTAATTAAACAGAAGAGTTAATAACGATACATAAAGTAACGACGATAAATCATAATTTCTATGAGATACTCCGAAAATTTTCGGAAGAAAATGAATAAATTAAATGAAAAGGAGAAAAAAAAACGTTGTCGCTAATGTGGTCACGTGATGAACGCTGGGGAAGGAGCCGTAGTGTTAAGAGTGACGAATAATAAAGATGGGCGAATGATGAAGATTAGGATAATGGAAATGATTCTCATTGAAAACGGTGCAGGTTATAGGAGGAGGGCTGGGGGGGGGGGGTCAACGAGAAAAATTGAGAAAACGAAAATTGGAAGGGCCGTTATGCAGCCCTTAAAGATGCCGACAATCAAGGCTAGTGCAACTAATCAAACAATAAATAATTAATGACGAGACGAGGTTGGAACGGTTCGAGAAGAAAAAAAAACAATTTAAAAAATTAAAGAGTAGAACAAAAAGTAGTGAATGCAAAAAGTCAGCGGGGGTGGTAATGTGAAACCGAGAGATTCGAATGCTAATTTGTGAAACGCAAATGAAGAACGCAAACGCAGAAAAAATGGCGAATATTTATACTTTTCGAGGATATCCGGGAGGGCCTTCGTTCCCGCAATGTCTTAAGGTGGCGATCAGCTGATCAAACGCCAGAGATCGCGATCGATATCAGTAAATAACGATTATAATATTCGCGAAAATTCGATTCTTTCCCTTATTTATTTGAAAACTAAAAATTTTTATTAGTAATTTGATTCTTTACAATAAGAATATTTTCACTATTAATTGCACGAATAATTTTTACGATAAAATGATTCTCGTTCGTAATTGTTCAATTTTTATTTTACAACTCCGTCGACAAGGATTTCTCTTAAATTTTTGATAAAAACAAATTATCGCTTTGATAAAAACAAATTATCGACAAAAGTCTCATTCGCGTGAATAAATATTATTAATTCAAATTATTATTCCCCAATCGAACTTTTCGAAATTATCTGAAAATACCAGCGCGATGTAGACATTTATCGTTTTTCATTAGACAGCTCAAATAAAGGAGTTTCGGGACAATTGACGAAATGTTACCGTTTGAGTCAAATTTATACAGTAAATTCAAATATTGAATGCACCCTCCAAATTTTAAATCGAAATGGTCATAATGTAATGAGTGATTTAACAGTTTTCCATAATATTTTAAACATTTTTTCACACTATTTCGTGCTTAAAACTGCCATTCAGCATTGGCAGCACCGTATATCGAAAAGTGTTTTTTCAATTGTAAATTTCGTAAAAACGGTGTAGACGACCGATTTAAAATTTCGAGCTTAGTATCATGTTGTCAACTGTCCCGAAATTCCTTAAAATAAGAAAATCAGTATAAATGTAAAGAGCGAAAATTACTTTTTAAAATTAGCTCGGTCGTTTAATTTTTTTTTAAGTTTAAAGAAGCATACCTGATAATAATGATCCGCCGATTTTTGTTCCGGAGGAATATTACGATGAGCAGATCAAATGTATAAATGAAAAAATGTAGAAGGAAAAATGGTTTTCAAAATTACCTCGATATTTACGATTTATTTTTGTTCGTTAAAAAATACTATAATAAAGATTTTCGTTTTCCATTCGGCAGCTCAGGCTCGAAAAGTTGCTTCAAATTTTATTGCAAGGGTATTGTGCGAAAGGGGGAAGATAAATTTCCGCAAAAAGATAATTTATTCGCAATCGACATGTACTCACAACACACACGACAGAGGAAACCATTAAGATAAATAAATCGCTGTGAATCGTATGTTCGGGAAAAAAACTCGTTCTAATAATAATAATAATAATAATAATAATAATAATAACAACAATATTTAGGATAGTAGATTGAATGAGAGGGGCAAGAAGATTACGCGGAGGACAGGTGCTATTTCGCCAGCTCTTCCCTTCAAGGTGAGCAATGCAGGAATGGGCAAAAATCAATAATTATATAAAAAAAATAACAAGAAAAAAAGCTGGTACCGAGAGCGTTAAAATTGACACATTTTCTTTCGAATTGAATAAATCGCACTGACTCGGCGAACCGAATTTACTCGACTTGAGCGAGTACGATTTGTCCCGAAAAAATAATCATCCCCGAACTCTAATCTGAGCAAATAAGCACACAGAAAATTCCAGGCAATTCAATTTAAATTTTCCTTTCGCATTGATAAAATCAGAATTTTGCCCTCGTTTCTCGAACGGCAGGGTTGTGAAAAAAGACGAAAAAAAAGCGTCAGCTGAACCGCAGCATTTTCACCCCACCCTCGCGCGCCCTAAGGGATGTAGAACGAACATCGATCGAGATGGTTGAGAAGAACAACCCGCTTAAATTGAAAGAAAAAGAAAAATAAATAGATGAATATGAAAAAAGAGGTGGACAAAAAAAAACGAAACGGAGTTGGCAATTCGATGACCGAGAAGGTTGATCGACGAGAATTTAGTTATACGCGCGTAACGGGGCATAAGTCACAATCAATTATTAATAATAATGAAGAAGAGCTCGGGCGCGAGGAAGGAGCGGGCAGGGGGACGGAAAGGCTTCGTCATAAAAGTTTGGGTTATCAATAATGAAAAGATTGTAAAAAAGCGCGAACGCAAAAAATAAAATGACAATGCAGATCATACAGAAAGGTGCGATGAGGTGAAGAGGTGAGAAAATTCACCTCCAAGTTATCGTGTTGGGAAAAACGACGATGGCGCGTTTAGAATTATCTAATAATAGCTTTTGGTAAAAAAAAGTATTATCGCCGTTAGGCTGTAAAAAAGCGATGTTCACGCGATATCGCTCGGAACCCCCCCAAAAATAGTGTAATGTTCGAAAGAAACGGGGAAGGAGGGGAGAAAAGATAAAATTAACCCCGGAGAATAGAAAGATAGAAAAAAGAATTATAACAATGAAATTGAAAATAAAAATGAAGGTCGATCCAGGAAAATCGATCGGAAGATGCAGATTAACATATAGTAATATCGATTTACACGAAGACCCTCGACGTTGAAGTTATTAGAAGGTGAAGAAGAAACGAAAAAGGAAGAAAGAAATAATTAAAAATTTAGAATTTAAAGAGACGAGAAAGAAAAATGTTTTTTTCGAAGTATTGATGACGAATACTTTTTACGTGAAATCAGAAAAATATACGAGTATATGAATAATTGAATAAATATAAACGTTTTTATTTGAATAATTGCGAATATATATATATAAATATTGGATCGATTAAAAAAAATCGATTAATTTTTTTTTCAAACTCCCCTATTCAGTAATTGCAGCAAGGTAAAATAAGCCGCCTGTTGAAATATGAGCCCTTAATATTAATAGCTAAAGGCTCCTTATAGCGATTTTCTATTTTCCATGCTAACATAGAGAAAACTGTGCTTGTTAATTTTGAATTTTACAGCTCGCTAACAGGTGAACATGCAACAATGCCCGGGATAATTTTTAGTAGGGTATTGAGCGATCTATAAAAAAGCTTTCTTAACGCTTTATGATAAATCTACTCATTCAAGTGTTATTCAAGCTCAACCATGAATTTATAGTAAAATTCAAGATTTGTTCACTTTTACGGCGAAACTATCAGACTTGTCACAAAAAGTCATAAGACCTTTTTTGTAGATCCTTTCATTTTCTTGTTAACGGCATTACAAATTCATTTTTTGAAGATAAGTTGCTATCTCCCAGAAATTGATTGTTATATTAAATAAAAATATAAATAAAAAACTTTAATGCATACCATTGATGGAAATTGTGAAACACATGAGTATTTTTTTCGTTTTATCGATCATTTTTTCGAAAACATTACATTTTTTAAATTTTAGTTATAAAAGATTCGGAAAAAAATTATATTTGTTTAAGATTTTATTTTGGTACAATCCGGGAAACGCAGACGATGTTCTTGGACTACTTGTAAAATATATTGCCGTTGTTCCTCATTGAACAATTATTATGTTCTTCTATTAACGCAATACCACGTTCTGCGAAGTCAATTTTAAAGTTACATTTTTAAAAAATTACAAATTTTTCTTATAAATTTCGAGGTTGGACAATTACATGATTTTATAAAAAATGAAATTATCTACAAAAAAAGGCCCTAGAAAAGTGAAAAAAATCTTGAAATTTACTATAAATTCGACTTTGATCTTAAATAACTTTTCAAAGAGTAGATTTATTATAAAACAATAAGAGACCTTTTTTCAGAGCGTTCGATTGGCTACATAAATATGTCTTGGGCATTGTTGTAGATTTCCCCATTGGCGAGTTATAAAATTCAAGAGTAGCAAGCAAAGTTTTGTCCATGTTATGAGAAAAAGAAAATTGCAATGAAGAACCTCCAAACATTAATATTAAGGGATCACATTTTAACAGGCATCCTATTTCACCTTACTGCAACTAATGAATAAGGAAATGAAAAAAAATATGGTCGGCTTTTTAAATATTTCCTAATGCATATATACATATATTCATATATATTATTCATTATTAATTTATTTAAACAAATACTCGTTAGATCAATTGGTTACTAATAACGAATGTATTGTTGATAATATGTACAGATATTTATTCATCAATTTGTGTACTTGTATATTATTCTCGAGAGTTTCGCACAAAGTCAATTAGATTTTTTTCCATCGTGATAGTTAGCGAAGATTGATTAATTAAATTCGTAAGTTCGGGGTCTTCCGCTTTGTGTCGCGCGGGAATGTTGATTAAATTTTAGACGAGAGAAAGAGATTGAGAGCGAGTGATATTACGAGAGAGCGAGCGAGAGATAGAGAGAGAGAGAAAGAGAGAGAGAGAGAAAAAGAGAGAAAAAAATAGTAACTGATAGTTAATAAGGATAATGCGTCGTTGTTTTTATTAGAAATTGAATGTGCACTTGAGTTGCCGACGATTTCGTGGATCGCGCCGCGATACGAAACCGAGTTATCTTCCATATGAAAATCACGAGAAGGGAGGGGGGACAAAAAATGATGAATGTAAAAGAGAAAAAAAGAAAATGATGAAAAAAAAATTACTAGATACTGAGAACAACACCGACGAGATAATCATGTTATTAAGACTCTGCGTTTTTTAATATCAGCGAGGCTCGATCCGAGCCACGGGCGGACAAAGTGTTTTCAATAAACTGTTACATATTACCTGAAAATAAATGAAGATTTTTTTTTAATACACCACCCTGATCCCTTCGAAATTCGCTTTGCGATTTTTTACTGGAATTTTCAGTGCTGGCCAATATCGCTCACGATTTTTTTAGACTGTTCTACCAATATAGAATTTTTTCAAGGTGTTTTACCAAGTCAGGAAACCCTTTATAAGCGGGCGTACCGACGCAGACCTTTTTCAGAGCTGTTTTACCGATATAGAAATCGCTCATGGTATCTTACCGGCAGAGGAAACTCTTTACACGGTGGCTTACTGACACAGACATTTTTTAAACTGTTTTACCGATATAGAAAATTCTCAAGGTATCTTAACGACGGAGAAAATGCGTTATAAGCTGTTTTACCAACATAGAAAGTTCTCAAGGTATCTTACCGACGGAGGAAACTCTTTATAAACTGTTTTACCAACGTAGGACTTTTCTAAGCTGCTTTATCAACGCCCCATTATTTTCAAGCTGTTTGACCGATCTCTGAAAACTGTTTGACCATAGAAGAATTTTTTTTCAAGTGAATCTACCGACGCCGTTATTCTTGCGCTATTCTCTACCAAGGTAAGATTTTCATAGAGCACTGTATAGAGTTGTCGACCATTGGCACATTGTTACCGACTGCACCGCGGTAAATCTCTTCACGTACGCTTGATATTTCGTTATCGGCATATGTGTAATACGAAATAAGTTATAATTCCAAAAAGCATTAACCTCAATGCTATTTGCTAACATCGTTAATAATTTTTCTTATTTTTCAAAATTACACAATTTCCATGCTGTCATTTCCGGTATTACAGCAATTATAGGTTAAGAAAAACGCTTTCTAGATTAATTTGATAAATGAATTAGTCGTTTCATTGCTGCTTTTCAATTTTCACTTTTCTCCGGTTAATCGAAGCGTCACCACGGCTTTATAGTCTGACTATTCTTACATTGATCAGTCACTTGTTTTTGGAGCGACCCTGGTGGTCAAGTTTTGTACCTTAACCCTTTTACATTTTCGTGGACGCTCTTTTACCACTGCCCTTTTCAGGCCTAGGTGGGTCGAAAAAATGCATTTTCCAAAAATATTTTTATTTGATAATATCGTCTTTTAGCTGTATTCCCTGAAAATTGCATTGGAATACTCCTAAAATCGAATGAGCTACACCTTCTAACAATCAGCCGGGCGAGCGATAGCAACACCATACTTCACACGTTAAACGCATTTTCTCGAAACACTATTTTCAAAGTCGGTGGGCATAATGTATCGAGAACCACTTGATGGATTGTCTCCAAATTTAATGAAGATACGAAGAGAAACAGTTAAAGGTCCGTTAACGATCTCACTTTTTCAAAATCGATCTGTATTTTTTAATAGTTACGGAAAAATGACGAGTTTTCTCATAGATTTCGTATGCTGGAGTTTCAGTTCGTCGCCATGTGGTCAAAGAAAAATCATTTTCAAAATCGATTACCGTCAACGACTCGTACTTATTGTTAACTTGAATAACCCGTTCGGTTTTTATAATTCAGATGGACCGTTTAAGGTAGTAGGAGCGCGCAATCTTGTTTTTTATAGATTTTGTTCAAATTTCAACCAGACATTGTTGATATGATTATGCATGTTTGAGTGAAATTTCAGAACAGTCGACTATTTCGATTGGGAGACAATGGGTTTTAAAATTGCAACTTTTAACACTGCAGGGTCTGCATTGAAATTTAGACAGAATAATTTTGCGTAAAAAAATATTTGTCCCCTATAATAAGAAGACATATGCCAACACCACAGAACAGTATTGTTCAATATTTTGAGAGAAAAAAAATAATTATCATGTTCCTAAAGTTAAAAATGTTGTCATAAAAAAATATTTGCATTATAAATATTAATATTTTATATTGTTTATGTTATCTTCATTAACAGATAAAAGTTTTGGTTCATTCATAACTAATTAAAAACTGTGTTCGAGTAAAAATTACTTCCAAATAAAAATTTGTGTTGCAGTATTATTTGAAATATGCGGCGCAAACTCACGTCATTGGATTCGTGGAACGATGCGGTATTGCCATATGTCTTCTTATTATAGGGGACAAATATTTTTTACCGAAAATTATTCTGTCTAATTTTCAATGCAGACCCTGCAGTGTTAAAAATTGCAATTTTAAAACCCATTATCTCGCAATCTAAATAGGCGACTGTTCTGAAATTTCACTCAAACATGCATAATGATATGAGCAACGACCGGTTAAAATTTGGACAAAATCTATAGAAATCAAGATTGCGTGCTCGTACTACCTTAAGCTGAAGAGTGTCTACCGCCGAAAAGATTTCATCATCTACCGCCGGCCATGTACTTGTTGTTTTTCTATAACTTTTGGTGATTTTTCATTAAAGGCTATACAATCAAACGGGTATACAATCATGTGCGAATTTAACAATTTTGTTTCGTATGAAAAAGTGATTCACTCATAAAATTAATTACACATCTATTTAGTATGAATATCAAGCTGTTAGAAAATATATTTATGTATTTTTTCGATGTACAAAATGGCCGACTACTAATATTTTATTTTGTTATCTTTTTTTAGACGCTCCGCGGCGTGACTTTCAGCATCCGCAATTTTTTCCCTAGAACAAAAAACAAAAATTCTCGTCAATCTGCATTAGAAGACTTAGAGAAGTACGTACGGAATTTAAAAATTTTTGTGTTATTCAAAAGTTGTACGTATTTGAATGAATTTTCCGTGAAAAAATTCGTATAAAACTGCTCATAAAATGGAAAGTTTTCGATTAATCAGAAATTCCGTACGTACTTCTCTGCGAAATGCAATTAGAAACATAACTTTTAAATTTCAGGTGAATCGAGTGAAAATTGTTGAAGTTATTTGTCACGTCAGTTGGAAAAAGACTGTTTCGAGAAAAACGCGTTTAAAGTTTTAGGTACTCTTACGCCGTGCCAGAGGTGGGCTTACGTTATACGCTCAAAGTAGGTGAAAAACAAATGTTCTTGCTATAAATCGAATAGTAAGTTATTCTTACGATGATAAAGTATACCGTTTTGGCGGAAAAAAATCGATTCTTTGAAAATTATACTGTGGCCTTACCCCTTAATATAGATACCTTTGTGTTAAGTAAAAATGCGTTACTTTTTCACTAGCGATTTTCCAGAAAAATATCGGAATTAGGCCATTTTTTCGTGCCTCTAGGTAGACGTGGCCTTATGGAGTTTAGAGTCCTGTATCCTTACCTCCATAGATACTTTAAAACATTAAAAAACCAACCCATAACTAAGTCGTGTCTCTGATCTTCGGGACTTGACTCGACATTGCCGGCGACTTGTGCATGATCAGTTGTTAGGTTGGGTGGGGGTAAAAATGTCGAATGGGTAAATGTAGAATGGCAATGATTGCGAATCGACAGAATTATGAATGCTCAAAATAACGATGGTTCAGTAATTCGAAATTTTATCATTTGACTGATGAATAAATCGAATGATTATAAACCGAAAAATCGTTTATTACAGAGCTCATTTATCTGAAACCACATATTTAGATCGTCTGCAATTCGAGACGTATAAATTCAGATTCTAACAATATATATGATCCGTATCTCCGAAACCGAAAAAAGCGAGTATCTAATATTCATAATATCTTCTATAGCGAAAAGAAATATATCGAGAAGCAAAATAGCGATGGTCCGGAATAGCGAATGCCAAAATGGCAAACACGGTATGGAAGCGTCCCGCCTGATAGCTAACGCCATCTGCCATTTCTTTTGGAAGCACATACGGAGCGTTCGCCCGACTAACCTGTCGCTATAACATCGCCGTTTCACTTGGTTAGAAAATTAATACCCTACCTGAAATTTGTCAGCATTAGCGATTTTAATGAATAAGCGAGCGAAATACATTTTCACGTCTAGATTTTTCTCTCCGAAGAGACAATTGCATCGAAGAGGCTCTCTTCGATGCAATAGTCTCTTCGATGCAATTGCTTATTCGATGCAATTGCTTTTTCGATGCAATTGCCTGTTCGATGCAAATGCCTTGTCTATGCTATTGCCTCTTCGATACAATTTCCTCTTCGATGCAATTGCCTCTTCGATGCAATTGCCTCTTCAATGCAATTTCCTCTCCGATACAATTTCCTCTTCGATGCAATTACTTCTTCGAGGCAATAGTCTCTTCGATGCAATTGCCTCTTCGATGCAATTGCCTCTTCGGTGCAATTGCCTCTTAGATGCAATTGCCTCTTCGATGCAATTGCCTCTTCGATGCAATTGCCTCTTCGATGCAATTGCCTCTTCGATGCAATTGCCTCTTTGATGCAATTGCCTCTTTAATGCGATTGTCTCTTTGACGCAATTGCCTCTTCGATGCAGTTGTCTCTTCCTTCGATGCAGTTGTCTCTTCCTTTAATGCAATTGCCTCTTCGATTTTCTCGTTGATATTAATTTGATTTTTGATGTAAGTTTGCTCTTTGATCGAAATTTTCACTTTGATAAAAAATTATCCGCCGGTAGAAATTTTCTCTTCCATACAAATTTTTTTTTTATACAAATTTCTTCTTCAGTAGGATTTTTCTTTTCACATCAATGTTCTCTTTGATGCAAAGAGAATTGGGCCGGTATTGTATTGAAGAAAACATTCGTATTGAAGGGAACATTCTTACTCACGGCTATATTTGTATATGAATAAAAATATATATCAGAGAGATACCAGAGAGAATATTCGTAGGGAAAATAAAATTTGTGCCAAAGAAATTATTCGGACGGCAGAGACAATTTGGCAAATAAAAAAGAATTTTACGTAAAGTAAAACCAAAGTGGAAAAGTCCGAAATAGATTGCCAAGTTCAGCTTTTTCAATATAAAAATATGTAATCGGGAAGAAGGTTTAGGAAAACAACAATAAGCGCTTTTGTCAGATATTTATTTTTTTATGCTAGCCATGTCCTCCGTGGCGGCTCGGTTGTATCGGTCCGGCATATAGGGCATCGCCGCTCTCCCTGCACACTCCAAATCTGATTAGCGCAAGTTTCGCAGCTGCACAGGTGTCCACATGGCCAGAACAAATGCGTTGCCCTTGCAAGAAAACATATCTTGCATGAACCTGTAAAAGAAATTAAAAACAAGAAGTACACATAATTTAAACTGGATCGCCGATAATTAGAGCGAAGTGTATGCCAATAACGTCGATGTTTTAGGAAACCCAAGAGTTCGGAGTGAAACAAACTTAAAAAAGTATTTTTGTAAAGCACTATATTAAGGGTCACGTTCACTCAAAAGAAAAGAAACGAATTCGAGGTGGACGGACCTGCATCTTTTGATCAACCTCTATTTTATTAGCAATTATATCATGGAGATGTTATCAAAAGGACGAAAATCGATCCAAAGAATCGTGAATGCCTTATTTCCCTCCAGCGCTTGTAAGAAATAGCAGCGATCTCGCGGGCCACATTGACTCAGAAGAGAAGCGGCCCTACGAATTGCGGGCCACGTTGACTCAGAAGAGAAGCGGCCCTACAACTCACCATTATTTCAAACAAGCACTAGTACCACCGCGGGCCACGTTGACTTCGAAAAGAAGCGGCCCTACGGATCGTTTACCTAATGGCAAGGGACTCTGTAGCCATTTAACTCTGTGGCGCTCTCATTTGAATGAATCAATGAATTTTAATTTCATTATTACGATGCATACACACGAACACTCGGTCATTTGGTTTTCTGTGTGCTCTTTTTTCCAAATATTTACGCTTTCATGCTAGAAAATTCGAATTGATTTTCGGATAGCACTTTCCACTTTCGCGAATTTTATCAATTACCTACTGACCAGAGAAGCCATGCGTATCCATTCCGTCTGCCACTATGTTATGAGCGATAATTTTAGAGATATTTCGAATGCAAATGTCAATCCAAAGAATTGTGTGAATGGCATTATGTTCCGCCAACGTTTGTTAGAAATACCGGCGATTTCGCGGGCCACATTGACTCAGAAGAGAAGCGGCCCGACGAATCGCGGGCCACGTTAACTCCGAAGAGAAGCGGCCCTACGACTCACCGCTATTTTAAACCAACGCCAGTATCCCCGAGAGCCACATTAACTTCGAAAAGAAGCGGCTCTAGGGATTTCCTGTCTGATAACATGGTGCGCTGTCATTCAACTCTGTGGAGCTCTGATTTGAATAATACAAAAGAAAGTATTTAATTCCTTTAAACGTGTAATTAAACTCGATTCCTGACGAAATGTCCTGTCAGACTCGTATGAAATACAAAAGAGGCTCAAGCGTTCGCTCTAGCTTACTGATAAAGAGGGGTTAATAGGTAAAAAAAGCTTCCTGACCGGGGAAAAGTCACTGTCTTGAATATTGCTTAGATATGGCTTACTGATAAAAAAGATGGCGCCAGTATTTTGAATACTGCTTGGCTTTAGTTTCCCAAAATATCGACGTCATGTTGCATATGAGCCATTTCATACAACGTTCACATAAAAAGATGACAGTACCACGATGCGTTTGTTAAACTCAGAAACGCGTTAGAAAGAGTCGTCCACGCAATATGAAATGACTCACGCAAAAAAAATATGTAGTCGTAACAACATCATTGCTATAAGAAAAATTATCTACATTATTATTATTGTTTGTTCGCAGGATACACTTTTTTATATTGCGTCAGTCAGATTTTTATATTACGTCTGAGAATTGAATTTGAAAATGTATATCTTGGGCATTTTTTTTTAAATTCAAAGATCCCAAAATAACAAAATGAAACTTTTTATTTCTTTGACTAAATACTTCAAACCTCTCAGTTTTCTAGTTACGCCATACGATTCCGTATTTCGGAAACCTGCATTTTTTAGGGAAACTATATCATTCTGCCAAAAAAATTGCAAAATTCATTTTAAAAAGTGGAATTAAAAATAACAGTGTCCTTTTCGGTATACCTAGTTTTTTTTCAAAATTAAGACACTTTTATATATGCACTACGCAACAACATTAAACAATATTTCAGCTGTGAATTGCGTGAAAAAATGGTCGTAAAGGGCAAAAGGCAAATCGAAGTTTAAAAGCTCTGCATTTGAAAGTTTTCTAAGGCAATTTTTTTGTTTAGAGGTCTATTTTTTATTAACCATTTAATAATTATGTCCCAGCAATTATTTACTATGTAATAATCATATCATCCTTCTAATAATCATGTATCAGTAATCATGTAATACCAGCAGGGAAACAATCTTCTAAATTATACTACTGCATTAAAAAGATTTGCGGCGGACGAACTTTTACTCATGGTTTCACCTAATAAATCATTCAGCTGATCCTTCCTAAATCGGATTGAATTTTATTTGTATATTTTCTTCGCAAAATACTGATTTTCCGCTTTCATATTACTTAGCATTTTTTCTGCTAAGATATTTCTTCCTTTCTTACAATACTACATATTTTCTTTTTGTCTTAATCTCATCCACCCTTTCACAGCGGCCCCAGCGGTTTCTTCCTTGGCTATCTTTCCGCACACACCAACTATTGCTTGAAAATGAAGACGTATGCCTTTTTGCATTGTTCACCCAACGTATATTTTTCTCATTTTTTGCCAGAATAACCACGATAAACGCCAAATGAGAAATGAAAATAATATTTTTTTCGTTTCTCATTAGATATAGGTTTTTTTAATCTTCTACTTTTCCTTCCTTCAATTGTTCGTTTTCAAGTTTTCAAACCCTTCTTCTATTTCGTCTATGCTTCTCATGAGCATTTATTGTTTTCCTTCAAAAAAGAAATATAGAAAGAGTGTTGAAATATATTCTATAATCATATTCCTTACAACTTTCTCCTTTCCTTTTACTTTGACGGATTTCCGTTTTTAACGGGTCTCATTTCCGCACATAAACAATTTTGTGACATTTTTATTTTCCTATCTCGAGTGTTTTTCTCCTTATAATCCCGATGTCACCTGCATTGGTTCAAGATGCACTTATTTCTTGCATTCTGTACACTTCAACATTGTACATTATTTCTCCTTCCACTATTGACCCTAACAAATCGAATCGTTCCTCTTATCGCATTTTTCACGTTTTCCGTGGCAGGTTTTTTTTTCCATTCAATACATCAAGTAATTACTCTCGTTTGGTATATGAAATCATTCTCCAATGATTTCTAATACTTCTTTCTATTTGTTTTTGTTGCCGTTATTAAATGTCCAAATCCTTGCCTTCTTTGCATAGAAGTGGACATGAACGTGCACATATCCAAGATAAATATGAATCCAACTTAAAAAGCCAGATACACAAGAATTCATTTTTAGTGGAAACGCTTTTCAGCTAAAGGAAACTTTCAAAAGTCCTATTTTCCCACGCCGTTTTTTCTATTCTATTTTCCGTCAGAGCGTACTTTCGCTCTTCTGCTGTTGGATCATCATAAAATTATATATCAATTCCTCTTCTAACTTTTACGTTTTATCGCGTTCTTCTCTTTACCAAACCACCGCTTCCTGAGTTCTATTTGCCCTGCCTTACCTAACTGGAACGTTTAGTAATTTTTCGACAGACTTTGAGCTTCGATCTATTTTTTCATGCTACGACCATTTTTTATAAACTTCAGCCTTTCGAAAATAGAGTGAAACTTTGATGTATATTTTCATTTTTCTAATTAATCAATTTGATTGTGATGATAAAAGTTATATCCTGGTCGAATCGATATCCTGATTCGCCTTGCAAGTTGTACACATTTTTTTACCACCCTCGCGAAGTAAATAAGCAATGATGTTCTTACCATTGTTTTCGGCTGCCTCCAACTCGCTTCTCGCCTCCGCCAATTCTGCGCGCAGTTGACGCACCTCGACGTCTTCTGTCGGTCCCTCCCGCAAACGCGTAACTGCTCTTCGTCTCATCACTGAAATTAAATATAATTCAAGCAATATTGTGGTATTTGTTATAACTGATAGTTTTTTAGTGACATCTTTTATAATCATGAACCTTTTCTCCGCTTGTTGCGTTTTTTATTCTTCTCCGTCGTAGGCTCTACGGGAGTTATTCGTGCTTCTTCCCGTGTATCGATTGAGCGCCCTATTTACAATAAGACATGCCCTATTAGATTTGATAAGCATTCATTAAAAAAATTCGAATTGAACGATGCACTGCAAAGATTTCGTTGACGAGCAGTGTACTGTCTATGAGCTCATCAATCCTTGCAATCGCATCGTTTTGATTAGCAGTCAACGCAGTTAATTGCAGAAACTCAACCATTACCTGTTGGATTCCGCGTCGTCGGTGGTGACTCTCTACCTGAAGAAATGGTGTCGGGACCAGCCACCGAAGCACCGTCTTCTGCACGACAACATAAGCATACAAAAATTGCGATTGGTGAAAAAAAGTTTATGAATTTCCATATGATGAAAATTACCAATGTCGTCCGGTGGTTGCCACTGCCGTACGACCTCCTCGACCGACAGCGCATTTTGCTGGATGTCTCCTACACCAAAAAATTGTAATAAATTATTTACAACCAAGAGAAGGAATTAGTGAGATAACTAGATAAGCATCGCAAAAGATAATAATGAAGCGTAAATCAATTGTGGTAAAATTCCATTTTAAATACCATAAATTCATTAATCTTGTCATGGCTATTGAGTGATTCAATGAAGTGATATTCAATACTCTTTTCCCATTTACAAGTCAATCGACTCGTTTACGGATATTAAAAAATTACCTGTTATATTTTCTGCCTCGTTTATATAATCCTCGGCTGAATCGCCGGACGTTCCGTCGTCTGAGTCGTTCTCTGAAGAAAGTAGATATATTTTTATTTAATACATATTACCTACTGCAACGCAAGGCTGTTTTGATAATGTTTATACATTTCGCATGAAATGCATTCACTGGATACTTGGTTTTTCTGTGTACAACAAATTGGTTTTCATTACCATTTTCTGGAGATTCTTCAACTTCTTCTGCGTTGTCCGCAAGCCAGTCAGGCCGTTCGTCGGTGAAGACTTCTCTGTCGTAGTCAGGATCGTCATCTAATTGCGTATAAAATAAAGCCATAAGTGGTTGTTTTTGTACTTATGTTATTGAAATTATTCCTAGAAAAGTTTTGCTAGGCAAACTAAGTGATGATAACTCTCCAAAGAAGGTTCGTAGGATTCGCAGAGTGTGGATTATAAGGTTTTACCCAATCGTATTTGTGCCGGGAGCTCAATCATTTCGGCCTCATCGATGCCATCCTGCCTTTCATGCGCGATCAGGGCTGCTACGTCCCCCTTCAACGCTGCCGCCTTCTCCATGAACTCCGCCGCCGTTATTTCATGGCGGTGCAGTTCCTGCCACGCTGAATGGAGTATAAGTTTGTATTCCGTTATTTTAATAGTAAGACATACATGAATAATAGACAAGAGGTTGAATCTTGGCGCAAGAAAACAATTAACACGCGGTTAAGATTACGGTTCTTAATCAGTGTGGCTGCAGGCGCGGAGCCGCTACCGAGGATGTAGAGTTCAACAGGTAATGATTGAGTGTCTGCAATGAACTGTACTCATTGCTAATCAAAACGATACGACTTGATATTGAATCGCACAACCGATTCGATACTGCACCGATCGATTGTTATATTCACAATTTCACGAATATGTCGAATTACAAATATGACAAAACTGAGATCACACGCATATATTAATAAATATAAACAAATATTATGTAATGACTAAAAATAATATAATTATAGATATACACTTTGCAAAAAAATTTAGGGAGCAAGAAAAAAATCCAAATTTTTGGGGGATTTTCAACAGGCTGTAACTCATACAAAAATGGTCGTACAGCAAAAAAAAAAGCAAATTGTAGCTCTAAGTGTCTAGTTTTCGGATCTGAGTTTGAAATTTTTTTTTTGAAAATATTTTTCGAGTAATCATAGGAAAACCACCGAAAAAAAAATGTTCGAAATTTTTTTGGTTTTTTTTAAATCTACGGACGTGGAAAAAATTTGTTCGACTTAACCTCTATATGGACCGGATAGCTTGTTTATTCAGCTTTAATTTGGTTTTTTAAAAATCTCGATACGAGCATTTCTCGCTGAGATATCGGTGTTTGAATGGAAAAAGATCATTTTGTCTTTGATTACCAATATCTCAGCAACCAATGATCGCACAGAAATTTTGAGGTTGGTTTCAAAAACTTGAATAAATTCTCTACAAGGATTGGCAATTGAATTTTGAAATTTTTTTTTTTTTTCAATCATTACATGAATTTGAAAAAGCGACCAAAAAAGAGCTTTTTGTGGTTTTTTGGAAAATCAAGCGCCCAATCAAAAATATTGCGGAAACCACTAATGTTAAGTGTGCCTTTTACTGTTCAATATACCCACAAAAACCCTACGAAGTTTCAATTTAATCCAGCCAACCGTTTTTTTTCCCACTTGATCGAATTTTTGAAAAAATTAAAGGAGCAAGAATTTCGCTCTGAAAATGTCATAATTTTTATCAAAAATGAAAAAAAAAAAAAAATTTTCATTTTTCTCTCAATTCTGTATTAGTGACTTGGAAAATTTAAGAAAAAAAAAAATCGGAAATTTTTGAAAAAAAAATTCCAAAATTTTTGAAAAAAAAAATTTTTTTTTTAAATTTTTTTTCAATTGGCCCTAAATTAAAGAAATGTAGCGACTCACTTTCTCACCGATTTTCCTCTTCCGCACTTTAATTTTCCTAGTCACAAATTAATTGAATAAATTAAAAGTTGATACCCCCAAGGCAAGTCGAATATTCGTTCTACGAATATTGGGACAATAATTTTTTTGTGCGAATTTAAACAGTGTCTAAAAAAAACAGTTTGTCTTAAAACTTTTCTTACAAATTTTTTTTTCAAAAATTTTGGAATTTTTTTTCAAAAAGTTTCGATTTTTTTTTTTTTTCAAAAATTTTCCAAGTCACTAATACAGAATTGAGAGAAAAATGAAAAAACATTTTTTTTTTCATTTTTGATAAAAATTATGACATTTTCAGAGCGAAATTCTTACTCCTTTAATTTTTTCAAAAATTCGATCAAGTGGGAAAAAAAACGGTTGGCTGGATTAAATTGAAACTTCGTAGGGTTTTTGTGGGTATATTGAACAGTAAAAGGCACACTTAACATTAGTGGTTTCCGCAATATTTTTGATTGGGCGCTTGATTTTCCAAAAAACCACAATAAGCCCTTTTTTGGTCGCTTTTTCAAATTCATGTAATGATTGAAAAAAAAATTTTTTTTTCAAAATTCAATTGCCAATCCTTGTAGAGAATTTATTCAAGTTTTTGAAACCAACCTCAAAATTTCTGTGCGATCATTGGTTGCTGAGATATTGGTAATGAAAGACAAAATGATCTTTTTCCATTTAAACACCGATATCTCAGCGAGAAATGCTCGTATCGAGATTTTTAAAAAACCAATTTAAAGCTGAATAAACAAGCTATCCGGTCCATATAGAGGTTTAGTCGAAAAAAAAATTTCTACGTCCGTAGATTTAAAAAAAACCAAAAAAATTTCGAACATTTTTTTTTCGGTGGTTTTCTTATGATTACTCGAAAAATATTTTCAAAAAAAAATTTTCAAACTCAGATCCGAAAACTAGACACTTAGAGCTACAATTTGCTTTTTTTTTTTGCTGTACGACCATTTTTGTATGAGTTACAGCCTGTTGAAAATCCCCCAAAAATTTGGATTTTTTTCTTGCTCCCTAAATTTTTTTGCAAAGTGTATGTATAATAAACGACTGTTGTATTAATGCCATTGATTCCGTTCGTTTCATTACAGATAACTGAAAAAAAAGCAAACCACGATCTGACGCATCTGAAACTTGATTGTGCCACCCGAAAATAAACGCGCGTTAATTTTTCTATTGAAAAGTGCTCTCCACCTATCAAAATGCATCTATATGACAAAGTGTTAAAAAGCTTACCTTTCATCAAAGATTTTTGTTTAAAAACCGTTGTGTACCGTGCATGTTTGCTGATTTGAGTATTGTTTCGGAGGCGTTGTATGTCCGCGCGAACGTCTTCTTGCAGATTGAGCAGCTTGTCTGTTGCACAAAATTGAATTTATATCGATAATCAAATTGAATAACATATTGTCACCTGTTATTTATATTTACAAACGAAATCCCAAGGACCGGGACGTCTGTCCATCCTATGTCCTAATCGGTTGTGGTATGACTCAATGATGTTGTTCGTTCGCCGGCTCAGACCGTAAACACTGAAGCCCTGCGGCTTAACCGTGCGCAGCCAATATCGGCTGTAATATTGGTGGAAGGCATTGAATCTGCGATTCATATCTGCTGACAAATCGCCTCTTATTCTGCGGTACTGCACATCCACCAATTGCGCTGGCAAGTAGGCCAGTGCGAGGATTTTTTTAAAAAATCCTTTGGCTTCCGCGTCGGTCTGAATGATTCGTTGAAGGCCTAGGGACTTCGCTTTTCGATAGATGGCCTAAAAGTTGATAAATGTTTTTTCAGTTCCTCTTCCGTATTAACAAATGAACTGAACGATTGGTGCAGCTGATGATCAATGAAAGTTTGTTGATTCATATTTAAGTACAAAACTAGTAGAACTTACCCGATCGTAATGGGTGTTGCATCCGGTACTATGTGCCGTTGAGAACACATTCGTAATGGCATTCCGCAAACCACGTTCAAAATCGCTCATTACGAGGACGATCGTGTTCAATGGTAGCACGTGTATTTTAATGTGCTGCAAAACAGCCATGTATGCGGCCTGGGTTTTTCGCGACATTACGACCCACGCGAACGGGAAGCCCTATATTGTGCAAAAATGAAATCAATTGGAAAAATGATTATAGATTTCTGGTTTTTTTACTGCAAGAATTAAATTTTGTATCGAGAGTCAACTAGCATCCACTTCGCTACGATTTTCTATAAATGATCGGTTTGCATGGTTCTAAATATCTGAGCATGCGCGTATCCTATATTTGAACGTGTGCACGTTAAAAATTCGACAGCATCAGCAAACAGGAGTTCCTCATGAAAACGGAAATTGGATGTCGAGTTATATTTTGTTATGAAACACGTGCTCAGTACGGGATTAAATAGGTTCAACTTGTGGGTTCTTGACATTTCTTTCTTCTCATTCGATACAAATGGAAAACCGTATCTCGGTTGAAAGAGCACCAACGAAAATGTCAAAGTGTGAGGAAATATTGCAAGGATTTCTTACATGGTTGAATTTTATCCCCATGATAGTCAATAATTGATGGGCTCCACGAATTTGGGGCGTTGACCGAAACGTTGCGTCGATCAATAATTTCGTGACATCGGTCATTTCACCGCGGACGAAATTTTGGTCGAAAAGTAATGCGTGATCCGCACCATTTTCGTCCGTTATTCTTTGGACCAAGAGCCGCCCCGTTTCGTGCTCTAGCATCCTTTCGTTTTCCGGATCCATCAGCCGGTTAACGAAGTCCGGAATGTTTTCCGGGTTGGATGGATAGCGTCTCCTTCTACACTTCTTCATGTAGCTTCGGAGACTCTCATAGGGCTTCGCAATCGCAGCTTCGGCGTGACTGCATGTCAAAATCAACCCGTCGTAAAGATATATTGCAAAATTTCCAGAAAAATTGTTCAATAATAAAAACCTTATTACTCAATAAGACATAATTAAACTCATATTTTTTAAAGTTCTCACGGGCATTACACGATTGTGACATTGCTGACCACTTCTTTATTAATGTAGCATATGTCACAGGACATCCCTCTATTAAAGGCGTTTCTGGAATGTGGGGTGGAGTCTGGAATTTCGAGTCTATTCATATAAAGACGTACCGGTTTCAGATCAATCTCTTAATTATTATTTATCTTTAAAAGCGGACCAATCAAATCCTATGAACTCGGCGCACGTCGGTGAGCGAAACGCGCGCGTAGTGATGCAGCGATACGTGATAACCAACGTGCGCCGTCTCATTGGGTGCTGATAAAACCTGATCGATGCGCCTTTAAAAATGAATAATAATTCGGTAGCACATCTCGGACCCATATATCCTTAAAGCAATCGACTCAGCATATCCCCTATCCCACATTTGCACGATCGATTTCAAAAGAGGGACATCCTGTATATCACGCATTACGCGCCCTTTCATTTAGTCTGTGGCCCCAACCATTTTTTATTTTCGTATTTTTGTTTGTAAAATTGTAACCCACGATAGACATTTCCTCAAGAATAAAAAATTATTTATCTTTTCACTTTAAACAGATACAGTTTTCAAAAAAACGCCGACGTTGGATGTTTCGAAAACATATAAACGCTGATAATTCTTTAACTAATTGGAATGTCGATAATTGTAATGTGTTATTATTTTATTGTAAACTATAATTGAATGGGACAATACCATGAAACATGAAAATGATCAATTATTAATGTCAACGTCTTATTTTTGCTGCTGAAGTGAAAGCTACTTTTTAAAAATTTTCTACATCATTCTTTTCACTTCTGCTAGTACTCAATGAAAATATACATTTAGCATTTTTTACTTGTTTCTTTAAATTCATTTTTGTCATGTAAAAAACGATATCATTTTCGTAAAAATGTTTAATATCAATGATAAATGAAAGAAAAAAGAAAGTTGATTGATTCGATTTATACAGGGTGTCCCAAAACTCAACGATAATCTGAGACCGGATGAAAGGCCAAGTTATACCTGTTCTGGGAAAAATACAAAAAAAAATCCATATCACTCAGTTCAGCGATAATATACATTTAAAAAAAAAAGTTGAAATTCGACACCCTTGGTCGCATTTTCAAGTCCTGTGATCACCAATGTCACAATTTCGCTGTGATTTTTTTAATTTCGTGATCTTCATTAACGATGCTATTAATCGCAACTACAAATTAATGCAAAAAACATTGTTAATTTAATAAAATAAGTTAAGTTTAGTGAGTCATGGTTCACAAAAATATTGTTACTTAACTTTGACACTTCATTTTGAAAAAAAAATGTACTACACTACCCTTGGCAAGTTATTTCAAAAGATGGCGCATTTAATCAAGATTTCAAAATGGGGCAACACTTGCCACTTTTCTTGCCATTAAAAATTTTATTTCTTATTTTTTTCAAATTGAGCTCATTTTCAACAACCCAACATTAGGAATTTTTGTTACTAAAATTTGTTATTTTTTGTTTCTGGCCTGAAATAAAATTATTATTTTTAGTAAAGAGGTAATTGAGTCAGTTAATAACCAATTTTTATTGTAAAAAACATATGTTTTTTACAATAAAAATTGGTTATTAACTGACTCAATTATCTCTTTACTAAAAATAATAGTTATTTCAAAAGATGGCGCATTTAATCAAGATTTCAAAATGGTGCAACACTTGTCACTTTTCTTGCCATTAAAAATTTTATGTCTTATTTTTTTCAAATTGAGCTCATTTTGAACAACTGAACATTAGGAATTTTTGTTACTAAAATTTGTTATTTTTTGTTTCTGGTCTAAAATAAAATTATTATTTTTAGTAAAGAGGTAATTGAGTCAGTTAATAACCAATTTTTATTGTAAAAAACATATGTTTTTATTGTAAAAAACATATGTTTTTTACAATAAAAATTGGTTATTAACTGACTTTGGTTAGTTGGTTAGTAAAGAGGTAATTGAGTCAGTTAATAACCAATTTTTATTGTAAAAAACATATGTTATTATTGTAAAAAACATATGTTTTTTATAATAAAAATTGGTTATTAACTGACTCAATTACCTCTTTACTAAAAATAATAATTTTATTTCAGACCAGAAACAAAAAATAAATTTTAGTAACAAAAATTCCTAATGTTGAGTTGTTCAAAATGAGCTCAATTTGAAAAAAATAAGACATAAAATTTTTAATGGCAAGAAAAGTGGCAAGTGTTGCACCATTTTGAAATCTTGATTAAATGCGCCATCGTTTGAAATAACTATTATTTTTAGTAAAGAGATAATTGAGTCAATTAATAACCAATTTTTATTGTAAAAAACATATGTTTTTTACAATAAAAATTGGTTATTAACTGACTCAATTACCTCTTTACTAAAAATAATAATTTTATTTCAGACCAGAAACAAAAAATAACAAATTTTAGTAACAAAAATTCCTAATGTTGAGCTGTTCAAAATGAGCTCAATTTGAAAAAAATAAGACATAACATTTTTAATGGCAAGAAAAGTGGCAAGTGTTGCACCATTTTGAAATCTTGATTAAATGCGCCATCTTTTGAAATAACTATTATTTTTAGTAAAGAGATAATTGAGTCAATTAATAACCAATTTTTATTGTAAAAAACATATGTTTTTTACAATAAAAATTGGTTATTAACTGACTCAATTGCCTCTTTACGAAAAATAATAATTTTATTTCAGACCAGAAACAAAAAATAACAAATTTTAGTAACAAAAATTCCTAATGTTGAGTTGTTCAAAATGAGCTAAATTTGAAAAAAATAAGAAATAAAATTTTTAATGGCAAGAAAAGTGGCAAGTGTTGCACCATTTTGAAATCTTGATTAAATGCGCCATCTTTTGAAATAACTTGCCAAGGGTAGTGTAGTACATTTTTTTTCAAAATGAAGTGTCAAAGTTAAGTAACAATATTTTTGTGAACCATGACTCACTAAAACTTAACTTATTTTATTAAATTAACAATGTTTTTTGCATTAATTTGTAGTTGCGATTAATAGCATCGTTAATGAAGATCACGAAATTAAAAAAATCACAGCGAAATTGTGACATTGGTGATCACAGGACTTGAAAATGCGACCAAGGGTGTCGAATTTCAACTTTTTTTTTAAAATGTCTATTATCGCTGAACTGAGTGATATGGATTTTTTTTTGTATTTTTCCCAGAACAGGTATAACTTGGCCTTTCATCCGGTCTCAGATTATCGTTGAGTTTTGGGACACCCTGTACATTAGGCTATTCGACTAATAGTAAAAAATGAATACACCATTTTTTTTCTTTTTTCATTTCACGTTTTTCGCAACACTAAACATTTTTTTATAGAAAAAGTATTCATTGAAAGTAATTTGAAAGTATTATCAATAAATATTGAAAAAATTCAAATTTTGCCCAGTGTATATATCATTTTTTATTCTGCGCACCATTTCTTCGATCCATGCCACATTGACGTATTTAATTTTCGAGTCCGTAATAAAAACCGTGCACAACCGTTCGCAGGAAAATAACTCACACTAGTGCTAATGAATCGTACAAGGGTTTCAGCTTGTACCAGTGCTGGGAAAGAGCCTCCGCCAGTGCTTCTTTAAACCGGGCAATAAGCTCCTCTCTGTGATCCGGTTGGCAAAATTCCGAATGGGGATTTAATTGATAAATCGTCCCGTTCACCATTTTGGCTGTACCACAGCAAATCGTCTTTTTTTGACATCTTAAGTAGCTGTGAAATAGAATCAAATTTTCAATTTCGTGCGATTGTTCGCTATAGCATTTTGTAGAAAAAAAAACAATATTTATTACATTCAGCACAAAGATTTTTTTTAATTTTTTTTGCATTGTTCGTATGGCTTCCGTTATCAGTAGG